>VZTF01009536.1:299766-338984 GCA_013397755.1 Cnemophilus loriae | reverse complement strand
CGGCTCCAGGCACGGCTCCAGCCCCGACCCCGGCGCCAGGCTCAGCTCCAGCTCCAGGATCACCTCCGGGCCCAGGTCCCTCAGCTCCAATTCCAGGCCTCAGCCCCTGCTGCAGCCACAGCTGCAGATCCCAGCCTCAGCCCCAGCTCCAGGCCATGCTGGTGACAACACTGTACCCTGCACTTTGACTAAAATTCAATAAAATGTGGTCTGTGGGCTTGCCTGGACATGGCACCATTGGAATGTGGTTATCTCAGCTGCAGAAATAGCTTATTGGGGAAAAAAATTTGAGACTTCAGGGATTCTGGGTTTTGGGGGAAAGAGGTTTTCTGCTCAAATGGAGTTGACAAACATCTCAAATAGATTTTCCCCTCCAGTGTCATTGAATCATGGAATCATGTAATATCCTGGGTTTAAGGTACCCACAAGGACCATCAAGTCCAAGTCCTGTCCCTGCACAGGACACCCCAACAATCCCACCCTGTCCCTGAGAGCACTGTCCAAATGCTCCTGTAGCTTTGGCAGCCTTGGGGCTGTGACCATTCCCTGGGTAGCCTGGTCAGTGCCCAACCACCCTCTGAGGAAGAACCCGTTCCTCATATCCCACCTAACCCTCCCCTGACACAGCTCCAGCTGTTCCCTTGCATCCTGTCATTGGTCACCAGAGGAAAGAGCATTCTAAGAACGTTCTGTAGCTGAAAGCTTTCCAAGCTTAATGTTATAAATGACGAAAAGTAGAGTTGGCTTTCATATATTAATTTATGGTTAAAGTGGTTAAGAAATCAATTGTGATATGTTAATGAGTTAAGTGGTTAATTGTTCATGTTACATTTAATAAGTTTATAGTTAAGTTAGGTTGTATGTTACAATGTTCTGGTTATTGCTGTAATGCTCCCCTTCTTTATAACTTCCCAGTTATTGTTGTAATACCCTTGTTACAGTTGGAAAAGGTTCCCATTATTATTTAATAGCTAATACTGTTCAATTATCAAGTATTATAATTCCTATTATAGGGGACTATAAACAAAATGGCTGACAACAGAGGTTGACTGGAGCTTTCCAGAAAGTTCCATGCAGAGTGTGAATCAGGACACCAGTCAAGATGAGATCCCTCTCGATCTCACAACTGAGCATGCCCCCAGTGGGTGGAACCAGGTCAAGCCGGCCCCAAATGGGCGGATATAGGCGTGGGCCGGAGATCTCAGGCCCGTGATTGGATAAGTGTATCTAGGTCCCTGATTGACACTCAAAGGGTATAAAAGTAGCTGCAGAGGCCCAGGGCGATATGTCTCTGGCCAGATCAGACACACGGTTGGTGCTGTGACTTTGCATTGTGGGCATCCCCAATTGTTATTTTCTGTTAATAAATCTTTAAAATTTGACATGGTGAAGCGTCGTCCTTCACACTTGAATTCCTTGAAAACATGGAAAATATACAGGATTTATCATGTAAAATTGCCAGAACCAGCTAAAAATGGCCTGGGTTTCTAATATTATTTTGTTCTCCTCCTCGCATGAATAGATATATTTATGAATTTAGTTTCCATAAAAATGTTTCACCTCCCAGGTACATGATGACTGATGCTTTTTTTTTCCCTTTCAGGGTCATTCCCTGGAACATATATTGGAGTCAGAGTCAGCATCACTGCTGTGGTTACTCTGAGGGCAGGGGAAGAAGATCATGGAAAGCCATGACAAAACACCTTACTCAGTGTTTACACAGCAACATAATTCCTGCCACATCCATGGAAGCAGGAATATTTGCGTTTTATGGAAAGGTGGGGAACAGCTGTTTCTTCCCGGATATGCTTGTTTTCTCAAAGCACCTGCTTGTGCCTTTCCTTTTTATGGTGTATTTGCCTCCAGACTTGACTTGATACTCAAATTATCTGCATGGGATTCACCGTGAAATCCCACAGCTCTACCAGCACAGTGCAGCCTGATGCCTGGACTCCCTAAATCTGAAAAAATGCTGGAGGCGTTGACTGGGAGCTTCACTGGGAACTCAGGGTTCTGGCTATGATACAAGTCCTTTGGGTTCTCACGTTCCTTGCTAGCCTTTGGGCAAAAAGTGACATTTTGTTGGAGCAGGGAAACAGTTTCCTTCAGGTCTTCTGCTCCTCCCTGCCATGACTGTCAGCACTTTGCTTTCAGTTTTCTTCCTTTCTCTTTCCCGTTTCCTTTCACTTCACACTTCTATGTTTTCTCTGCCAGAGTTGGCTGCCTGTGCCTGCTGGGCCTGCTCTTCCTTCAGGACCATGAGGACTTCACCAGCCACTATGAATCCTCCAAGATCCTCCTTTAAAAGATGTTTTGAAGACCTTGCCATGGTCCATTTCTCTTTGTTTGCCTTCAGCATTTCCTGACAAGCCCTTTTGACTGCCACTCGAAGACAAAACACACTTAGGACTTAGTCCTAAGTAATTTCTCTTTCACCTACGTGTGAGGGTGTCCAGCTTTCACTGGTGGGGTGGCCATTCACATTCGTCCAGGCACACAAGAGCAGTGCTGTGGGATTATGTCACAACCATGGTGTGACCTCACACAACAATCCTTATTACCAGAAACATTTCGCTTTGCATTAACTCAACCAAAAGAAATGTTTGCCTGTTTAGTCTATGATCAGGATCATTGTGGCCTCACTAGATAAGGAGATGGGTGCTTTGCTGACATGAAAATAACACAGTTCACTTGCAGCAGTCAAACTCAGTGTGTGTGTTCCTTGTGCGCAAGTTGTGAAACACCTCAGAACTAACTCAGTGAGGAGGGGGTGGGGCATGACCTCAGGGAGATGCATCCCCATGTCTTGGAGGATGAACTCCCCAACATAAAGAGCAGCGTTGCAGGTCACATACCCACCGGTCCCCACAGAGGGGGAGGACCATGCTTGGGACTCAGAGCTCCCTGCAATGATCCTTCAGCAGTCCCACAGCTTGGGCAGCCTCCAGGTGATGTTGTCCTGGAAACCCTGTGTGGAGTGGCCAAATAGCTGCTGTAAGTTCAGATGTCAGGGTAAGCCTCTGCCTGGTCCAAAATGCAACCAAAGGACTGAATTCTCTGTAACTTGGGCTAAATCTCTCCATCTGCATGAGCTCTCTGTCTCCATGCACAGCTCAAGCAGGACTCACATTGGAGGCAGATGCTCCTATTCTCCTCCCCTTAGTTACCTTGTAAAGGATTTGGGGTGACTTTATGATACTGTATCCCATATTGTCTGCTTTATGCCCAGAAATGGGTCCTGTAGCCTTAAGCTGGGCACGGGGAAAGGGGAAAAGAGCTGGAGGAACTTTTTCGGCGCAGTTTCACACACCCCTCCCATACTCGTCTCTTCAGCAAGGGAATATATGCTTTGCTTTTAGCTAGCTTTTTTTGTTAGCTGAGGCAAGAAGTTTCCCGGGACTGTATACAGCTTCTCTGGTAATTTCTGTGGCTTCTTCTGGAGCTGTTCAGCTTTGCTCCGGTCCGAACACCAGAACACCAGGAGCCCCACGCCGCGGCCTTGGTGGGGGAGGCTGCAGGGACACCGCATCCCGGCTCCGGACCTTGGGAGAAGCTGAGCAGAACTCTAAAATCCACCAGCTTTCTCTGCAGTGAGAAGGTTCAAATATTAACAGTTATTCTTTTTTCCCCATGCCTGCGTGCGCTCTGCCTGTTAAATAAACAGGTTTTTTCACTTTCCTCTGAGAAATTCTTTTTGGTGGGGGGAGGGAGTGCCGAAACCTGCCTTCTTTAGAAGAGACGTTCATTTCAGGACGTTTCCTCCTAAATTTGTCTCAAACCAAGACAGGATTCTTGTGTTTGCCTAGGAGGTGTTGTCACCCTCAACAGGGCCGCTCTGGAGCTTCTTCCATTCTTCCACATCCCAACACCACAATTCTCTTTCTGACCAACTAGATCAAAGTGTTTTCTCCCGAACTGACGCAGAAAATTTTAAGGTGTCTGTCCAAGATCTACCATCACCTTTGACAAAGTTGGAAAAATAAGTCAAGTAGTTATTACAGTACTAACTGTGATAACTGTACCTCAGCTGTAAAGCCACCATCGTGTGACAGTTTTATCTCACCTCCGAACCAAAGAGACCTTGAGTTGTAGGGCTGTGTAACCTACCACCCAGCCAAGATTAGGATGGAGTTCAGTAATCCTATGGAATAGCTCCAAGTGGGACAGTTAGATCCTGACATAATAATCAAATAATCCAATGGGAGAAGAAGGCCCTGGAAGCCTTTGCGGGGGCTGGTTGTAAGTTTTTGCATTATTGTTCTGTTCTGGGTTAAGACTTTCATCCATTCCCTCACGTACATGCCACTGCTCCTTCCATCTTTTCTATAAATGCCATGACTCCATCAGTCGGGTATTTACTAAAACATGGAGTTATTTGCATACTCAGATTTGTGATTTCCACAGGAGCCAACCTCAGCCCTGACTTCCTTGTCCACCCCTGCTCTCAGCTCTGCCTGCTGATAAGGCGTGACACCTCATATCATCCCATCAATTAATATTTAACGCAACTGTCCCCAGGGAAACTCCATTCAGGAAGTCATTTGACATGTCCTTGTGAGACTAACATTTCAGGGACGGAGTGCCAGATTTTTAAGAGCATGAAGGTGTGTGTGTTCCCCCTTCCTGGGAGAGGTGGCTGTTCTCTGCAGGACAACCACCCTGTCCCCAAGCCTGAGGTGGGAGAAGAGCACAGTGGCTTACAGTCCCTCTGCACTGTGTGTTCGCCCACAGAAATACAGAGCTCACAATGAAACTCTTCTGCAAATGAGCTTTGTGTGAATGGCAGTGGTGGATCTGGGATAGGTGTTGGTAGTTGACACTGAGGCAATGTGTCCACCTAATTTTTTGTGTGTGCTTTCCCGGAAAATCCTGTAGCTATGTGAGTCATGCTGGAGACTGGCAGGTTATGCCAGGGCAGGGTGCAGACTGCAAGAGTCACCCAGGAGTTTGGTGGAGTTCGGGGTCAGGGTCATAACCCACAGAATCTCTGCTTTGCTTTGTGACTAACTCCTGCTCTGTGTGCCCTAAACCAGCCCTTCTCCCAGGTACCTGCGGTTTTAAAACTGCTTTACAATCCGCAAGATCTTCCTGGTAATCTATTTTGAAGCCTTCCATAGTGCTCCCTTCCTTGTTCTGAAATTGCCACCCCAAGAGCAGGCAAATCCCACCCTTCCACGTCCATGCACCAGCATCATTCTCTTAGTGGTGTTGCTGTGCCCCCACTTACCTGCTCTGATCCCCTCTCTGAAGTACAATTTTACTGATGTTACAGACATTTTTCACTCAAGAGACTGCCAGAATTCCTCTGGCAACTTCATCTCCAGCCTCCATGGGAGCCAAGCACTGTGCCAGCTCCCCAGGCTCATGGGCTGCACGTTGTGGACTATCACCAGAAGCATTTGGACAATGCTCTCAGATGCATGGGGGGATTCTTGGGTTGTCCTGTGCAGGGCCAGGAGTTGGACTGGATCCCTTCTAACTCAGGATATTCCATGATTCCGTGTTTCAGTGATCTACTTTTTGGTTCAAATCAGCAGAACAAGGCATTCAGCTCAAGCTTTGCTCCTAAAGGCCTCAGTCACATAAGCAACAGTGCTGGTGTAAAATCTGTATTTACTCTTCCCTAGAGGAATATTTTCAAAATTATCTAAACCAGCTGACCCGTTTCCCCCACAAAGAGTTTACAGACCTTTTAATAGTGACCAGAAATATCACTGTAGCAGGAGATCCTAGAAAAGGAATAAAAGAGCGGGATGCAAGTGACAGAGACAAGGGATATGTAAATCAGTCCAAAATCCATGGGAGTGGGAGGTAAGCAAGCTGTACCCAGGAGCACTCTCTGGACATGAGCATGTGTTTACCCAAAGGCTCTGCTTTGAGCAGCAGTGGGGTTTCTGTGGGCAAGTCAGGGCACCTCAAAGCATATCCCTCTAAGTACAAAACAAAGACTGTCGAATGCTTTCTTGATACCAGTGGCATTTCCGAGGAGTGTCAATCCTTGAGATCTGTTACTGGGCACGATTTGGGCCCCACACGGTTTGCTGGGCTGACATGGAACTGGTTTGCCCCAGTCAAGTCCTCTGTTCTTTCTGGGATGGTTTTGTGGAACAGCTTGTCCAAGGAAAGATGTCCATCCCTGCTCCTTTATCTCAGGGAGGAAATGTCTCCTCGCCTTGCATCTCTCTTTCATAACAGGCTCTAGAGATGCTGTTCCTCACTACTCCTAGCAGTGCTCCACCATTTGTCTTTTCTTCTGGGGCTGTCCCAAAATGCGGCCTTGCATCCTGTCTCATTCGTGCAAGGCTATGCTGCGAGGAAGACACATGAAATTAAATGGAAGTAGTTACAAAAATACTGTTTTCCACAGTCCACTGCACAAAGCATTCAATGTGGTGGCTCAGGGATGGTTTTACCCTGAACAGCTCAGCCTAACTCTCCCCTTTCTCCTCCTGGTGTTGGCTTTGATCAGTCCCTATCCATCCTTGGAGATGCAAGGTCTGACATTCATGCCTAAAACTTTGCCTAGGAAGAAGCCCATAGTTCTGATTATTTCCACTGAGAAAAACATGAGAAAACCTTTTGCTTTTTCAGTGTTCACCACGAAGCACCTTCTGTGAGTGTCACCAGCATTTGCTTTCACTTTCTATCTCAAGAACCTTCCGTGCATGGCAGCTTTGCTCTGATCCCATACACAAACACACACCGCTGGGAGATCACCTTTTTTTCACCACAACATATTTTCTTTAGAAATTCAAGGTTTACTTACCGGCTTGGGATTTGTGTGTCTGTTTGTAATAATATTTTTTAAGAATACAAACAGATTAAAAAGAAATTGTTATCTTCCAGTTTTGTTTTATATAATGCTTTTTTTTAAGGGCAGGCATGAAGAGAAGAGAGCACCAAGAAGTGCTTGAACACTCCAGAAAGGTTTAAACCTTCTGGAAAACATGGTCTGCATTCAGTGTCATATATTTAATCCCTAAAACAATAGATCTCATTCTAGCTAGAAACTTTTTTTTTAAGCAAAAATATCTGTTCATCTTCATATATTGAGTGATAAATGACTGCTGACGGTGGCCTGAGAGACCAGTTATCCAGAGTTACCCCTCTCCCATGCAATGTCCCCTAAATTGCAAGAAACATAGAAAGTTTGAGGTGGAGGCAATTCTGGAGGTCTCCAAGGGTGAAGAGACCCCCTCGCCACTGCTCCATACCCTGTCCAGTCACTCTGCCGCTGTCAATGTAAATTTTTTCCCTTGTATCCAACTGGAATTCCTCCATTTCCCAATGAGGTTGCTCCCCAGCCACAGGCCTTCTCCATCAGAAATGAAAAATAGAAATTTTAAACTGTTAAATGCTAAGAGAGGATTTTTAGCCTTCATTAAATGCTAACATTGTTTTTAAGGTTCCACCCACATTTTTTTTTACATATATTGGATATAAGCTTTCCATGTCTGTTTAATAAAGCCAAAATCCATCACAGGAACTCAGCACATTGTCGCAAGAGATACCCTGGAACTTTTGGATCTGTGGCAAGGACAAATTTTTCGGAATTGGCCTTTTTTTTTTTTTTTTTCTTTTTTTTTTTGAGAAAAGAAACCAAGACAACAGGCACAGTGGTCCCTTGGCTTTCCAGGTAAACCTTTCCTTGGTAAATATTAAGGAAGTAGGTCCATGTCAAAACGCTCTATTCAAATCCAGTTACTGTGCTTCAGGAAGGATACTGGCACAGCCAGGCTGATCCACACAAGAAAAATTTCTCTCCAATTCCCAAAAATTGCCCCTAAAGAGGCAACTACCTGCAACTGTCAACTTCCATGGAAAAGCAATATTTCCTTGCTGATTCCCAGCTCACATTGAAGTGCTGCACCAGAGGGGCAACCTAAAATAGCGGTATTTAAACTTTACCCTGTTTGGTCCGCATCAGCAGTTTAATGTGCTTGGGGCACAAAGGCAAGGCTGGAACAGGATCACAGAATTACGGAATCATTTAGGCTTGGAAAGGCCTCTGAGACGATCCAGCCTAACTGTTCCACCAAAACTGCTATGTTCACTGCTAAACCATGTCCCCAAGTGCCACATCCACACAATTCTTGAATATTTCCAGGGATGGTGACTCCACTACTGCCCTGGGCATCCTGTTTGTGTGCTTGACTGTCCTTTCAATGAAGAAATTTTTCCTAATATCCAATCTAAGTGTCCCCTGGTGTGACTTGAGGCCTTTTCCTCTCATCCTGTCCCTTGTTCCCTAGGAGCAGAGCCTGATCTCCACCTGGCTGCACCTTCCTGTCAGGGAGTTGTGGAGAGCCAGAAGATCCCCTCTGAGCCTCTTTTTGTCCGGGCTGAGCACCCCCAGCTCCCTCAGCTGCTCCTAGTGCTCCAAACCCTTTCCCATATTTCCTCATTACATCCAGGTGGGACTTGGGAAGCAGAGGTACAGCTGCAGGTCTGGCAGGAGGGCAGGAGAAGCTACAGGAGGGTTTTGTGATGTGGGGGGTGTTATCAGGTGTTTCCCACCCCATCAAGGACCCTGCTGTGACACTGAAGGCTCAGACTGTCTGCCTTGGCAGAACTTGTTCCTGAGGAAAGCTGCCGGGATCAGTCAGCTGAGATCCACCTGCACCAGCAGGCACCTTTGGAAATGCCACGCAGGGTTACCCACCAGTGCAGAGACCTCCTGACGGCATTGGCAAACATGAACCAACCCCTGGCAGGGAGAAGGTGGCAGATATTTGGAGTTGGGCAGCCATAGCACTTCTTACTGAGGGAAGAATGATCCAGCTCAGGCTGACACTAGGGACACTGTGGACACAGAGTAGTTGACAGCCTTTCCCAGCCATTTGCAAGGATCAGGGTCTTCTGCCAAAACCTTGCTCGTGATCCTTAAGGGTGACAGATTCCTGGGAAACTCCAGCACATTCTGAGTGACTCCAATTGGGGGTGGGCAGGTCTTGCTGTCTTCGCCATCAGTGAGAGAAGAGCACTTGTAGCAGTCCCATGAGGGGGACCATGTTGTCACCCACAGAGCCCTGAGCAACCAACCCAGCCCTCAGCATGATGCCAAGGACACCGAGAGGATGAAGGGCCGAGGGAAGTGATGGAAACGTATCAGTGGTCGGACCAGCCTGCCCTGACAGTCAGTAATTGCTGCAGCAGCCGTTGGCTTTAACATGCTGGCACAAGCTGGCACTCTCCCTTTGCCTGCTGGAACTCCTGTCCTGGGTAAGCAGCATGGAGACTTGGAATCCAGGAGAGATTTAGGAGGTCCCACTCACTCCTGGCACCCAGAGGAGCATGAAAGGAATGTGTCAGCCACAATTAAGCCCAGCAGGTGAAGCCCAATGGACAAAGCCCTGGGATGATGCCCAAAGGATGAATCCCACCTGAAGAAACCCAGTGGATAAAGCCCAGGCGATGAGGCATGCTCTGCCATGCCTAGGGAGCATTGGAAATGGAGGGAATGGGAGAGCTCTGGGTTCCCGTAGTAGGACAAACACTCTAGAGACTCCAACCCATCTGCATCCCAGAGGAAAAGCTGGGATTTCTCCTGATTTGAGCACCCCAGACCAAGAGAGCAGGACACTTTGGATGTATTTGGAGATCCTTCCAGGTTTTTATCAGGAGCTGGTGTTCCCCTGTCCCAGGAGTTGCTGCAGCTGATTCTTTTTGGTCTCCTGTCTCTCGTCTGCAAGTGCAGCAGTGGCCTCTTCTCACTTTGGGCATCCCAGCTGGTCCCATTCTAATCTCCCAGTGCCGTCTGTCCCAAGGCAGTGACACTGAGGGGTGACAGTGGTGCTCCTGCACCAAAGGAGCTGCGTAGGTTGCCCAGTGCCCAGCTGGGGTGGCTCCCACTGCCCATATGGGTAGAGAGCCGAGTGTGTCATGGCTGTGTCATCCCAGAAGGCATCACACTTCTTCTTTTTGAGTTAAATGAGTAATACCAGGAGCTATGCATGGGAGAGGCACCTGGAAGAGGGACAGCTCCAGCCTCAGGGGATTCCCAGGCTCAGCTGGAACAAGCCAGGACTGGCCTGAGTGTTAATAGTCCCACCTCAACTCGGTTGGACTATGAAGCAACATCCCCCTGTCCCAGCTCAAATTCGGTGTATTTTTGATAACAACGCTGTAGCTGACCAGAAGAAATAAAATATTTTCCTCTATTAACTTAATATAGAGATTCTTCGCCTAAAGTATCTCACCTCTCCCAATCTCAAGGAGGAGAAGAAGGTGCATGACAAAATGTATGCATGTTTCCTCCACTGTCCCGAGATGCAAACTGCTGTTGATCTACTGCTGGAGGAGTGTCTTGGTTTCCTGTGCTCAGATCTCGGATGCCACCTCCTGGATTTTTTGCTAAACTACGCATCTCGTGACAGTGCAGACCGGGAGCACATTTCTCATCACACTATCCCGAATAACAACGCCGTTAAAGCTTGACTGGCTCAGAGTAGCTTTTGTTCTTTGTGGAACTGACCCGATACCATGTATTTTTGAATTGCGATGGAGGTATCGCCTGTAATTAATAACCCGCAGGATCCAATCACAGCAGCACCTTGAGTCCCAAGGCCTCTCTGGGATGTCATTCGTCACTTTGGGGGTGGGACCTGTACCCCCTCACCTTTCCCGAACAGTTATTTTTGGGGCGTATTTTGTTACATGATCCCTACGCCATCTGTTGTTTATCACCTGTGTCTTTCCATGGGGAATTGGGATGCCAATTCCAAGTCTCTAAAGATTGGTTCCAGGGCTGGGGAATAATTCAACAAGTAGGTGTTTGGCATGGGGAGAGCAGAGGTATTTTTGGAGCTGTGAGAGTGTGGTGATATCCAAGCAAAACTCCTGAGAGGGGGCACTGTGCAATAAGGAATTGTGAGGCAGCCAGAACGTTGTCTCCTCCCTTCTTGGTGTCCATCATTCCCTACCTCTTCTTGCCCTCCTGGTGATATTTCAGGCCTGGCTGAGCCTGCTTGTACATCTGCCAGCCCAACCTGCCTCTTCCAGAGGTGCTGCCGAGTTCATCCATCATTATACAACTTGGCCAGTCATTTTATCTGGCCACGTGCCATGGGCTGGAGCCCCACAGACGTGTGATGTTCCCTGACCACAGGAGACCTGCTCCTCATCCTCACAGGGGTGGATAACACATATTTGCCAGGGGAATCCCAGCAACATTGCATGACATGCAGCTTCTTGCTGCAGCTCAAATCCTGTGTTCAGCTTTGGGCCCCTCATGACATTGAGGGGCTGGAGTGTGTCCAGGGAAGGGAATGGAGCTGGGGAAGGGGCTGGAGAACCAGGAGCAGCTGAGAGAGTTGGGGGGGCTCAGCCTGGAGAAAAGGAGGCTCAAGGAGAACCTTCTGGCTCTCCACAATTCCCTGACAGGAAGGGGCGGCCAGGGGGGAAGTTGGGCTCTGCTCCCAGGGAACAAGGGACAGGATGAGAGGAAAAGGCCCCAAGTGGTGCCAGGGGAGATTTAGGTTGAGTGTTGGGGAAAATTTGTTCCCTGAAAGGATGATCAGGCATTGCAAGGGGCTGCCCAGGGCAGTGGTGGAGTCACCATCCCTGGAACTGCTCAAAGATGTGGCGCTAGGGAATGTTGGTTTAGTGATGGACCTGGCAGTGCTGGGGAATGGATGTATTCCATGGTCTTACAGAGCTTTTCCAACCTTAAAAATTCTGTGATTCTATGATTCATGGAAATCAGCAGGGAGCAGTAGCTGCTAAATCCTGCTGCAGGATGGAGCTGGGGCTCTCTGAGACATTTCCTCACAGCTGTGGCCAGTTTTCTGCCTGATGGACAAACAACAGTCAGGTCATCAGTGATGTTCAAAATGATCTCTAGTTATGACAAGCTTCGGCCTGAGAGAGGACAGGACAGGGGACGGTGGCAGCAGTGCTGGCACAGACCAGCAGATAGGAATTGCTGGGGTTTGATCCTTTACAAAAGCCCTTTGAATTGTTCTTCATCGCATTTCCCAGAGAAATGAGCGGAAGGCACTGATCATCACCCACATGACTGAGCTGCATCTGGGGACGCTTAACCATCAGCAAAGGTGTGTGGGACATGAGGGGAGCATCAGCGCTGTGGGATGCTCCTGACTCAGAGACAGGAGCTCCCGTTACCAGCACATCCCTGGATGAATGCTGGTGTGAGATGACCTGAATCCCTTCCTACTTCCTACCTCTCTGGTTGCAGCAGGGACAGAGTTTTGGATGTGGCCCCCCTGGCTGGCTGTGAGTGTGTCTAATCACCTCCAACAGGAGCAGCTCATCCAGCATAGCCCTTTTGCATCACAACAGCTGGATTTTCTATTCCTAAAGTGTTCCTTGCCTCAGTGCCCAGACCACACACCATGGCAGAGCACAGCATGTTCAAGAGAAAAGAGTCCAAAAGCTCCAAGATATGTATTTTGTCCCACCTTCAAAACAAGGGAAAGAGGAGGAGTTTCCAGTAAAGAGTAAAATGCAAGCATGACAAAAGCAACCTTTTTCCCCTATAATTTTTCCAGCCTCAGTGTCATCTTCTATATTCCCTGGTAGGTTTGTCCTTTGGCTATTGGCCAACATGCCCAGGCAGCACAAGGACCAAAGGTGCCATGACTTGCACCCTTTCCTTGGTAATGCCAACAGCTCGTGCCCCACCCAGAGCTTCCCTGCACCTACAGCTTCATCCTGTCTGGGGATGTGGATATTTTGGGGACATTCTGTGTCCCCAAATCACCTCCCAGAGCATCTCTTTGAGTAGGACCCCATCGGGAGCAGCTGGGGCGGTGCACGTGCGGCCGAGCCGGGGCACACATGCGTCCACACTCCTGTGCCGGCCTCACTCTGGCCGGGGAAGGGATGCCTGGGGACCCTCGGAGCAGACGTGACCTACTTTAGCTCCGAGGCAAGTGGGTCCCAGTGTAAAAGCTTAATAGAGCCGGGCATAAATTATTCATGGCCTGGCCATGTTAATGCATGTGCTAAAGGCTTTAAAAAAAAACCAACCAAAAAAACCCCCACAAAAACCCAACAACAAAAAACTTTAAAAAAACCAAAGCCACACACACAAAAAACAAACAAACAGCAAAAAAAACCCCAAAACAAAACAAAAAAAAAAACCCAACCAAACAAAAAAACCGAACAGGAAAAAGTCTGCTTTATAATTTAAAGCCTTGCACACTCCCGTCATCAGGCCCCGCTGCTCACCAGAGTGTTTCCGCTCAGGTGAGCAGAGCTGCGAGATGGGGACAGACACAGCAGTGAAGAGACGGCCCACTGGAGCTGGGATTGGGGCTGGAGCTAGGGTGCAGGCAAGGGCCTGGGCAGCAGGTGGGGGGAATCCTGTGGGAAGGAGCTAGCAGCCCTGCTCTGGTGCAGGCAGCCCGCAGCCCCACAGCAAGTCACTTCCCGGAGCAGCAGTGCTCACTTGAGTCCATTCCCAGGCACGGTGGCCAGCAGGGCTATTTTTAGACCTGCCTTTCTCTAATTTTTTTCCTTGCTTTCGCTCAGTGCTGCCCTCGAAGCCCTGAGGAGAGAGGAAAACACTGATCCCTGGGGCAGGAAGCTGCGTGGGAGGGCTCTGGCGTGCCCCAGCGCAGGGGTCAGCAAGCTAGGCCATGGGGACTCCTGAGGCACAGCAGGGAGAGCCCCTGGCCCCTGCATGGAGATTCCCACCGCGACAACCAGCCCCTGCTCCAGGACTGCCGTTCCCACCACTGCTTTAGCGGGTACAGATAAGGCCACAGAAAGGTTTGGGCAGCCTAGGCACCAGAGCAGGAGCTGGGCAGGCACAAGGCAATGCTCCAGCCACGGAGAACATTTGCCTTCTATGGAGATCTCCTTCTGCACTGTTGGCACGGAGGAGAGGCCCTCAGCCTCCACAGACGGGGGAGGGGGAATAAAAACACCCAAACAAGCTCAGGGCTGCCCTCACAGAGGCCTCCAGCAGAACTCTGCACCACCAACCCCCCAACACGTGCCCATACAGGCAAGGACTTGCCCTTTTCCCCACAGAGTAGGGAAGATCCCATCTCCTGGTCCTCAGCTGCATCCCCAACCAGCCCACGTCCTTCGAGCCTGGAAAATGGGACCAAGGAGGGCCAGGCTGGGCCTGAAGCATCTCACACCATTCCCACAAGAAAACACCCAGGAACACAGAAAAAGTCAGAGCAGCCTCTGGGTATATATATTTTTTTTTGGTTGCATTTCATATATTATCCAGTTTCACATTCTCATAGGATCAGCAATTAAGAGCAACTTATTCTCAAATCTTTTAATACAAGCGAGACAGCCATGGTCAGATAATACTTAAAGCACTTCAATACCAAGCAATAAGATGCTAAAACAAAAATTGCACAATTTCTTGTTTACTATGCCTGACTGAATCATTGGTACAGAAGACAACCCTTCTTTTTCAAGCTTTTAACTAAACGTTAACTTATCTTACAGGATTACAATTTCTCTTTAATAATAATAATAATAAATTGCACACAAACACACAAGAAATTCTTTATGATGCATAAATATTTCCTTGTTACACATAGTACAAAAATACTCGTACTTTTTTTTTTTGTTCGGTATTCCCATAAGGATAGCTGATTATTTGGCAGGACTGGATGCTCTCCAATCAGAAGAATGTGGGGAAAAAAAAAAAAAGAGGTTAGATATTTTACAGCTGTTCTATATATAGAAGTCTGAAGAAGGAAAAAAATAATATAATAACCCTGACTTTAAAACTGGAGCAGAATGGATGAGAACAAAAACCCAGTGCATCGTACTTTGAAAAAAAGAAAAAGAAAAAAAAAAGCATTTTTCAAATTTTTCTGGTCATCCTGGGGAGGGGAGGGTGGAGGTGGGAGAAGGGGTGAGACAAGGACAGTTAGTATTTCTCAAAACCAAAGCAAGAGGAAAACCTTGATGGATCAATCTGTTGGGCCAAGACCTGTTGCTAACGGTTACACAAACGCTAGAACAAACAAACTTACACTCACATAGACACAAGTTAAGTGTTTTAATTCATGCCAGAAAACATGCAAAACCCATTTTGCCTTTCGATTCCTTCAGCCGAGCTGCCTCCGGGGCAGGGCGAATCCGGAGAAGCCCAGGACCTAGCCCCCGGCTGGGTTTCAGTGCAGCCGGATGGCAAAGCCTGGTCAGGGAGGAGGTCCTGGAGATGGCTTGAGGGATGGATGGAGACAGGGATGGAGGCAGCGCACAGCCCATGGCTGGGGCCGTGGCGGCTTCACAGTCCGGGGAAGGGGGTGCTGGCAGCCCCAGGCGCGTTGTCCACTGGCCGCATACCAAACCCAGAGGAGTCGGAGCAATCGTCCCTGGCACATCCCTCTGCGGAGAGGCAGGGAGGAGGAACACAAGCCGAGAGGAGACACTGCAGGAGAGAAGCGCAGTGAGTGAGACCAGCTAAACCTGTGTCCCGAGTGTCTCCCACAGCCCCCTCCCGAGCCCAGGGCTCGGGGGGTCTCCCTGCTCCCATCACCCATCCAGGAAACCCACACACATCCTTGGGTAGGTGGGTGGGGCTGAGTCTAAGCTCCCGTCCCTCCTCCCAAGAGTCCAAGGAGCCCAAGGAAGAGAAAGACAAAGACCTGACTCCAAGAGTAATTAATTACTTACTAACGAACTAACAAAACTGACGAGACTTCCATCCTTGCTGGGTAGCTTCAGAGGGAGGATACCAGCGCATCTGGAAAAGAAAGCCACGGCAGAGGTCCATGATCCAGGATTACCTCAGCCAGAGCACAGACCTTCAGCTCCTTCAAGCCATGTGCCAAGTCCATGGACCAAAGATGTCTCCAGCATGGGAAAGGAGGCTCCAGGGTGAGCTCCAAATACTACTTGAATAGCTCCACCCTCAGCCAGCTAAAGGAGGCATCTCAAGACAACACATTAAAAGCAGACAACCTCTACAGTACACATATGGGGGAAGAAGTGGCTCATCCACTACAGCAGAGGCCCATGGAGTTTTCCAAGCCCCAACTCTGCTACCAGGAGTGGCCCCAGGCAAACCACACCATGGGAAGAACCTGGCAGAGCTGCAAACCAGCAAGACTTGGAGGCTTCCCTGACAGGTGCTTGCTGCCACATCTATTTCTCAGACCTGCTCCTTGCCAAGGAAGGGGCTGGAGGGGGACCTAACAAGCAAACAAGGGACAGTAATTGAACAGACACTTTCCAGCCCCTTAGGAGACACAGTGAGCTGGCAACGTCCAGCCCCACAGCCTCGGACATCCAGATGATCCCATCTGGTCAGCAGGGCCAGTGTGTCCAGCTGGGCTGCATCAGCAGCTCCGTGCCTGACAGCAGCGGGAGACAAGCCCGTGCCACTTGACTGAGCACAGATCCAGCAGCTGGAGCAGCAACTGCAACTTGGTCCTGCTGCTGGAGCACAGCAACCACCCCCCGCTACTCCCTCCCCAGCTGCCAGGAGAGAAGCACAGCTTCAGCACGTTCAGGGCTCTGGGAACCAGCACAATGATGGACTTGGCTCTAAGATGGGGAGAAAAGTGACAGAAAAGCCCCTGGAGCCCCATGCCAGCCATTCCCCTTGTCCCATTCATCCTGGCACAGCTGTCCCCTCACCCAAATAAGCCTGGCTAGATGCTCCTCTCCCAAAGATGTGCAGAGACGTGCAGCAAATTGCCACAACCTCAGCACTGCTGCCTGAAGTGGACAAGTCCTCCCCCCACAGGCACGAGGGCTGCGATACCAGGAACTGCAGCCACATGAGCTATGGGCCTTGAGTCCCTCTCCAGCAGATGGCTCCTAAAGGAGCCCTGCCAGTCAGCAGAAGCTCTGTCCTCACAGGAGCTTTTCATCAGCTCAGAACAAGGCCAGTTTGGACAAGACTTGGAACAACCTGGTCTAGTGGAAGGTGTCCCTGCACACAGCATGAGGGTGGAATGAGATTGGTTTAAGGTCCCTTCCAACTTGAACCATTTCATGGTTCCATAATCTACTGGACTCTCGCCAGACACCTTCACAAGGCAAGTGGGTGCCACTAAATCAGCTCCCAGCTGGCCTCATACCTCACTTCATGGCACCGCATCCCAGTCAGTCCAGCCGTGGGAATCAAGGGCATGGACATTACCAAGACCCTCCTCCCCAGTGAGGGGTCCCATCTAGTGTCAGGACCAAAGTGCCACACACAGCGTGTTTTCATTTCTCCTTTAGCCTGGGAGAAAGGGGGACCTTTGCGGCCCAGCAAGGGCCACCACACTGTGCACAGACACCACCCAGGAAGGCTTGGAAGGGGCAGCAGCATCACTGACAACTTACAGGGCCAACATAGTAGCTGCCACAGCAAGGACAGGGGTTTCTTGCTCCCCTCAACCCCTGTCACCAGGAGGTGCTTGCTCAGCACAGCCACATCTCCTCTGCAGCCATCCTCCCTGGCCAGTGTCTCCCACTCCACACCCCTCCCCTCAACAGCTGGAAGCAGTATCCTGCCCAGCAGTAACATGAAACTCCCCCTTCATTCACAAGGCTGTAAGTGCTTAATCCTGAGAGCCATTTCCATCCCATGCAGGCTCGGCCAAGCAGTATGGCTGGGCCATACATGAGCCAGTACAGCCCAGCCTGGTGACCCTCCATCCTGTCCTCAGAGCCACCTTCTGGCCCACCTGAAGAGCCTCAGCAACTCCACTTTCAACAGAAGTCCTGATTTTCTCTTAAAACATGCACTGTTTGTAGCTCTGGTGCTAATAAACCACCACTGCAATGGACCACCTCTCCTTGCCTTCCACCTGCAGGTCTACAATGCTCACAAACCAAACCCACCCAGCCTGAGCCACCGTGGCCCCACAGACCACTAAGCCCAGCCCTGCATTCAGACGGGCTCAGCCTGGAGCCCAGCAGGAGCTGCTACAGACATGACAATCCTGGGTACAATCCAAGGCTCTGACATGCTGGCAGGAGGAGGGAATGACCTGCCAGGTCTTTCAGCCCACAGAAAGATTAAAGGCTTGATGGGATGAGGCAAGAACTCAGTAGGAGGGATGTTCCCAAAGCCAGCTGAAAGTACGGGAAGCAGTGGATTGGAGGCAGCCGATAGCCAAGAGGACACTCTCTAGGCACCTGCAAAGGCAGTTTTCTTTTCACACCCCTCAAAATACTACATCCGTCAAGGAGGAAGCTGAGAACTAATGGACATGTTCAGCACTGGGTGAAGAAAGCAGAGCAAGAGAGGCTTTTACTGGAAGAGACACAGTTGTTTCTGGAGAGGCATTATCTCACAGTTGGAAAGGAGTCTGGTCACACCACCAAAACATCTCCTGCTCGCAGGGACAAGGCAGCCACTGCTGGCCAACTGCAGCGGCCTCATGCTGTTGCCTTCAACATCTGTCCCAGAAAACAGCTGGAGAGGAGAAATGTGTGCCTCCACCTGCCACCTCCCAGAGGCCAGGAACCTCTCCCTTTCTGCAGCACACCAGCAGCTGCCTAAAAATCACAATGAAATTATAAATGGGGCAGAGAGACAGCCCATCAGAGCTTCACTATCCTTGTCAAAGCCTCCTTTGTCTCTCCCAATTGCCCTCAGAATTTAAGTATCCAATTGTCCACCATCCTCATGGAGAGCAAGTCCTTCAGAAGGAAAAAGGGGAAGCGAGGACCAAGTACACAGGTCCCTCCTCAAACCACCTTGGCCTTAGTTACCTCTAGGTCTGCAGCCAGCCCCAGCAACTCTTGGAGCTCTGCTCTATCTCTACAGATGGAATGGTCCCCAGGGACCAGAAAGGCTCCAGGTGCAGGCAGGAACAAAGCACTCCTTGTGCTCCCGGGAGCTGGTAGTATCCAACTGACATGTCCAAGAGCTGCATCTTGCTGCCAAGCTGCTGAAGTGCAGAGCAGCATCTTCACTGGTGCTGCTGAGATCCTCAGATCCTCAGCCTGGCAAGCCACAAGCACCTTGCAGGCAGCACCGCAGGTCACTGGGTGTGAGCCCTGGGCAGCCCCCACTGGCGGCTGCTGAGAGCTGCTGTGCTCCAGCTGGAAATGTAGCCCATGGGAATGTGACCCAGGCAGGCAAGGATAGGCAGCACAGGCACCACCTCACGCACTGGTATGTGCTGGACACACACCTGCCCCAGCAGCGGGCACTGCACCCAGGCCCCCTGCTCAAGGGCCCCTCAGGGGGCTGGTGTGGGGGAACGATGAGGTGCAGGACCAGAGCGGCTCAGCCCACCACCAGGAAAACCAGATGCAGTGGGATCAAGCACGTGCATTTCCCCAAGCAGCTCTGGCAAGGGAGAGCTGGAGGATCGGCACATCATCCCACACCAGGGCAAGGAGCACGTGGGACAAGACAGGCACTGATCCATCCTCTTGCTTAGGAATGTTTTAACAGGCATGCATCCATCCATCAGTCCAATGCCTTGTACCCCTACGGCTCAGGGAGACACACCCCTCAGACAGCAGCAAACAAGCATTTCCCCTTTTCCAGAAAGTTGTGCTGCTTTCTTTTGGATTGAGCCAGCCAGGGAGAGCCACTGTTGGCCACAAGTCTCTTCTGACGGCATATCAGTCCCGTTCACCCACCACTTAGTGAGGACAGCTGCTCAGGAGCATCCTCTGCTTGGAGGATGCTCAGAGCATCTCCCACCTGGTTTTCCCTGGCTAGGAGGGAACTGCTGGCTTGGGGCTGCTTGGCCAGCTAAGCCAACCACTTGACAACTATGCTTGACCACTAAGTCACTGGAGTTTAGGAAGTTACCACAACCATGAACATCTTGGACAAGAGACTTCAAATCTCTGGGAAGCATGGGGCTTCCCCAGAGAGAAATAATCTTGGGAAGTCCCTACAGGACAGCACCAACAAACAGGCAACAAGTTATTAGGGACAGAAAATTCATCACTGTCTCCAGTCTAGGGAGGGTCTGTCAGCTTAGCTGCAAGGGAAAGGGGGTTTGGAGTACCAACCTCTGCTTTCATCAATGGGATCCACCTCAACCCAGTGCTAGGAAGTCCCAAGGTCCTTCCAGGCTCTTGCACAACCACATAGCCATGATCCAGGACTGCTCCCTCCACCCACCACTCACTTGGACAGGTCCCAGAACCAGAGACCCACCTCTGCCATCTCCTCAAGGTCTCCAGTGGATGCTTCAAGGGAACCTTGGGCAGCCCACTCCCAAAAAGACTGGCATCTCTGTGCTCTCAGGCCTGGACCTGGCTGCCTGCCTTTGAAACACCTACCAGGGTCTCTAGGACTCCAGGTACCCAACACATCAGCTGTGTCCACAGAAGCACTATGTGGCCATGTTCTTATGAGCCAATCCTGCATCTAGCCCCTGCTTCCCAGGGCAAGTCCTGCCCAGAGCAGAGTCCTGCCCTCATGGGTGCTACCACAGCTGAAGATCTCTGCAGAAGAGCTCTAGGAGCATGGATAGCCCTGGCATCCCCTGCTGCCCACTCATAGCCTGGCTTAGAGGCACCCCAAAACCAGTGGTTCCACCTCAGAGACACAACACAGCCCAAATCCATCCCACCAGCAATGGATGGACCTGTCTACCAGGACCAGGCAGAACAAGACAAGCTGTATCATTGTCTCTAGGCCTGTGTCAAGCTCTTCTCATCTTCCCAGGAAGCCAGCTCTGCACATCTTTGCACCTCACAGTTTTACAAGGGCAAAGGCAGACCTGGGCCCCTCATCTTTGTGGCTTCTTTTCCCATCATCACTTCCACAGAGAGAGGAAAAAAGTCTGCTCAGAACCACTGCAGGAAGAACTGAACCAGGGCTCATTTCCTTCAGTCAAACATCGACCATCCCCCTGCCAAGTAGTCCCAGGCCCTTCCCTCTTCCCAAGCTCCCAGTCTCCTATACTACACACCCCTCTCTCCCAGGCTGCTGATTCCCTCCATTATGGCTCACACGACCTGTGTCCTGCCTGTGACTTCAGGTTGCAAGAGAGAAGCCAAGCCCCAGGTAGGAACTGGCTCCATTTCCATTACTGGAGAGGAAAGAGATGAGATTAGACCCATGATTAAGGGCAGGGTCTGTCCTGGTATGTGATTCTGGAACAAAGTGACCGGCAAGTGCTGTTGTCTAAGGTGCCCACTAAAATTTAGTCGTGTGCTATCACTACCACGTCACTCACCTCCCCCACCGTGTGCCAGGAGTGAGGTCAAGGTGTATTTCTGGTTGCCCTCAAAGGGTCAAGGGGGAGAAACCAGGTTTCTTTCAGGCCGAGTGGCAGGCTGGTCTCTGCCCCAGCTCAACCAGGCTGCTCCCCTCCCACCGGCAGGGCCTGGCCAAGTCTGGCTCAGCTGGGAGGAGCTGATGTAAGATGGTGCCATGCTGTGTGCGCCATGTCATGTGCTGCGAAGTTGGAGATGTGGGTTAGAAAGAAGGCCTGGCATCTCATTCCCCAGGCTCTGGTGGGTGGGTAGCGTGAGGCCCATGCACTGGGGTTGCCAAGGAGATACGGGCTACAGAGATGGGCAGAAGCTTGCAAATCCCACGGTGCACCTTGGAGGAGAGATGGTTACCTTACCAGTCCTTCCAGACGTGGCTGCCATCATGCTTAACACTTCTAGGAATGGAGCTGTAGTACAGCCACTCCACTAGCTGCAATAAGGCATCACTAGGGCGTCCCATCTCCAGGGACAGCTCTGAGCTTCGGGGCTAGCCTGCGCTGGCATCATGGCTGGAGTTCACTAGGGACATCAAAGGAGGGATTTGAGAGAGGGTGGGAGGGAGGGAAGGCAGATGGGACAATCTTAAAGTCAGCAGAGTCCCCAGTCGGGCAGGGTCAGGCCACAGTCACAGCTATAGTAGCCTGGTGCCTGCCCAGAGCATCACCAAGGCATGGATGTGCCAAGAGCAGCAGCCATCAGTCTCGGCTGGGAGTGGCTTACCAAGGGTTCCCGAGGCCAGGCCAGCCTCTCACCACCTCCTGCCCCTCAGCCCTCCTGCCAGCCCTCTGGGCAGCTCTTCAGGCCAGGCCACCTCCTCTCCCCCTTGCTGAACTCAGCACTGCAAGAAGATGAGCCCTTCAGGTTTAAATCTCTTGTGACAAGATCTTGGTTTAGCTACAGCCTCCAACTTCTTGCCTGCCTCAAGGCTGATCACTATGGAGCTGCTACAGCTCTGGCCATCTCCATGGATGCTCTCCAGCCAACACCAATCCACCAGAAGGAAGAACTGTGACTGTTCTGGGGAATAACCCATGAGCCCACCATGAGTGAGCCAGCCCCTCCCAGTGAGGGCAGAGGGCTCAGCATACAGGGACTAAGGGCACACCTTTTAGCCCAGTTTGTGAGCAAAAGTCATCTCCCTGTTGTGCTCCACCCTCAGCTCTGCAAGGGACAGAGCTCCAGCCCAGAGCTGCCAGCACGAGTAATGTTTAACCCCACTAAATTTTATTGGTAACATATCCTGTACCAAGACGTGCCCCTGCGGGGTCAGCACCGGCTCAGCACAGCCAGGAGCAGCTGTGACTGCCCAGCAGCCTCTTTGGAAAAGAGCTGGGTCCAGCCACAGCCTGGAGGGGCTGCACTGGCTCCCTAAGGCTTAGAGGCCCATCACCACCCATGGACCCCCTTGGACAGGGAGCTCTACCTACACAGGGAGCTCCTCAGGATCTTATGGTGAGGCCGGACAACCTCTTTGGAAACCAGTAGCTCACCAGCTGGAGGGCAGGAACTAAGACCCCAGAGGGAAAAGATGTAGCTGGAGGCCTCCTTAATACCCTCTACTCTACAAGAGTAGAGTTTTCTCCCCTACTATGCACCATAAAGTTTTGGTGTCTAACCCTCACACTCAGGGTCCCTATACAGTCACCAATGACAATCCTGGAAGAAACTGCAGTAAAAGTTTCATCTCCCTCAACCACCTCAGACAGGCCAGAGGGGTTGATTTTTCCTGCTCCTCCCTTCCAGGGACAATTCAACCTTGACCACCAACCTACATGCACAAGGGGCAGGAAGACAGCTCTCTCTCGGGCCACTGAGGAGCACAGCACAGCCCTGTAGTTGTGGGCACCACCAACTTTTGGAAAACACCAGCAAGCACAACCTTCCCAATGAAGAACCAGCCTGGCTCTGGAGATCCTTGGAAGAACATTCCAGTGCCTGGTCCTGTCCTGAACCCCAATGTACTTCTCCCCACCCCCCAGGAGCTTCAGCCCAACACTAGCTCACCTGTAGAAGGGCAGAAGCAGGAGAGGTCTGCAGGTGTGAGAGGGGCAGGACAGAGGACAGGAGTTGGCATCCACTCCACATGGCATTTGGGAAGCAAGCTTAGCTTGAAGCTGGGCAGTTACCATTACAAAGCTTGCAGGAAGCAACAGGATGCCCAAGGGCCAACATAGCTCACTGCCAGCCAGGACAGCAAGGTAAGAGGACACAGCTCCTCTTCCTCTCCATTTAAGCAGGGAAGAGCAGGAGTCAACACCCTGCTTGGCAGGGCAGAGAGCAGAGGTTAAGCCCCAACGCTCAGTCCCACTGCCCCATTCTCCCACGGCACCACTATGGGAACAGAGACAGAAGCAGACAGAGCACAGCTGGCTGGTCACACTGAGCAGGGCAGGGACAGGGGCTCCAGCTTCTCCTGGACAAGTGCTTCAAGCCAAGCACCTTAACTTGGAATTAGGACTCTGCTACTCTGTTTTGACTTTCCTGTTGCATGTTCATGGTTTCAAGAACTTTATGTGGTCTCTGTACATTAAAGCATCCCAGTGTCAGCCCAGTACAGGCATCCCTACATCCCCAGCTGTCAGTAAGCAAACCCTGGGACACCAGGCAGCTGGTTACACCACCACCTGCACTTCCAGAGGCTCATGTATGGAATGACCCTCCTCACTAGCCTGTACCCAGGGTGGCTAACAGCCTGTTCCATCACAGTTCCTCACCCTGGCAAGGCTCTAGTCACTCATCTCCTGCAGGACACTCTCCTCCAGCTTTGGAAGTGTTTGAGTCATTTGGCCCATAGGGTCCCAGCTGAGCCCCTCAATTTAGCATGGAGCTAAGCCTGTTGCTTTCGCTGTGACTTGAGATGACATTTCATAGCTGTGTTACTTGCTGGCTTGCTTGCTTCCTCCCAGCAGTCCCTCAGTGAAGTTCTCTGGCCATGGCGAGCAACAGAGCCAGCCAGGAATTGAGCCCTGACTTCCTCCCACCCACCTGCCCCTTGTGGGAAAGCAGGCTGGACCTGCAGGGCCAGAAATCATCACCCAGCTCTGCCTGCTCTTGGTCACACAGACATCTCCCTTGGGCTGGCTCAGGGCTGGGCACCCCTGCCCTGCAGCTGGAAGCAGGCTCTGCCCAGGAGCCAAGGTGCAGAGGCCAGGGTTGAACTGGTCAAGCGGAGACCACGGGAATGAGGAGTGGCAGGGAGAGAGGAGGGCCCAGCCCTGGCACAAGAGGTGGGGAGCGACTCACCTGAGCGTGAAGAGCAGCAGCCGCAGCAGCGGCTGCCGGGTACGTGAAGGCGGCGTGGGGGATGGCAGGGGTCAGCTCTGTGGTGTACAGTGGGTAGGGAGCCCACGCTTCCGGGGACGCTGGGATGAGAGCCGCTCCAGTCAGGTCATCTAGACAGGAGGAGGAGACAAGGGGACAGAGTCTCAGTAGCTGGCCCCAACAGCCTGCTTTGGGGACAGGCTCTGGATTCCCCAACCCAGGCTAATGCTTTGCGCTGCCATCTTGGTAAAGTATAAAATCTGTGTGCATGGCCGCTCCTCTGGCCTCCCAGCCTTGCCAGGAGAAGCCAGGAATGTGTTGCATTACAGCCCCACGTGGGCTTTGGACAGACTGGTCCACACAGGCAACAGAGGGGTGTTGCCACAGGATGCTGGACAGGGGACAGGGGGCTCAGAGCCACATTACAGGTCACCCCATGAGCCTCCGCAGGGCTACTCACCCCACCAGGCTACACAGAGGGTGATGGCACAGGACTCATCCTTTATGCTTCACAATTAGGGATGCTTTAAAAGATTTACGCTATCACTTGAGCTACCAAATCCAACTTTCATGTCTCAACGGTTCTATGTTGGCCAGATGCCTGTTATTCTCCTGCGGCTCCAACATCCTGCTGGCCTCCCTGCCCCAGGCAGATTTCAGGCAGAGCAGAGGTGGGTCTGGGTTCCTTTCCACTGTGGCAGCATTCCCAGAGTTAGGCATCTCTCAGGTTGGAGCCATGACCTCCAAGCCCCTCCCAGCATACTCACAGGGGTCCCGTGCAATGAAATGTGCACCCAAGGCAGGGTGGATGTTGGTGGGGTTCGGTGTGGCCATCAGCTTGCTCTTGGCCATCTTTGTGTTGGCTTTAGCAAATTCTAATCGCAAGGTCTGGGGGTTCTCAGGGTCAAAGCGGATGCCCTGTCACAGGAGAGAGCACAGGAGTTTCTCAGAGGTGAAGCTCCAGTCCAAGAACAGGAGCAAAAGCCCAACTGAGGAACCAAGGCCACCACACTGCAGTCACATGCCCAGATTTTTGTCACCTCACTGCAACACTCAAGTTCCCATGTGCTTTTATTTTTATGTTTAGCTGGCCCAGGACCACTGTTTCCAACATGAGGGACACCGTTCCACTCCTTATGTGCAGTTCACCAGTAGTAGGGATGCAGTAGGGATGGCTACCAACATGGGTCAGGAAAGGTCTGTCTGCTTCAGCTGGGATAACTGTCTATACTGGAGTTGGAATAACCCCCATCTGTGTGGGAGCTCCCATCTGTGGTGCCACTACATCTTCTGCCAGCCTGAGAAGAGACGCTAGCAGGTGTCACAAAGCCCAAGGCAAGGTCTACAGCACAGCAGAACCATGTCTTGCTGACCAGATCCCACCAACACTCCTGCAGGATGGGGATCATTTTGGGTGTCCCTTCCATGTTGACCATCCTCAAGATATTTTCTTGAGTCACAGCAGATCCCCATACCCTTAGAGCTGTCTTCCAGTGGTCAAAAAGTACACAGAGACAGCTTGCATCCATTTGCTCAGGCTGATGTCAGCCTTCAACAGCTCTCCCGCTTCCCTGGTGGGATGCTGCCAGGACCATTCCACTTCCATAGTCCAGGGCACAGCTGGGAGACCCTGCCCTTTCCCTGCCCTCAGCTCTGGGTCCAGCAAGGCATGTGGCCCCCAGCCCCTTCAGCCCTCTGGCACTTTGGGTACTCACATTCAAGGCGTTCTTCGCTGCTTCAGCGCCAGCCCGGCTGTCAAAGGTCACAAAACCCACTGGCTAAAAGAAACAACACCAATTTCCATTTGGAAGATTATTCCAGCTCCTCAGGCTGCCCTGCCACCCCCTCTGCCCTAGACAGCCAGCAGAAGAGACCATCCTAAGCTGCACAGGGGCTTCAAGCAGAGCTTGGGTCATTGGCTCAAGATTCCTGCTCTGCATCTGCTCGCACTACAAATGCTTTGGCATTCCTATATGCAGGGACACCGCCCACCCTGACAGCTCCCAGCATGGGTATCCCTGCCTTGATCATCATGGGAGTGAGGAAGGCTGATGGCAGCCCAGAGTTTGAGGCTGAAGCCTCAGGTCTCACCCAGGGCAGCAAGAGAAGACATGGAGACATTCACAACATGCTGGGTCAGTAGAACCCTGCTGTGTAGCTGGTGATGGCCCAGACAGTGCTTTACACAGTGAAATGGGATTTTTCCCCTCTCCCCTCCTGGCACGTCCAGTTTGCTAGCAAAAGCCAAAAATACACAGGCTGGAAGGAGGTACCTGCTTTGAAGTCAGCTTGATCAGTGACCCCTCATAACCCTGCAGAGGAGAAGAAAGCAAGTCAGTGTCAGGATCCTGAAGAGGCCATGCTACAACCAAGACACAACATGACAGCTCCAGGAGTTCCTGTAGCACCAAGCCCTCCACAAGGCAAGGGCCGCAGTAGATACAGGGACAATAACACTTCTTTTCCAGCAGTAGAGAAGACGGAGGGCAGAGCAGGTATTTTAGCTGTTCCATCCCGGCCCTTTGGGAAGGAATCCCACTTTCTAGCTCTTCATCCAGCTACAAAGATGAGCACACTGCCCTGGCTAGTACCTAGAGAAAGCAGAGCACCCTCCCTGTGCTAGAGGAGAGACAAGAGAACCCCACTTCCCCAGAGACAGCCTAGGTGGTTATTAGAGAAGGGTGGAGAGTTTAGGGGATGAGGACACATCCTCAAGGAAGGGCTGGTCCAGTTGAGCAGCAGGGCTGGCCAGGCACGTTTAATCAAGCTTAGAGACAGCACAATTCCAATGGCAGGCTCCCAGGGAGGTTTCCCAGTTGAGCACAAGTCATGGGATCCTGTGCTGGCTTCAGGTTCCTATGTCAGCCCTGCTTCCCTTGACAGACCTTTGCTTCCAGGTCATCCACAAAACAGCATCTTTCCCACCAAAAACCAGATTTGAAGACCTTCTTACCTTGAATGGTCGGAAGAGAAGGTAGAGCTCTCTGGGTTTGATATCCACAGGAAGGCCACTGACAAACAGCGTCCGTACCTAGGGGAGAGGCCAACCAGCTGTACTGAAAGGAGATGTTTGGTGCCAAACCAGGAGCAAAGAGCACAGCTCAGAAGATTAAGTGCAGTAAGAACAGGACACCTTGGATCAAAGGTCCACTAATCCTTCCCTGCATTAGAGGAGTGTTGTCCAGGATAAAACACACCTAGCCCTTTGGTCCCTGCCTCAAAGGATTGAGGCCTTTACAAAAATTCAATCCCTGGCATCACAGCCTGGGTTGGTCAAGGCATGGATACCAGCCCCACAGCCTGACAGGACCTTCATGGCTAAACTGGAAAAGACCACACAGTGCCACAAGAACTAAGTTTGACACATCCCAAAGGTCTAGAAGGGACCAGTACAAACCTCAGTTCTCTCCAGATCTTTCTACAGATCACAGACTAGATCTCTTCTCCTCAACCTACCCTGGCACTTTAATTCCAGCTCTCAATTTTGTCTCAAAGACAGCTCTCAATTTTGAAAAACACCTCACTGCCCCACTTGTAGCTTTTGACTTCTGCAACAGCCCCTGAACATCATTGCAGGAAGATTTTTGGGTCCATCCCAGCCTCTTCCCCAGCATACCTCAGATCCTTCAGAAGTTGCTCCCAAACCCACTCTCAGTTGTTCTGTTGTGCCCAGCCAAGAGCAGCTAGGCCAAGCCCCTGTAGGCATCTGCTCTTCCCAGGCCGTTCAAGTCATGGAGCAAGTCCAAACACACTCATGTCAGAGCAAAAAATACAGCGCCGGGGAGGATTTCAATAGATAATCCATTAAAATTATAGATAATAGTTCACTTGAATAACCAGGAAGAAGAAAGTGCTGAAGGCTTATAGCCTGGGAGAAATCTGCTCAACAGTCAGACTCATCATGAGCACTTTCTCCCTGCACACTGGCTGGCAGACTATTTCCATAGGAAGCAGCAAGATGAAGCTGCAGAGACTTCTTGTAAATCAGCACAGAGCTGGAAAAGGAAGTTATGCACAACCGAGGTCATGAAGACACTCGTCGTTATTAACAAGGAGCAGGAGCCCCAAGCCAGAACTCATCTCCCGGCCTGCTTCCAGCATGGAGTGACCCCATGACATTTGCAGGGCACAAGGACTCTGCTCCCACATTTTGTTTTGCTCAGCCATTTCCCCTTCCCCAGACAGAATGGGCTGTATCCAAAACCTCTTTTACCACCAAACTAAGCAGCACGTGCTTGCCTTGCTCCTGGGCTAGAGACAGACCTGGAAACACAGGAGCCTCTGCCTCTGTAATTCTTTGGGGGCAGCCAGACAGAGACTCTTCCACACAGGGAAGTTTCTCTCATTTACAGATGAAAACTCACCTCCTTGAGCTCCTGTGCCCAAGACAATTCTGTCAAAGCAGACAAATGCCCTTCCCAGGGTAAAGCCCCCCAGGATGGACAGTGACTGTGAAAGGCTTGGGGTGCTCCTGCTGTCTTGTGCATGCTGAGACTAAGGGCTGCCACTGTCTCCCACTAGTGTGAGGAGCCCTTCTCCAGCCCAGCACATCTCAAGAGCAGAACCAGAGCATCCTTCCCATCCCCTCCCCTGACTCCTCAACCTGGATCGCTCTACCACATACTCTTGCTTTGCCCTGCCTTGGGAAGCAGGGTGCCATGTGGAGCACCCCCGGAACACTTTCCAAGCCCAGGATCAGTCTGACAGGCTCCCCAGTCATCCCACCCCTCATCTGATGCTTTAAGGCACCACTCCAAGGCCACCCCATGCCTGGACAGAGGGGACAATGCCACTGTTTCTTGGCTTGCTGGCTGCCTTGAAGACCTCAGGGCTTGCACTTCAGCACAAGCTCCACAGAGCACCTGCAGTGCATTCCCAGAAGACACACAGCCATCTCTTGCAAGGGAGGACTGCAGAGTGGTGGCACACATGTGCCTCAGCCATGTGAAAGCACTGTCCCTTTTCAATATTTCAGGATCCAAGTGTGCTCAGCCCTCAGAATGGATTTTTCTTCTGAGCAGACAGAAATCTGCATCCCTGTTGGGTCTCTAAATGGCCCCGTGATGTGTCACTTGGTAAGTCCTTGTGACAGGCGTGACAGGATGGAAGATGCTTGGTGGCTCAGGGAAGGGGTAGCCAGAGCTGAAACCCTCACATCAGCTTGAACAGAGCAAGGCAGGTGCCCAGGAAAGCTCTTTGTCAGGGGGAACAGGCTCCCAATGCCAGCCCCATAAGTTGCTGCCGAGGACAGGAGCAAGAAGTCTCTCGCTGGCCAAAAGTTTCCCTTGGCCTCCAAGTCCTGTTTGTCACCATCCACAGCATTGAAAAAGCATTGGAAAGCCAAGCCACAGCACTCATCAATGGCCACCACTGCTCCAAAGCCTGGGCAATTCCAAATGCCACCAGCCAACCTCTCCAAAGAGGGTCTCAAGACAAACTAAGGAAGTCCCTGCTCAGAAGAGCTTGTTGGAAGCAACAAGACCAAGTGGTTGGTTTTACAAGATCTCTGCGATTCAACACATCCATAAGCGATCTAGAGAAGGGTAAGGAAAAAGGGAGATCAAGTTATTCAGTGAAGGGAGGGTGAAGCTGGTGAGAGACCTGAGCAATATTTTCAAGGGACAGAGTGAACTAAGCCAGAGGGAGCTCACTTCCAACACCAGGCATAAAGTAAAGGATATCTGGGTTATCCCACAGGAGAAAAGCAGGAGCCAGCTCACCAGTCTGAGCCTCTTGTGCATTATGGGCAACCTGGTCCGGCCTCTTCCCGTGCTCCCAAAGAGAGGAAACTGTAGATGAGGGCAACAGGGTCTGGACAAGCATCTTCCAGTGGATTAACCAAACCAGGACTCTCCAGTCAGCACAAGTCCTGCAGGCTTTGAGAGCCCCGTAGTACCACCCAGGGCTGACAAATCCAGGCATCCAGCCCTTGCACTCAACATGCCACGACAGGATAGTTTCCTCTAAAATATACTTGCGCTACTTCAAGTCCCTGCCACCAAACACCAAGTCCAGCCTCCCTATAGTGCATCTGGAAAAGGCACAGGACAAAAAACACCAAATGAAAACAAAAAAAACACCATCAAAAGGATCACCATCCAGGGCTGGATCAGGAACTGCCTGGGCCAAACGACATGTCCAGACATCCAGCAGGAGCAGATCTCCAGGAATACTGTGTTCTTCTGCTCATTCTTAGGCTCTGCTGCCAGCCACTCGAAAAGAGATGCCAGGTGAGAGCAGCTTCATCCCACTCAGGACTGATCCGAACCAGACACATGGGCATGGGGGGAGGCAGGGCAGGAACAGCTCTCACCTAGGATAGCCCAGTAGGGTCACACTGCTGAACGCCCTACAGAAAACATTCTCCCTTCCCCATCCCTGCCCCTCTGGGGATGACCCCAGTCCAAACACCTGACAGAGATGGAGGAGAGCCATGGAAAACAGGATTCATGCCAGGAGGGACAAGACCATCTAGGCCATCTCTTAGAGAGGAAGGACCCCAGCATAGCTTCCCATGCAGGAAGAGGGAGGGACACAGACAAACCATTTAGCCCTCAAGTTCTCAGTGTCAGTCCTTGCACAGCTGCACCTCCCCAAAGGGACGCACGCCTTGGGCCAGCACAGCCAGGAGCTTTGAACCAAGGCTGCAAGGGAGCCAAGAAGCAGCACCTGCCTTGTGCTACCACAGCCCCAGCACTGCCAGGAGACTAGCACAGCTCCTGGCCACAGCTGCTTTGGAGTAAGAGCTCTCAAAAGTGAGTTCTGAGCTGCCCTGCAGTCCAAAAAGGCTCGAGTTACATCAGAAGTGTCTGATGCAAGGACACAGGTACCCACCCCCTGAGGCTGCAGTGATTGGGTATTTTTTTGTTAGAAGACTGCTCCGAATCCCCCTCCCAGAGGCAGCAAGGCCAACTCACCCCTTTGGAGAGATCAGCCCTTTAACTACATCACCCACAGCACAGCTTGGGCTACTCCAGCCCCGCAAAACCGGCCTGGTCCTGGATCCATACTTCCAGCACCTGCAGCACATAAGCCTTTACCAGCAGTGGTTCAGAGACACCTGAGGACAGGTACAGCAGGAATATGCTCTAATGCCTCCCCCACATTGTGCTGTTGGACATTTCCCCACCCCAGTCACATGCCAATTTTTCCTAGAAATGAGCCATTTCCCACTAGTTCACACCAGTATGTCCACTGAGCTTTTTTCCTATGCCACCAGCCCCATGCCATCCTGATGAGGACAGGGACAAGCTCTGCCACAGCATCCCAAAGGCACTCCCCACTCCTGGCAGCCACCCTCAGGGATATGGACTACAGCTTTTCCCACGTGAGGGCATCTCAGTGGGGTGGGGTGCCTCCCTGGCATCCGGGGTCACCAGCGAGGCCAGAGGGGGACACACAGCCCCGGTCCTGGCCACCGCGATGCAGCCAGGGCTACCTGACGCGAGACCGCTGGAATGCGGCAAGGCTGCGGCTGCCCCCGGAGCCGGGATTTACAAGGCACGGGAGTGGAATGGGGCAGCGAGCTTGCACAACAGGGCTGCGGGGAGGGGAAAGCACAGAGTCCAGTGGCAGGGCTGAAAAATGGGACAGGATCCTCCTCTCGGTGTCTCATACGGGCCGTGGGGCTGCAGAGTCCTGCCACTGCAGCCCCGGGATGCTTTGGTCCTCAGCACAAAGTCCCAGGAACCACAAGGGAGGAGAAAACTGCGAGAGAGAGAGACGTGTGATCTGTGCGAGGGACAGCTCGGCAGGCAAGCAGGGCAGCCGCCACACCACGGGGCAAGAATCCCGAGAGAAGAGGCTTGCAACTGGCTGCTTCACTGCTCCGTGCCTCAGTTTCCCCTCCACTAATCAGAAGAGAGGCGGCAAGAGCCGGGGGCCTGCTGCCATTCCAGCCCTAGCAGAGCTCCGGTGTCCTCAGCCACGATCGCACTGAGCCCCGGCAAAGGATCACGCCAGCAGCCGCTCCAACCAGGAAGCCCTTGGCAGGCACAGAGCTTCCCACCCCCTGGAAAGATGTTCACCCATCCCCAGAGGGGAAAGAGGGCCTTGAACCTCCCCCAGCACTTGAAGCAAGGCAGGCTTCAGGCATTTCCCTCCGAAAACAGCCTTTTGCACGAAAGGCACACAAGGACCAACATCCCGCTGGCCCAGAGGGAAGAAGGCTGACCACAAGCCAGCCCGACTGCACCAGCATTTTGTCCCCAAGGCTGCAGTGTTCCACACTGCTCACAGCCGGAGCAGTCCCTCCCCAGCACTGCTCTTCCCCCACATCAGGCAGGGGATGTCAGCGGGGCTCAGCCACTCCTGTGGTCAGGAGAGGAAGACACTCCAACAAGGGGGAAGCAGGGAGAGCCACCAGCCCCACTCTGGGGGAGCAGGATGCACATGGGAGCTGATAAGTCCAAGCACAACAGGACAACACCCAAGAATAGACCTTGGCCCTGGCAGAGGAAGCACTGCTGGTGTGGCTTTGCCATGGATGCTTCCTCCTGCTATCAAGTCCTGTCACCTGTGTCTCTGCAGCATCTCATGAAAAGGATGGCACCCAGATCGGTTTGGACCACAACAGGGGCTCAAAGGTGATGAAATATTTGGAAAGGTCAGCCCCACAATTCCCAAGAGATTACTGTCCAACGGGGCAGCTCCCCAGCACAAGGAGGTGCTGGCTGAGCACCCTCAGGTTGCCATCATCACCTTTCACCTTGTCAAGAGGTCCACTAAGTCAGACAAGACAGGCACAATTGCCACAGCCAACGTGCTGAAGGACACTCACAACCACGCTGGTCCACCCAGCCACCACACCAAGCCCTGGGCTCTAGAGACCCTCACCTGCCACTTTCTGGTGTTGGGGACCTGCAGACACCTGTCACCATCAGCTGGAGCCACGGATTTTACCTGCTATGGACCAGCTCTTCCTGCCCACACCCAGGCACCTGTTCTCCCGGCAGGAGACAGTGGTGAAACGAGCTCCTCCCCAGGGTAGAGACTGGCAAGAGACTTGGGTCTGGAAGCAGGACCCTCACAAGAAACATTCTCATCTCAGATCTTTCAGTGCATACATCTGTATCTGCTTCTCCCCATCACACAATGATTCCTGGGCACTTTTCAGCCCCATGCCTCCCAGGACACATCCAGAGACAGAGGAATCTCTCCTCAAATCAACCCAATTTGTGGCAGCAAACCAACCGCCATGCCCCAGCCCCATGCAGCATGTCAGGTACCTCCACAGCCCAACAAGCAAGTACTCCATAAAACCCAGGTGATGGAGAGCTGAAAGCTCACAGCAGTTTTTCACTATGGACAGCAGATATTGGAGTGTCACCCCCAACACAGGGAGACCTTTGGGGACACCAGGAGGATGACAACCACCCACAGGACTAAGCCAACATTGCATCAGTCCAGCTCTTAGCAAGATAGGGCCACTAGACAGCAGGGAAGGGCTATACCACCAAAATATGGACCAAAAGTGCCAACCCTAACCCGCAACATGCCCTCTGGCTGCTCTCTCCCAATCCATGGCTCACACTGCACTTCAGGCCATTGCTACAGGTGACCCAGGGCAGTTACACATTAAGGGAGACATTGGCCTCCTGTCCTCAGAAGTAGATGGGAAGGACACACATCCCCACGCCAACAGCTTCCGACCCACAGACATATACCAAGACTGACCCCACAGCAGTGCAAGAACCTGGCACCACCTGCAGCACAGGAGGGAAGGCACCATCCCAGACAGGGAGGTCAAACATTTCCACAGCTTCTCCTGGGCTGTGCAGCAGGGCTGGAGAACCTCCACAAGGGTAAGACCACCCACTGGGCCCTCAGGTTTCCAGCCACCCCAGCACACCATGACCCCATTGGGCAGTGGCCAGAGCATCCTTGCCAAGCCTGTAGCACCCACTTCTGCTGTGCCAAGGGCAGGGTCAGCTGGTACCACTACTCCCTCCTCATCAGATGTGCTGGGCTGGCTCAGAATTACACCTCAGTATGGGCCAAGTTCAGCAGCTCCAGTGCCAGAGCTGTCCCCCACTGCCCTGCCCCTTATCAGGTCCCTTCACAGGGCCAGGCACACAGAAGGAATTTGGTTTCCACTATCCCACATGGTGCAGGAAGATGCTGAGTATTGTACTGAGGTCTAACCACCTCACTTCTACAGTCATGCCACAGTGAAGCTTCAAGCTGATGCCTTTATTTCAGGCAGAGCTCCAGAACAGGCAGCAGCATTGCTCATTGCTCTGTGATCCAAGCAGCAAAGTCTCCATGATTTGGCATGGCCAAGACCAGCAAACTCAAAGGATCTTTGACTCCACAACCTTCCACATTAGTTCCAGCAAGAGTCACTCTTGAATTCCTACAGTGCCAGATCCTCAAGCAGAGCTATGAGGAAGGACAACAAAGCCTGAACTACTCTTAGCTACCTCCCAGACATCTCAAAGGGCATCCTTCCTACTTTGGTGAGGGCAAAGCAGAGACCTAGCAAGGGAACCTTTGCGTTTGGCCCTTCCTAACTTCCACAGGCACCACCAAAAATCTGTTAATTCTGGGGCTAAGTAGGGAAAGCTCTGCTCAGCAGCTCCTCAGATTAGCCAAGGAGGAAGACTAATTTCTGAAGATGGGTCTCATTTAATAGCCCAGGTGGCAGGAGAAAGAAGTTACTCCGTCACAGGGACTAGTTGAGTTGGGATGTCGACACTCACACTCATGTCTAAGAAACTTACATTTGAAAGAGTGAGAAAGGAGAAGGAAGCTCCTTCAGAGGGTATTCACAGGCACCAGAACACATGGAGATAATGGGGAGATTCCCACATCCCTCCTCCTGTCAGAGCAATTCAGTGCTCAACTCAAGACCAAGAGGATGCCTGGGAACACACCAGTTCCCAGAACCTCTGTGTGCATGGTGACTCCAGGGTGTCTGCTCAGCCAACAATCTGTCACTGACAAAAAGCTGCATCTTACACTTAGGGGACTTTTAGGATGCATGAAAACAGCTCCGAGGCACCATCCTGCTTCAGCCAGGCCAAGTGCAAGAGGATTAGTGAGTGGTAACTGTAACTACTACAGCCTCATGTTCTTCATAGTGAAGAGCAGCATCAGAGGAGACATTTGCCTCCAGAACTTACACTAAACTTATTTGTTTGCAGCGGTAGAGCTGGAATCCACACATACGCAAGGTATCTAGGTCCACTCAAGCAGAGATTACAGAATTCAAGAGATGCCTGGCACCAGTCCATGAAGGGCTACAGACATCCAGCACATAACACAGCCCACTCACCAGCAGCATTCCCAGGCAGTTCTGGCAGTCCTGGAGTGCAGCAGCTAAGGAAAAAGGGATGAAGGACTTGCTACTGAGGAGGTTGTCTGGAAGCCAAGAGCCTTCTGCCTCCCCAACACAGTTTTCCAACTCGCATCCTTCCATGGACCAACAGGGAAGATCACAGAATTACAGAATAGTTTGGTTTAAAAGAGGCCTTAAAGACCATTTCGTTCTATCCCCTGCCATGGGCAGGGACACCTTCCACCAGACCAGGTTGCTGCAAGCCCCATCCAACCTGGCCTTGAACACTTCCAGGGATAGGGCAGCCACAGCTTCTCTGTGCAACCTGTGCCAGGGCTTCACCCTATCACATGGAAGTATTTCTTCCTAAGATGATCCTCTCTGGCAGAGCTTAGCCAGGTCCTCACCAGGGCTCTCCCAGCACAACCTCACATTTAATGCTTTCCACCTTCAGCAGTCCAGGATGCCCAAGCTCTACATCAAGAGCAGCAGCCACGACAGACGGCGCTGCAAACAGGCCCTTGAGAGCAGCCAAGAGGACACACAGGATGGTTTGGGCATCTACACAGCCAGCTCCAGATTTCTCCCGCTCCCGGTAGACCTGCAACTTCCCAGGAGAGCAAGAACTAATTTCTAGAGTAGAACCAACATGTCTGCATCAGGCACTCCAGAGAGCAGGGTGAACACACAGGCTTTTATTGCTATGCAGCCATGGACACAACACACAGTATCCATGGGAAGCATGAAAGCTCCTCCAGCTGCCAGAAAAAACTCTGCCTGCCACAGGGGTGGGAGTGCAGCACCTAGGCAGCTGCCTGTCCCACACTACCCCTCGGGACTGCCAGGAGAGATGCAGCCACACAGATTGGCGGCTGCCTGGAAAATTAAACAGAAGATAGCAGCAAGTGGGAAGGGATCGCGTTTGGGGAGGTGTCTGGTGAGGAACAGCAGGGACTGACATTAGGCCGTGTTTGTTTAACATTCCCGTTAACGACCTCGAGAGGAGCGAGAGGCATTCCTGTCCTCCGCATGTCACCAGCCAGGAAACGGCTGCTGCGAGATCCAGAGGCTCACAGATAAGATAAAGGGAAAGGCTGAATTTGGGAGCTTTGCCCCGCTGTATCTGGGGCACACAGCGCCCTTCTGCGAACGCTCGGGGAGGCAGCAAAGGAGGTGCATGGGAGGCGGGCGGGGGGGGAATGGAGGAGTGCGTACAGCACCAGGATCTGGCAGTCTAATCCATGCAGTGTGGGAAAATATTCCAGCACACCCTGCTGCATACGTTGGGACTGAAGGATTCCACTTTGCACTGAATGTATTTATCACTCTGTATCAAGGGGAGCTCTGGACAAGAATTTGGGCCCCCACACCATGCTGGGATCCTGAACAAGGTCACTCCTTATGCCTCCATTAGCTTCTGCAGTGAGGAACAGCTCCTGGTCAGCCAGGAGGTACTGGAGAAACGAGTGTTCAGAGTAGGCTCAGGGTAGCCACCATGGAGCCCAAACTGTGCTCACCACCCAAAGCATTATTTCTGTTGGATTCTGGTGGAGAGAGGACTTTCCAACAGCAATCCCACCAGGGATTGGGACATTAACCCCCCACCAGTCCCAGCCTAGCCATGGTGGCGGGTCCTTTGCTGCAGCCCTGGGTGCAGGGTGACAGACACATCCAGAGAGGTCACAGACCATCCAACAGGGTGGACAGACTGTGCCCCTCCTCGCATGCTCCTGAAGGCTGCACAGTGGAGAGCAGGAGCCGCTTCCATCCAACCCCTGCCCACTTCCCAGGGATGCCATCTTTGACTCAGTTTTCCAGCCATCAAGCTCCACTACTGGGAGGACCAGCCTCTCCAGAAGGTGAGGATTTCCAGGCTCCTGAAATGCTCCAGCACCTGCTTTGCCAAACAACCACTCGGCAGAGGGGGACAGACCAGCTCTGCTCCAGCACCAGGAGCTCACCCAACCATCACCTATGAGGCACCAGCCCAGCTGGAGCAACACCACTGGGATGGGATGCACCAAGTGGCATCAACCTCGGGAAGCTCTGCAGGCCAGTGAATAATTGGATCAAAGAGCCACATAGAGTCTTCTGCGCACACACGCACAGTCTGTGAAACCCTCATGTACCGAACCTCCCTCCACCGGGAGCGGCACAGGGCCCCAGGTGCGCTGGCTCTCAGCCCACTCACACCAATGCCACCCAGTGATGCTCGGACATCCCACCAGCAGCATTCACATCCCATTACATCATCGCATCACCTATGCCCTGCTCCACACTGGGGACAGAAATGCTAGAGCTACCACCTGCCAATCCATTCCACCCCATTACTCGGGTCACCCTTCCTGCGGCTGAAGCCCAGGGGACACGATGGCCCTAAGTCAGCTGGTGCATGGGGCCCGTGCGGCCCTGGTGGGTGGCGGAGCAAGCCAGGCGCCATGTTGCGGCGGCGCGAGCGCACGGAGGACAGCAAGGGGAGGGGACTGAGCACCTCCCCAGTCCAGAGGGCCAGGCACGGAAGACTGCAGCAAAACGTTTCCAAGGCCAGGCATTTTCCAGAGCCCTCTCCAAGATGGAGGGCAGCTGGTAAGCCACTATGCCAATACCTGCTCAAAGGGTGCAGTGATGACATCAGCCAATGGCTCCAACAGCCAAAGTGCAAATGTGGAGGGCTGTAAGCTCAGCTCTGGCATGTGGTTACAGACAACCGACCCTTACTAGCCTTCCCGGCCCTGAGTCCAGCAGCACCCAGGCTCTGGCTTGCAGTGGCACCTGGGGGAAGAGGCTGCTGGCCGGTCAGTTCGAAGTCCTCCAGCCCCAGCCAGGCTACCAGCACACGCAGAGCAGGGCACGGGCTCCTTCCACTATTGTCCAAGTGTCTCCCTTGCAGCCCACACGGGCAGAACGGTACTGGATCCAGGAGCCCTCCAGCTGCAGGGACTTGGCAACAGGACACCATGCCCACGGGCACCGGCTGCGCTGGATAGAGCGGGGACCTGCCAGCCCCCTGCCCTACAGGGCTACAGGGACACCGGGCTGAGCAGCGGACTCGCCCTGCCCGGCCCCAGCCCCTCCTCGGGACGGCCCGGAGACTCCAGCACCAGCTCCCCAACACCTCCGTACTCTGGCTCTCACAGCCCAGCCCTAGCTTCCCAGCCCGCAGCAGCCTCAGCACCTGGGCTCCGGTTCCCCGACGATCCGGGGGTCGTCTGTTCCCCAGACAAGGCGCTGCGCTTCTTCCCGGCTTCCCCGACGCCCCGGTGCCGCCTCCGCGGTCCCCGATGCCGCTCTGCTCCATCTCCAATACCCCAACCCCGGTTCGCCGACGACGCTGTGCTCCATCCGCCGTCCCCTGACACCCTGGCGCTCCATCCCCACCACCCTGTCCCTGGTCCCGCCGCCGCTCCCAGTTCTCCGCCGCCGTCGCAACCTAGCCCCAGCCCCGTTCCCGATCCCCAGCAACCTCGGTGTCCCAGTGCCGGCGCCGCTCCCAGTTCCCCGCCGCCCCACCTCCGATCCCCAGCCTGGCGCCCACCTCCTCCTCGAC
>VZTF01009536.1:194231-298324 GCA_013397755.1 Cnemophilus loriae | reverse complement strand
GACGTGGCTCAGCCCCGAGGAGGTCCGAGAGCCCCGGGACGGCACCTTTTATGACCCCCGATGCGAGCCCCAAGAACAGCAGCCCTGAGAGCTCAGGACGGGGATCCTGTAACTCTGGGACAACGGCCCTGAGCCTCAGGAGAGCAGCCCCAAATCTGACCCGACAGCGTCCCCGGTCCCCTGGGGACAACAGCCTGGTTCCTCCTGTCAGGGCAGCCCCACAACCATCCTCACGGACATCGATGTGTACCCCGTACAAAGCCCTGTTCTTGGGCCTGGGAGGAGGAGTAGGGTTGAGGCATAGAATCATGGAATCCCAGCGTGGTGTGGGTGGGAAGGGACCTTAAATTTCATCTCATTCAACCCCCTCTGCTATGGGCAGGGACACCTTCCACTAGACCAGGTTGCTACAAGACCCATCCAACCTGGCCTTGGACATTTCCACAGATGGGGCAGCCACAACTTTTCTGGGCAACCTGAGCCAGGGCCTCACCACCCTCATTATCCATCTCCTTTCTGTTCTCTCTGCCCACATGGGTGCCCAATTGGCCACATCCTAAAGCACAGCCTGCGGTTGGATAACATGAGCAGAAAATGGAATACATAGCCTATTCCTCCACACTGCATCCCATAGCTTGGTCCCTCTGTGAGGCAAAGGTGTAAAACCCCAAGAGCTTGGGTCAACCTGCCAAGTGGGAGATGTCCAGGGATCTGAGCCCTGTTATCTTAACCAGCGTTTCTTCTGCCCAGTCCATGCTGCTTCCCCAGCACGGAGGCCAGGTGAAAGAGGGGGAACATCAGCCCTGCCCTGCCCTGGAGGACCCACAGCCCCCGCCCCCTGCGCACTGCAAAAGCCAAGTGTGTTCCCTGTCCTCCATTGGCCCTGGCTGGAGACACCTGTGGTGTCCCCCATGGCACTGAATGTCACTTCAAAGTCAAATTGAGTCCACACCTGGCTCTGAGTGACCATGTCGTTCCAGCAGGAGCTCAAGGATATATCGTTTTGTTCATGAGCATGTTGTGAAGAGGTGTGAGCCTGCCTGGGGGTAACCACAGCTGATTTCTCACCACACCTGGGTCCACTGCCCTGTCAAGCCCCAACCTCTGACTCCATTTGCCACCTGGCTACACAGAGGTTCCCTGTGAAAATGTAACCCTAAACTCAGCCATCCCCATGCACAAGCATCATCCAGCGTAACCCATGGCACTCCGAGTCTGGCACCAGAGAGGCAATACAGGAAACACCATCACCGAGGTGGTGCCCACAGCCAAGTGCATGTGGGGCCAAGTAATTCCATCACAGGAGGTGTGTTGGAGGGCATGAAACATCCTCCTGGGAGCATCAGCTTTACATTTCTCTGCTTTCTAGGTTATGGTTTTTAGCAGCGGCAGCTGTTTGCATGCAGCACAGAGGGTTTATGTATGGAGTCTTCGCACAGACAGCGGCAAAGCAACTACTTCTTTTTCCAAGGCTTTGTAATGAGCCGCTACGCCAGAGAGCCTGATCCCTGCCAGGTCCTGCATGAGGGGAGAAAACTCCCACTTTTTGACTAAAAAACTCCAATTTATTTATTTAAAATGCTGTCCTACAGAATGGTTTTGGAGAGACATCACACACCAGCTCTGAGCACCATAGCAAGAGCCTCCCCAAGCCACCCATGGAGTTCAGCACGGACAGATCCAGATCAGAGCAAGGACTTTCTCCGGTCTTCGGGGATGCTGCCCTTCACCATAACTTTGTCCCCAAGACTGGGGGACAGCTGTCTGTCATAAGGCTGTGCAGGAATAACTCCCAGGAAGAGTGTTGCCTGCCATTCCTCAAAGACTCGAAGAGAACTTGCCCTGACAAAGACCAGGAATATTTGCTTCGTGGGCTAATTGAGCAAAAACCAGCGTAACCTCACCGTGCTTTCTCTATGTTTAGGTTTGGTGTTTCACTTCCTACAGACTTTGAGTGCAAGTGGAGGAAGGCACGAAAGGGTAGAAGTCAGGAGCAGCAGCAGGTTTTCATCAGAACCCCAAGGACCCCCATACTGCACACACATGCAGAAGAGACATTCTGCCTCTTCCAGAGCAGGAAAGCCTGGGCCACAAGTGGAAGAGTTTCTGTATCCATCACGCTGGGGCATCAACAGTGGGTCCACCACGTCACTGCCATACTGATGGCCACAACCTCTGGATTATTTTGTAGGCAAATCCATGGCATTGGGCTGGAGGTAAGTATCCTCCTTGCACACCCACTCCTCAGAGCTGTATGTGGCGGCAGCATCCCTACATCCCAGTATCTTGTGGCTCATAGTCCCTTTGGTATCTTCATAAACATCACACCCAGACAGCCTCTCCCCTCCCAAAGCACTGCAGCATGTGCTTCAACACATGAAGCCCCTGATGGTCCAACCAGCTGCACACAGAGGGGATGTTTTCTCCCCCAGGAACTTAAAGGGATGGACCAAAGGTGGGACAAATGAAGCCATCACTGCTACCAGCTTGTGCAGGTGAGCCAGTCCACCAGAAAATGGTGATGTCTTTGCAGAGCTTTTGGCTGAGGATTCCACTTCCACGGGGAGATGCTTAGCTTTAAGTGTGTGATCCAAAGTCACACCAGCTGAACCAGTGCAGGACCAGGCGACACTTTGGTTTGAACCTTGCTTACCCATGTCTTGCAGTGATGTATTTTTACACCAACACTTTTCCTCCTAAAGTACTTCAACTCAACAGCATCTGGCTCTGCAGTCTGGGCAAGGGCTGCACCAGAGCCTTGTCCTTGCCATACCATGTCCACTAAGATGTGATGGTTAGAAGAGCAGAGGTGATGTTGTGACCCATCCAACATCCATGTGGGGATGGGTCATCAATGGGTCATCCATCAATTCCTCATCAGGGGTGGATAAGCTGACAGAGAACCCTGTGACAATGTCCCACACAAGCAGCTCCAACCATGCTGTCTTGCCTGCAAATGATGGGAACCACAGAGCCTCACCAGGGAAAAGGAGTGAAAGCTGTGAGGTGCTCACAACCAACAAGCAGGTCCTAGAAAGGGGGTTAACAAAGTACTTGAGATAGAAACAGTCTGAAATCAGCTGAGAAATCAACGTGAGACTTGAAATGACAGCCAGCTGTGGGCAATCTTGTGTTTTCACACAGTTTCTCAGCTTTGCATTATCCAAGGGCTCTTTCTCATTCTTGAACAAGGAGGTGACCAGCTCAGGATGCTGGTTAAGGTGATAACAAGGGATGTCTCTCTCCAGCTGGGCTCCTGCATCCTACCCACTTATTCTGTGGTCCCTGACCTCCTTCACCCACCTGTAGAAAGGCAATGAATTTTATTTTGGGCACCATGGTGGTTGTCATAGCGGGTACTTTAGGTCTCTGTTCCTGCCAAGCCCATCACAGGCAGTGCCACACTTTGGCTGAGGTGCTGGATTGTTTTTGCTGTTTCTCACTGCTTATCTGGGACAACAACTGAGCCTTGGCACTTGTCCCAGGGCAGAGAGGATGCTCTCATTGTACTTCCAACGTTTCTGAGGTACGGAGAAGGGAGGATTTCCTCTGCTTGCCACTGGCACCAATTTCTCCTCCTCCTGTCCTTGTCCAGGAGATCCCACATCTCCCCCGACTGCTCTGCTGCTTTCCTCCATCCTCTGCCCATTACAGCTGCTCTTGCCTCATTCTCTTAGTCTTTCTGGTTAATTATTCCAGACTGGGATTTGCTATGCTGGCTGGAAAGAGTCCACCAACCATGGGACATGGAGGAACCCTGATTTCCAAGCAAGCAGTGAGACCAGACAACACGCTGTCACTGCTCAGATCAGTGACGGGCACATGCAAGCTGACACCTGGTGTCACCAAAGACTCTATACAGGGCCTCAGATGAGTTCTCAGAGAACTTTCTGGCCACAGGCAGGCAAAGGCTTTGGGGCTGCTTTTGGTATGGATCAGCATCCAAACATCTGGAGACTTGTTACAGCGAAGGTGGGAAGGGTCCTCGGAACTCTCCCATCCAACATCCTCCAGGACTGTCGCTAGCACTGGGTCAGGTTGGTCCTGCCTTGAAAACCCCTAAGGATGGACTAACCCCACCTCTCCAGGTGTCCATCCCAAGGCTGCACCATCCAGCAGGGAAGAAGTCTTCCTTAACACCTATCCTGACTCTCTCATTACATCATCTGCTGCCGCTATCAAGGAACATGTAATTCCACCATCTTTGTAACTAGCCTTCTAGGGAGGTGTAAGCTGCAAGTAGACCCCTGTTCAACCTCTTTTGGCCAGACTAACCCAGCCTGGTTCCTTGCTGACCCCTCACCAGCAGCTTCTGTGCTTCCCCCTCTCCCAGTCTGCATCTCTGCCTAACACAGAGCCTACCCAGCCATTCCTCCCACCCTGCAGCCTCTTTTGGTCTATCTGTCCCCAAACAGCAGGGATGGCACTTGGTCAAGGCCAAGCTGAAGAGGAGCTCCCAACCCCTTCCATGGATTTGGTCCTTCCATTGGGCCAAATGCCATGTGGCTACAACAGCCCTAAGCACCGCGAAGGGCAGAGGATAAAAGGTGTGGCAGGAAAATTAGTACCAGAGACCACTGATATTTGGGTACTGAATCACGGGACGCAGTTAGCCCCATCCTGGAAGCTGTGCAGGACTTTGGGTGGCCCAGTGGGTGCAGGGCAGAGACAAGCAGTAGTGGAATTGCAGAGCTCATCCAGCATCACATGCCTGGAGTAGCTGCTTTGAGGACGGCGGTGAGTGCTTTCAAACTTTAATTCCTTTCCATACGTCACCGCTCATCTTCTCCAGCTCCACCTTCCCCCAGGAGGACAAGCTGAAGCTAACTGAGAGAGACGAGGGCTCGGAGGTGTGCGCAAATGTTTGCTCAGACACATCGGATTGCTGCAAAGCTGCTTTTATGGGCATTTTGGAGCAGCTCCTGGCAGCACCGCCCAAGCTGAGCTCTGCAGACACTGCAGTGCCCCATGACGTGAACCCACCAAGTGGGCTTCCAACCAAAAACGGGTGAGGAGACCTTGTGTTTACACAATTTGAATAAAAAGATAGCACCAAACAGAAAAGCCTGTTTGGAGCCAGGAGCGGGAACAATAAACCCAAACGCTTTCTCTGATGGGTTGCAGATGCAGCATTGCTGGTGATCTGGTGGAAAAAGCACAGCTTCATGGAGGGATTTGTCACTTAGTCACCTAGGAAATTAAGACAAGACTTTAGTCTGGCCCAAAACTCATACTTTTTTTGCCTAGAAGATGAAATACAGAGAAGAAAGAAGGCAATGCTCCTCCTTGCTTGTGCAGCACTGAAACAGTGCACTGTTATCTCTTTAGTTTCATAATTAATGTGTCATTTACACTGCCAGGCATATTAATTTTGAGGGAATTAACCAGGGGGAATCCTTTATAGAGAATTTGTTAACTAAAAGCCGCAAAGCCAGCTCAGCCCTGTGCATGGGCTGGCCACACACCTGGCTCTAGCACTCCTGCACTGATCTGCTGCCCAAGGGGCATCCATGGCTGATCTTTAATGAGGACTTTTTGAAGTGTGGGGTGCAGGCTGTCTCAGGTTCAGGTGTGCCCAGATCTGGCGGACATTGGGGCTCTCCCTCTGTGTCCATCCCCTGCAGCTCCTTCCACCATCGTTCAGCCATGAGATCAGCTGAAGCCACCACCATGATGCTCTTGTGGACTAAAATTCTCATCGTGCAGCTGGACCTCACCAATAACAGGATCATTCCATTGCCTCATCCACAGAGGAGCTGGGAGCTGCCTAAGTTCCTGTGGTCCCATGCCAGCTGTAATGGAGGGATTTCTGCAGTTGAATCTGTCCCTCCTCACTGAAGCTGTGTCAGGAGCTGCCCCACTGGCAGAGGGACAGGCTCAAGGCTCCCCAGCCCCACTATCACTGCCCCCATCAGCAGACAGCTCTACTCCAGCGCCTGGCACTCAGCATTAACAAAGTGGCACCAATGATCACCAGACCTGTCCCAGTAGCAGGGAGGAGGCACAGCACCTCTGGCAAGTCCTGCCAGGGCAGATCCTGCCCCTTCCCTGCTTTGCAGTTGTTTGAGTGAGGCTTTCTCCAGGTGCTCAGTGAGAACATCGGCTTCAGTGCCAGCAGGGATGTGGAGCAGCAGGGACAGGATGTGGCTTGACCCAGAGCACTGAGATAGTGTTATTGGTGTCCTGAGCCCTCATGTGTGGTCCTACCCCCACAATCTGGCCCAGGCCCCTCAGGGTGTCAGCAGATCCAGCTTTGGATCCCTCAGCCAGGTGCTACCGAATAGAGGACCATGTCCCATCCTGCTCTCCAGAGCCACCTCTGGCCATCAACAGGACTCTGCAGGCCTCATTCTCTGCTACATCATCTTCATCTCTAATTACCACACATTATGGATCATATGAAGGGGAGAAATGCTCCCAAAGTATGCCAGTAAGTATCTGGACAGCCAAAGAGGGCCACCTCTGTAAGGGAGGAGATGGGCAGCTTTGAGCCGTGCCATATGATACATCCCCTGGTCACAGCAGAACGCACCAACCTGAACTCGCCGAGAGGAAGGCATTATTAATGGTTATTAATGTCCAGCCCCTCTGCACACTGGAGACCTTGTCAAACAAAACAAAAGGACTTGTTGTGGAGGAATCCTTGGCAACATGACCAACATACACATGACCTTCCGACTTGGAAAACAGATTGTCAAAAACCCAAGTGAGCGATCCCACTGCACACGGCATGGCTCAGCTCCCCTGCCACTTGCACCAGCCTGGGATGCACCGCGAGTCCCAAAGCCTGCTGGAGTATGCCAGAGAGCAAGAGGGGACGTGTGGGATGAGCATCGCTCCAGCCTGGATGTGGCATTTTCTCTGTGGCAGCTGCAAGCTTAGAAAAGCCCTTTATCAGCTCATTTATCATGTCCTTCCCCAGGACACTCCCAGCTCCCATAGATTCCCCTCAGGCAGCCCTCTGCACATCCACACCAGCGTATGTTTCCATGGGTGCCCTCAAGGGTAGGGAAGAAGTCTCCTTGAAATGTCCTTCCTCCTCCCTGCTGTCTTCCAGGTGCTGAGCACTGCGGAGGACAGCCTGGGACACCTCCATTGTTAGACACCCCATGTGATACTGCCCAGCATGGGGAAGATCCCAGCATGGACGTGGCACAGAGGAGACTTCCTGCTGATTCCAGCCTCCCATCTCCTCTGGCCAAGCAGGACCCATGCTCTCCTCCTGGAGATGACACTGGCCATCCAAGGGTGCAACCTGCTGTGTAAAGGCCGCTGCCAGAACTCTGAAGGCTGTTCCTCAGTCATGTGAATAATGAGAGGGATTAACAAGTCAGGAGGATGAGAGCTAAATGAAGCATCACCTTGCAAGAGGCTGCTCCATCCATCCTGCTTGTCTTTGGGCAGAAAAGGGAAGGTGGAGAGCAGCGCTGGGGCATGCCAGGGATGGCAGCACAGCTCCACTGTCCCTCCCACCCTCATGGAGCTGGGGGTACAATGAAAGCCAATGTGCCACAGCAACACCCTTCCCAGTGCTGTTCCCATATTGGGGATGCTCCACAGCCGAGGCTCTTGCACCACCTGAGGGGTTTTCACAGACTCCTCAGCTTGGCCACAGTCTGGAGTTCCTGACAGACACAGTTAGTGGCCCGTCCCCATCCCCAGGGCACCCCAAGTCTCACCCCTTGGAGTTTTCAGCCTTGATCAAGACAATACATCTTCCCAGTTTTCAATTGCAGCAAGGCCAGACTTGTTTAAACTGGATTGTTTAGATGACTTGGTGTATGTTGGACACCCAGCCTGAGAGATTCAGCTCATGATGAAAGTTTGGCAAAGCCCTAAAACCAGGGAAAACAAAGAGTTTTATCAGGGGAAGCACTGGTCTCTGAGATGAGCTGTAATTATTTCTGTCCTGCTTAGACCACAGTGCATAAACACCGAGGACTGAGGGTACAAGGGCCGATTTTCCAGAGCTGATCCCTTTGGCTGATGGGACAAGCTGTGGTGCAAAGTGCCCGTGTTCCTGCAAGGAACATGCTGGGCTCTCACCTGCAGTCTAGGCACTTCTCCCCAAATCCCTATGAAACACCCATTGCACCACTGACCATCACCAGCGCAAACTTCTCTGGAAAAATTAATTTTCATGCAAGGAATACAGCTTGGAAAATTCCAGCCTCAGTGGGGAACGACAAGCAAGGGGCTGTGATGGAAACTATTTTGCAACCTTAATTATTTTACCCCAAAGGCGGCAGCCTGTAATCGCATTAGTCTCCTTGGGAACGCCTGCCCACCAGAGCCCCTCTTGCCCTCTTATCACTCCCCCCAGGCCCCAAAAAGAGCTCGCAGGGAAGCTCGGGGGCCTGATGAGCCCCTGCATGCAGCCTGCCAGGCAGATCCCGGGAATGCCTGATTTATAGTGTTATGCCTCATTCTGTTTACACCAGGCGAGTTATTTAAAACGAGGAGAGCGAGAGGAGCCCGGGTTTTGTTTAAAAGTCCAGCAAGGAGATTTGCCTTAAATAGTCAAGAGCTGAGGTTGCAGGGGAGGCCGCCCAGCAGCACGAACCTCCGGGATGGGAGTGGAGCTGGCACCCGCGGGGGGAGCTGGCTGGTTGTGGGAGAGGTGGCAGAAGCCTTGTGTTTAACCCCGGGGAGTTAAACCATTCTTGCAGCCATGGCTTTGCGTGGCCTGTGGCACCTGGGACATGGTTCCCCTCCACAACATGAAACATAGTCTCAGAGGAGATACAGCACTGCTCTCACAACACTCTAAACCCTAGTGATGGCAATCCAAAAAGCTGCTCCACAGCCAGAATTGGCACAGTTGTCCCAAAGGAAGAGCATGCACAGACTGGCACAGCCCTAGCTCTGAACCCTCTGGGTAGCCCCTGCCAGCTCTCGAGACCTCCTCCTCAGGGCGAGGCTCAATGTGAGGCCACGCTGCTGGAAGGGCCTCCCTCAGGGGACTGACATGAGCTTGGTTTGCTCAGTGCTGAGCACAGATATGATTGCTCTCTATAAATACATCCGGGGTCAACACCAGGGACGGGGAAGAGCTATTTAAACACAAGGGGGACGCTGGCAAAAGCAAAAGGCTATATATAAACTTTCCATGAGCAACGCCAGGCTAGAGGGAAGGTTTTAACTCCTAGAGTAGGGGGGTGGAGAAAGAGCCCCCCAAGGTGTGGGGTGAGGCAGTGGGATGGGGCCAGACATGTTTCACTGTGTCCCCAGGGTGGGTAACCTCAGTTTCCCTCCATCCCCAAGACCAGTAAAACCAGCTGAGGGGTCAGCAACTGGCCTTGGCACCACAGAGAGAGCTCTCAGCCCCACCCCAGGCAGGACAGCAAGGAGCAAGAAGCTCTTCAGATATTTTTCCACTTTCTTGACTTACTTGGTCAAAACTGCTGGTGAATTAATCAGAATAATGAGTAAGTCGGGTGCCTCAATACACTCAGCAGCAAGGGTCGACTGCTGAAAGGCTGAACTGTTGTGCCAAGCCTGGCACCCCTTGCTAGTACTTTCCCTGCATCGCTGCTAATGCCTGTATCCCACGTAATTCCTGTTCCTCCTGCCCATCCTGCACCCTGAAGTTCTGCACTCACTGTTAGCACATGCATCATCTGCCAATCCCTAACCCTGGCAACCTTACCCATCCCTGAACCTCTCTGATCCCTGCACCCCAAGGAGCCATGATGTCTGCTCCCAGTGTACCCATTGGATCTGCCTGCCAGATCCCTGAACACCAACAGTGGCTTGTGGGATCGGCATGGGTGAAAAACATTGTGTTTGGGAGATGTTATGGAGACAGCGAAGAGGAGGACAAGGAGCTATGTGGTGGGGCAGGCTGGTGTCATGGCCCCAGTTAGCAGGCAGGCTTGTGGGAGAGCTGGGAGCCAACTGAGCATTGCAGCAAACAACCACCCAGTCACCACAGCAGCCATGGTGTGGTCTGGCAGCGATTCTGCTAGAGATTGACTAGGAGCAGCCTGTTGAAGCATTGGCAAAGGAAGACACTTCTTCTGGAGGTGTCCCATGTCTTCCTGCTCTGCCGCCAGGGATTCAACAGCAGTGAGGGCTTGTTCCCATGCACATACCCATGACAGCCACCCATTAGGTATCCCCTGTCACTGCAGAGTGGCTTCCTGGGAAGTACCAGGGCAGACCCCATCTTCCCAGTTCCTCCCAGCTCCCCCCATCTCACTCATCTCCTCCAAGCAGCGTGGTCACTGTGCTCCCATACTGTCATCCCACATGCTGGGCTCGCTGTAGGGGTAAGGTGACAGCAGTTGGTACAGAGGACATTCATTCCGTCATGGGAAATCCCTCTCCTCACCCCAGTCCACACAATCTGGTTCTTTCTAGGCTGTACGAGGAGGAATCTGACTACCTGGACAGGTGAAGTGTGGGCTGTACATAAGGCCCATAAACACTTGTCACTGTAAATTAAAGCAGAGCTGTCCATATCTCCCACTTTCCCAAATCCCCTAAGCCACAGCCCGGAGAGCAGCCCCAGTGGTGCCAGTTTTGCAATGACCAGAGGAGTTTGGGGAGTCACGTCCTGGGTGAAAAGTTCAGGTCCAAGCCAGGAAAACTTCTGGGGTAGGGTAGAGTAAAGGCTGTGGGGTTTGGGATGCACTGCCACCCCGCTGTCCCCTATCCGGAACAGAGCTGCAAGCCGCCATCAGACACATGCCCTCTTTGTTCCCAGTGAAGTCAGTGCAGGGCAGTACTCCAGTGTGCTGGGAAGTGGTTTTAACTCCTGCTATATCCCCCAGGAATGGCAGCAGCAGGTCCAGGAGCTAGCAGAGCAGGGACATGGCAGGCTGATGGGAAACTTTGGGGTAGCAGGAGGGAAAGCAGCATGGCTGTCAGCACTGCAGCCACAGACTCAGCCAGCACTGGGGCTGCATTCCCCAGGGACAGATAAAAGCTACCGTAAAAGGGGAGACCTGTCACTCAGGCTGGCCTGGCTTGTCTCAGCACAGCAGGGAGAGTGGAGCACCACTCAGCAAACGGGTGCCACTGCAGCTCCAGGGGCTGAGGGCCACCTTACCAGCTGCATGCCACAGCCCAGGTGCTCAGGGATTGCTGAGTGATGCCAGGGAAGGCACCAACTCACCAGGCACCTCTGAGCAGCCTCAGCTCCATCCCCTCTGTGATGGCAACCTGCAGCCTTATGTCCAGCTGGAGCCATAACATCCCATCAAGCTCCACTGGCCACCTGGTCCAGACACCATTCCCGTGCCACTGCAGCCCTTCAGTGGGAAGTTGGGATGGCTCCTGCGTGAGCCCAGGGTTTCCAGGGGTACAGCCATGCTTGGTTCCCTCCATCACCCTCTGCACACAAAGGGGAGGGAGGTCAGACAAAGAGAAGGCAGGAGAGAGCAGCCCCCTCCAAAGAAATAAGAAATGAGATCCTCTGTGCTCCCAGAGCAGAGCATATCCAGCAGGAGATGGGAGGAAGCCACCAGCTGCAGCAACTTTTGCTTATGATGAGCAAAACACTCAAGATCCACAAGCAGGAAGAGGCTGTTTTGGAGTGAACTGCAAAATATTGTCTTTGCACAGCTGAACTCCCCCGCTTGTGCCTTCTCCTTGAGGCCTCAGCAGCTCTCGGGGAGAAGGTTCCTTCCTGCTCACCCCTCTGCGAAGGGCAGGGTTCCTCCCCACAGTCAATTAGTGAGCTGGGGTCGGGGGTCAAGGGGCTTCCCGAGTTCATGGCGCCTATCTCCGTACCACTGCCGAGCGAAGCCAGCACCAAGCGGCACATACAGGGCAGTCCCCATGGTTGTCCTGGGAACCTCTGGGGACAACCAAATTGTATGTATCCCGAGGTCTGTAAATTCACCTCCTAACCACCAACTGCTGGGTGCCTCCCTGCAGCCGGCTCCCTGCTTCATTCCTCCCTCAACCTGACAGCCTCCAGCTGCTGGCCTGGCCCCCACGCATCCCTCTGCAGAGCCTCTGCAGCTTCATCCCACTGCTGGCAGGTTTGCAGGGGTGGCGGAGGAGCCCATCTCTCTCCAGCCCCATCTTGGCACCACCACACTGACCTGGCCAGCCCCACTGCATGCCAGCCCCATTGCCAGCCCCCCACAGTCTCGTGCCAGCCCCATCCCCTTCGTCTGCAGGCCGCGCTGCAGCAGGCTGGTGGCCACTATCAAATATTGATGGCACTGTGTGGTAAATAAGCATTATGAATTTATGACTTGCTGAATTAAACAGGCCCTGCTTGGGCTGGCTGCTGTTCGGTGAGGCGGAAGGAACAGCGGCACTGCTGGCACATGCAGAGGCAAAGGCACGGCCCCACAGCTGACCGCGTTCAGACCCAAACCGAGCCCAGGCTTCGGGAACACCCAGAGCCCTGCAGCCCTGGAGAGCTTGCACCAGGCAAGGGGTTCCTTCCCCTCCTGCAAATGCCTCGCTGCCCTCTGCATTTCAGCTCTCCCCAGGGCAGCTGACAGTGCAAACTTCCACCTCCTTGGAGCTGCAGTACCTCGGAGTAGAGAGAAGGGAGTGAATTGAGGCTCAGGTTCAACGGTTTAAACAACAGTGAGTGCAGCACTATGGTTATGTGAGTAACCGAGTTAATTAATAACACAGCAACTGTTGCCCGACACAGAAAAGAAGCACAAAATTATTCCCCAGGGAGTGGGAAGGAGAGATGCCCGGCTCTGTTGGAAGAGGCTGGTTTGCCACAGCCAATCCAACATGCTGGATGCAAGGAGAATCACAGACTGGTTTGGGTTGGGAGGGACCTTAAAGCCCACCTCCTTCCAATGCCCTGCCATAGGCAGCGACACCTTCTACTAGACCAGGTTGCTCAGAGCCCTATCCAACCTGGCCTTGAATACTTACAGAGATGGGTGTGAGAGGGTGGCATGGCTTGACATCTGAGCCTGGCTGCCTCTCTGGAAGATGTTCAGGTGTCCTGGTGAACATCTTCACAAGAAGCGAGATGTAAGGACAGAATGGCGGGAAAGGAGATGGGAGAAACACTGCAGCAGCATGTGAGACATCACCTAATGTGGGCCAGGGAGGTAACTGCCAAAGGAAAACCCAGGGATGGGATTTCCAGGATTGACACAAGAGGGAGCACAGGGAAACATAAAAGCAGCAAGAAAGGCTCCCTGCCAGCACCATTTCCCAAGGGAGCACCATGCTGTTAATCAGGACCATAGAATCACAGTTTGGCTTGGAAGGGACCTTCAAGATGATCTCGTTCCACCTCCCTGCCATTGGCTGGGACACTTTACACTAGACCAGGTCACTCCAAACTCCTTCCAGCCTGACCTGGGATCAAGCCCAGAGAAGGAAATATTTTTGCCCACACAAATAAGGTCCTTTACACCTCCCTGCCACACAACAGATTGGCCACTCAGTGAGGCCTGGGACATTGCTGCCACATGTCCCCTGTGAGGTGGCAGCAGGGTATCACCAGGCCTGGCTGGTCCCCATGCTTAGCAGATGGGACCCCTACCTCGCTGTTAACACAGCAAATGATCTCCTCAGCCCCCGTGGTGTGCCAGGCTGGGGCTGGCTCCCAGCACTAGGTACATCCTTCAAGGACCAGCATGGCCAGGCCCTGGCATGACACCACAAAGCCGCTATCCTGGAATTGCAAAGTACCCTGCACTTGGGTGACCTGTTTCCCAAATCAGCCCTGGCATGTCTTCTCCAAGCTCTTCTTCCTTAAGTGACCATGGAGCCACCAAGGAGGATCAGCAAAGGGGCTGGCTGGGGTTGCTGCTTTGGGTCACTGCTACCCTCTTCCCACTCCATCTTCCTGTCCCCACCAGGTGTCCAGGGCTTTGCCACCCAATGACAGCAGGAACCACACACACTCCTAGCACACTTGGCTCATCACACATCAGGCAGAGCCAGCTGGGCTCTTTCACCACCACTAAATTTATCCCTGAAGACCCCCTCCCCGGTACAATCAGTTCCCATCACTGGGTGATGCTTCACTCCCACCCCCACAGTTCCCCAGCCGACCCCTCCACCTCCTCCCCCAGGACAGGACGTTCCCACATGGTTGTGCATGAGCTAGCTGGGCTGGGAGCAGCCGCGTTCACACAGGACAGCAGTGGGGCTGGACCCCCTGAGGGTGCTCCATCCTGACTACCAGGGAAGAGCCTGCAGGCTTCAGCCCAGCACGAGGGGTGACTTGCTGTGCCCCCTACAAGCCGGCCCGATGCACCACCATGGCATCAGCTCCTCTCCCTGGCTGGGCAAGGTGCCGCAAGGTGTGTGCTGGCAGATCAGGCATGGCTTCAGTGGGTCAGTGCCCTGCTCACACCAAGAAGAGGAGAAAACCAAACATGAGATAAGACCTCCTCACAGGAAGCCCAGCAGGGTCCTGACATCACCTCACACTCTCCCCCATGGAACCATGGAGGGTTTGGGGTGCTAAGAAGGCTGCAATGAATGCCATGGTGTGTGTTCACATGCCAGGCCTGGGGATGACACTGTGAGCTTAAGCCACATCACTCTCTCCCCAGCAATGACAGCTGGGAATGGCCAGACAAAGAGCAGACTCCAGCTCCCTTGCTGGATCCACACCCAGAGAAGCCCAAGGAGCTTGAACACTAATTTATTGAGCTTCCAAGACCACAGAAAAAGCTTATTCCTGCATGGCTTTAGAATTAAAATAGGAGTATTGCTGACCCTGCGCTTGCCCAGTGAAGAGTCCTGGGAGCTTGAAATCCCAGCCAGCACAGGATGGAATGCTCAGATCTCGTCCTAGTGGAAAGCGCAACTGGAGCTCAGAAGGAAAACGCTCGTTGTGAAAGAGTGACCCCAACTGTCGCGATGGAAGGAAACCACTGCTGGAAAACAGCTGGGAACCTCTGCTGCCACTCAGCTGTGCAACACCAGACAGCGAGAGCTGAAATCTCTGGGGCAAAGCATGAAACCACTGCGGGGAGGCACAAGACAGGAACAGAAGTTACAGGGTCTCACAGGGTACTCGGGTCCTTGTCCTTCTCCAGCAGGAGTTTGCTGCAGGGGGAGTAAAGCAGGCTGGTGAGATCCTGGTTTGGCATTAAAACACTGAAAAATATATTTGAGTCCCAAAATTTCAGCTGGAATTTAAATGCACTGAGCTCTCCATTTTCACTGCCAGCAGCACTGAGAGACAGCACTGTTCCTGGTGTCACCTCCTGGGACCAGGAACTGTCCTGGCCCACACCAGCCACCTGTGCCCCTACAGAGCCACAAGAGTTGACATGAACCCGAAAAAGGAGGAGAATACAGTCACTAGTGGGAATGTAGGGGACAGAGGACCAAGGGATGGACAAAAGACCAGATAATGGATGAGGTGACAAGTGACACTGACAGGGGGTGCCTGGAGATGTGGCACAGCAGCAGGAACAGGGTGGCTGCGGGGTGAAGATGAAGCCTGGGTCTGGTCCCAAGGACCCCTCACGTCACAGTACTCCTCTCTGGCTACAGGGCAGATGGGGTACAGCCCTCAGCATCACTCACACCTGGGTTCACTCCATCGCAGTCCAGGACACCCTCAGTAACTGACACAAGCCAGGGAAATATGGACCAGCCTGGGAACGCTGCAGAATATAACCCACCAAATGCCTGGAAATCCATCCCACACCTCCCAGAGGCTGAGATCATTGTCCCGTATTGCAAGGACCAATGAAGAGGGCAACTACAGCTTTGGGTTGGAATTTTTTCATCATCACTAATAGAAATTTCTACAGTAAAAGCTCTGCATCTTGACATTGCTTCCCCACTCTTGTTGCTCCCTTTGGCTTCCAAGCAATCCCACATTCCCGTCCCAAATACACTACCTTCCTCACATGCATCCAGCCCTGCTGCAAGAGAGTGACCTGGAAATACATGGAGAAAACAGCTGGAAGATGGTGGATGAGCTGAATATCCCATAAAAGCCCCACAGGGCCATTGGTGGAAGCAAGCCTGGCAAGGCTGCACTCAGGGATAAGGACAGGGCACTGCTGCACTCATGTTTCCGGGGCTCTTCCTGCAGGATAATGGCCCCAGGAAGTCCTGGGAGAGATCTGGAGGACAAGGAACTCCAAAAAACAGCCCTTTTTGATCAGTTGAAAGGAAAACTTGGCAAATAGTTTTAAAAATGCTTTAACGAAAATGCTGTCAGGGCTAAAAGTGACACTTCAATAATTCCCAAGCACTCAGAGGTTTTAGTGTTCAGAGGTGGCTCCTCACTTAAAAAGAAGGAAAACACTAAAATGCACATGAGGCATTTCAGCTGGTCCACAGCAACCCGCCCAGCTTCACGCAGTACCCGGCGCCTGCTCAGACAGGGGTACAGCATGGAAGTGATGGCTGAGGAGGGACCAGGGTGAAGGGTGTGCTGGGCACCCACACTTTGGTGAGGAGCACGTGGGGGTGCGATGATGGGAACATGGGGCCAGGCAGTGAGGGGCCGTGTGCCTGAGCTAGAGGTGCGTGTACCCCGTGCACCCCAGCTCCCTGCGGCATTCCACAATTCCTCGCCCAGGGCAGTGGAGGCAGCGTGCCGGGCGCTGCTCTTGGCTCCCGCGGCAGCTCAGCCTCCGGTCCTCAGGCCAGTTCCCACGACCTGCTGCACTTCCTGTAGGTGGTGGCTGCTGGATGGCTCTGGGACATGGTGGCGGAAGCGCTGCGATTTGGGTGCAAGGAGAGGCCAAGAGCTGGCCTCAGCCTGGGAACAGCCTCCATGTACTGTTCCCCATGGCCGTGACACCCGGGGTGGGATCCACTGGTGGCCAGGAACCGCTCTGCCTGCCTCCAGTGGGTCTGTGGATGCCCTGGGAGAGCAGGTCTTGGGAAACTTGGTCCTGAGTGATTTCTGCTCCATGTCCAGCACAAGACTGCACCCCAAGCAGAGCCATTACATGAGTCTGTAAAATGCCAAGGGTTGGCTCCAGCCCAAAACCACTTCCCCTTGCTCCGGACGGGCCAGCTGAAAGGGGGCATTCCAAGAAGCAGGTATCAGTGCTTCCAGCCTTGCAGTGGTTCCCATCCCTTCTTCCAGAGATATGCAGGAAGAGGCAGGGAGCAGCAGTGCTTCCCTGCTCAGACTGGGCACCAGAGCTCATAGAGACATCTATCTTAGGTATATTCCACACCTACCCATCACACACATGGCAGGGCAAAGCTATCCAAAAACTGAATTTGGGAATGTCCCCCATGTACATGTCTTGGGAAGCTTGTTATCAGTGTTCCAGAGCACTACAGATGGCAGCTCATGCATCCCTCACTCAGCTGTTTGATGGGCATGTTCTCAGACTTTTCTGCAGCTTAGGATCACTTGGAGTTTGGAACTGGAGCTCCAGGACAGCAGGCTGCCCCTGCACATGGTGACAATAGTTACAGCCCAGCCTGCACCTGGTTTGGGTCTCCTGAAGGAGAGAAATCTCTGGAAATCTGTTTAGCTGTGGGCTCTTGAAGACAAACATTTGGTTTCTCAGGGACTCCTCCTGGTGATCAACTCACCAGGATGAATCCAGCTGGAGTCACCTGCAACTCAAAGGTGTTCCTGTCCCAAATCACAGGCAAAGCCATGCAGAGCCCGGGAGGCCCTTTTCCTGCCTCCCTCTTGCTTCTTTCCTCTCCATTCTTTGAGCAAAGCTGTGTTCGAATAACACTTCCGCGGAACAAGGAGAACTGCAAGGTAATTGGGATGAAAAGGTTTGGCATCTGGCCATGTTCTGAGCTGACAAACCCTCACCCTGTTTTCCACTGCAGTTATAACAATACTGGAAAATTACACTCAGAACACACCCCTGCCATGAGCCCCCAGGCCCGAGCGGCCGCAAGAGACAGGGCTGCCCAGCAGGCAGAGGAGCACAGAATTTCACTGCAGGCACCCACAAACACTCACGGGAGTTCTGAGAATAAAAGATCCTCCTCTCCCACCTCATGGTGGCACAAAACCTTCCCAGCTGTGTTCCCTGCTCCCAGGCAGACACACACATACTCAGCTTGCTGTGGTATGTGCCAACCCCCAAAAGGTTTGCAGTCATCTGTGCAAGGTAAAAACCGAGTCATTTATCATCTGTTGTAACAGGAAACTGCATGAGAAACCTTGATTTTACTTTCTTTGTATCAGTTTGTCCCCAGAGTTCCAGGTGATGGGAGTTTTGAGCTTTTGAGTTTTCTATTATGGTAGAGTAGACCTTTGTCCATAAAAGAGCTCATGGCATTTTGCTCATTCTTCTCCCAAACTGCCCTTCCTAAATTAAACTTTCAGCTCCTCCAGAATCCAAGCTTTTTCTCTCCCTTTGCGTGCTCAAGCAGTGGTTTCTTGGAGAGATTAAAATGAAGAATGTAATTTTATAAGAGTAAATTAATTGAATCTTAAAAAATCAAAAACCACAGTAACTTTGAATCACAAGGGAAAGGCATATTTGGTGAGTTTGAAACAGGAAAGGATCCTAAGTTTATATCAGATGGAGAAATTTAGCATATTGTGAATAAATGAGCTGCATCACTTGGAAAAATATCCATTAGACCAAAAAGCACAAAATTCAAAGAGACAAGCACCTACATACACAGACATTCATAATAAAACTATCCAGAGGACAATTTTAACAGTATTTGGATATTATAAAGGAGCTCATCTCCAGAAAATGAGTAGCCTGAGGAATAGCAGCATCCTGGCTTGTGGTTAACACACTGGAGCTGCTGACAGGAGCCAGAAGCCAGCAGGGCAGGCAGCTTTGCAGAAAAATTTTCTTCCATCAGCCCTTTGCCCCTGCTTGCAAATGATGCAGAGGGCTAACACCCAGCCAGCCACTGCAGAGAGCCCCCAGCAATTTCACTGAGCCTGCAAATTCCTGTGGGGCTGCAAAAACAGGAGCTTCATGAATCCGACTGCACTGGAATAGAAACATGCCCAGCAGACATCTCACACGCACAGAGCCACGGAAGAGAAGAATCCACACAGACTGGGGCGTTTTGCAGGGAGTGCATCCCCAAACCCAGCTGGCAAAATCCATGTTTGCACGTGTGACATGGAAAGAGAGAAACAACACTACCTTTTTTCCAGAGGATGGGACAGAATATTTCATGTTCTAGAAATATCTGGATCTCAGAATTAATCCTCGGAGTGATCCAGTGCAGTGAAACAGGCCTGGACACATTATTATGGGGGTGTAGAATTGAGAAAAACAAAATTATTAAAGCAAAAGGAGGTGTTTTACCTGGACAGGTCCTCGAGCTTCTTGGCTCTTTGTTTCCAACGGCTTCACCGCCAGCACAGGAGGTGTCAGCAGACAGGAGCTCTGCAGCCGGGGGTGAATCCTCAGCCCTGAACCACTGGCACTGCCTTGCAGCATGCCCAAGACTTGACACGAGTCCCTCTGGAGGATGGAACCAACCCCCTGTTTTGGATCCATGGGACCCACTCCTTGGCTCAGTTGGCTTAAATCGAACACGCTGGGGAGAGCAAGGCTTAGGGTGCTGCTGGTGTCACGTCACCAGGGAGCACCCTCTGCTCAGGGAGCTTTGGGACAGCACTGTAAGGATTTCAGATCTGCAGGGACTCCAGATTACCAGATTTGGGATTTCCAAGATTTCCTACTTTATGGTACAGCCATAGGTTAAGATGAATGATACAAAACAAGCTCTCCCAAGACACAGTTCTGAGTTCTTGCCATGTGAAGTTCGTAAGAAGCCTCACTCAGGTACTGTGAATGCTATGGGCAGACACAAGACTTTGATTTTTTTACTGTCCTCACAGTGTGCAGTCAGCTTATGGTCTTAAAAATGTAACTCCAAGAGACCTTTTGGATTTTTGGCTGGAGTAGCAGTGGCTCATCACCATGTACCAACACACCACCCAGTCTTTTCCACAACTCCACCTCTGTTCATGGAAACGTTTCCTAAAGTATTGACCACAGAAAACCAGCTTTTGTGCAAGTCCCACTGCTCAGAAGCAGCACACAGGCCCTGTTTTGGCTAAGTTTAGGCAGCTCCATCAGGAACACCTCCAGCTCCATCTATCCCACCTTCACACAGTGCCTACAATGAGCCAAGACAAGACCTCTTTTTCTCCAGGGACAAGCAGCAGAGCTGCTGTTCCCAGCTTACATGTGGGTGACTACAGAGAGGTGAACAACACCTGCCATGCCAGTATGGAATGAACGGGGAGCAAGGATGTGCCAGGAAAGATGAGCTCACTGTAAAAATAATTGAAAGGGCTTTTAAAGGAATCAATACAAAGCCCTGGCTGGATTCAGAAGTGCAAATGACAGCAGCAAGGCACCTCCCCACCACCCAAGGGTTTTCCTGTATGCTCCTTTTCATCAATTTGTCCTTGTTTTCATCCCTTTTTTGGCTCTTTGTGCCACCCACCAGACCCTGCACTGAGTATCCTGGAGTCTGTCCTACTCCACAAGGAGCCAAGGAAAAGAGCTTTGGGCACAGAGCAACAGGGATGATGAAGAGAAGCTACAGGCAGTGGAAACAGGGGTAGGGAATCACAGAAGTATTTATTTTGGCCAAGGAAGAAGTGACCTACAAAGCGAACCGCAGCTCCTGCAGATACTCCTCACTGCCAGCTCGGCTGACGCAGCCCAGAGCTGGGAGCTGCATGCCTGAACCTTGTATCTACATGTTTCTGGCTTGCTGGAGGCTCTGTACTCCATGGATTACTTTCTCCATCACACCCCATTCCCAGGTTCTGTTGTGCCAGATCACCACAGGTGGAGGAACGGCCTTTTTTTTCCCCAGTGTTTGCCAGTAAAAGCCCTCTGCCTTTTCAGGGCAACCCATCCCGACACTCAGTGCTTGGAGGGACAGTCAGGGACTTGCTCTGGCATGTCTTCCACACGGCCATCTCATCATCCCAGCAGAGCCCTCTCCAAAGGCATTGATACCGGCCCGCAGCATCCTTCTGGAGCACAGGGCTCATCAATGACACAAGTTCGTGACAGACCCCTCTCATGATGGGCCACCATGTCACATCAGCTCATCCCCCTGACACCATCCAGCTCCTCAGCCCACCCCAATACCATCCAAATTCAGGCTGCACGGGAACACCTTTGCTTGGTGCTGATGCATATCCCACTGGCTTGAGAAGGGACAAAGCCTCCTCAGAGCACAGCAGTGGGAATTCATCCCTTGCCATGATTTCTAAGTTTTCTTCTGCCCATTCCCTGGTTATGGTAACTTGAACACACCAATTATCGCCGTTCTCTGAAACAAGACATTCCCTGACCTCCTCTTCCCTCATCACTAATTCACACTGAGCAGGTTTCAGCTCAGCTCATGCATGAACTCGGCACTGGCACCGCTTAATGGCTAAAGAACGAGTTCTGACAAAGCGTATTAAAAAAGAAAGCCACTGATGTCAGCAACATGCCTTAAATCTGACCCTCAGCTCCACGCAGGTCTGCCAAGGAATCGAGTCATCCTGCTGGAAATATAAAGGGAGAGCAGAAAACTATCACCATGGTTTGGAAGGAATCTCATTTGTTGTTACAGATGTGAAGCAGATCGAAGACACAGGTGAGTGACACCGACAATTCAACTGTTCAAACTATTTAAACCCACCTTGCAGATGGGCACTCAAGACACAATTCCAGATGCACTGATGGGCCAGCTTTAGGGAATTTATGCGCAGCTCACCTCAAAACACAGGGAGCCAAAATCCCAGGAATGCTCCTGGTGCTGTTGTGGTTGTAACAGGCACAGACATGTCAGCACAGGAAGACCAAGCTAGCAGAAGGGTTGGGACTGAGGCATGAAAACAAAATTCCCTGGCAGGGTTCACTTTTGTTTTTTCGTTAGGAAAACAAGATCCTCATGTTAAAAAAAAAAACCAAAAAAACCCCCAAAAAACTAAAAACCAGTTGCAGAAGGGGGATGAAAAGGCACTGTTTAAAACTTAATTACATCCCCAGATACATGTCCAGCCCTAGAAAGTTCTGAATGACACACTTCTAATGATGTTTTTAAATAACTACAGGGTATTAATTACACTTAAAGCTACCAACCCTTTTCCCTCTTTTATGGAAACCTTTGGAGTGTTTTCCATGAGGCAACACTTTTAGGCACAGCCAGCTATGCAGCACTCCTGCAGGTACTGAGGAACTGTCTGTGTGATGTGATGCTCATTACACACCCCAACACTGCCCGCACTCCTCTTCACGGGGAGGACGCAGTAGAGGGACACACATGCAGTACTCCCTGGAGGAACAGACACAAGGAAAGGCTGCATCCCAGTGCTTCCCTAGTACAATCCCCTCTGCGGCAGGGCTGTTTCCCTTATCTGAGTGGCCGCATCACCGCGAGGTCACAAGAGCCGCTGACTGCATGGCCACAGAGCCACTGAGCCAGTGAACTCACTCCTGGCAGTTTCTCACACACAGGCAGGGCATGGAGTGAATATTGGAGGGACAGCCTGTCCTGCAGGAACCCCACTTGCCTCCGTGGCCCCGAACATCTGGGCAGTGTCTCTGCTATCAGCCCTGTGCACAAGAAGGCTGTGACCGAGCAATCTCACCTTGGCCTCCCCTCTCTCCCATCTAGGAGCTTCCATGCCGGTGTCAGGCAGCTCTGAGAGGCTGGAGCCACCTGCCCAGCCCCAGGATACGAGTGTCACCAGCTCCAGGCACAGAGGGGCTCTGAGTCTCCATTCTCTAGCTGGGGAAAAATTGATCACTTCTTTCCATAGTTTGTCCTCATGGAAAGTATTTTTAAGAGCTACACAGTCCACATTTAATCACAATAATTAAGGAGATGCTCAATTAGTGTTTGCAAGCTTCTAAAACAGAGAGGCTGCAGATTGCATCTGTTTTGCATCTAGAATTTGGGATAGTCAACCCCAGAACCCAGCGTGACAAAGTAAAGCTATTCGAAGGTGCCTGTCCTTCATCAGACTGGCTGTGGCAAAAAGCAACTGTCCAAAAATATGGTCCAAAATCCTGGGCAGGGAGATAAAACCCAGAGATAGCAGGAAGGCCCCGCGGCACAGAAGGAATGGAGAGGTGCAGGACCTTGCAGGGCAGGGAAAGAGAGAGCCAGGGGCACTGCAGGCAGAGCAGCCAGGTGACAGTGACAAGGGAGAGGACAGGCAGGACCTGAGTCCTAGCAAGGTGGTTTTTTGCTCTGTGAAATACCTGCCTGCCTGAGAGCATGGGAGCTCAGGGGCAGCTCCGGCCATGCCCAGAATATCCCACAGCAGCTCCATGCAGGGAACAGTCTCTCATGGCCAAGAATGGCAAATAAAAAACCCGCTGGCCTCTGCTGGCGCTGGCACCACACAAACAGTGACCCCGTGGCCTGGATGTCAGGCCCAGCCTCATGTGGCAGCTCTGCCATCCCAAAACTGTGGCACAAGGGCACATCTCAATGCCAAACCCCAGGCAGAGCAGGAATGATGAGCCCATTGCTCCCAGCAGGTTTCTTGGTGTTCTCTCCTCTGCACTTGGGGGACACTGAGGCACAGAGCAAACAACATGATGTGTGCTCCCAGGGTCTGGCACTGAGACAGGGGCTATGTCTTGAGGGTGATGCCCCTCTTTGGCCTCCATCCCCATGGCTCGTCAGGATACCTCTCAGTGCACCCAGCACCCTCCCCAAATGGGGCTCATGGGCACAGACCCCCAAACCAGCAGTGGCAAAGCATTGGAGCGCTGTAAGCAGCACCAGACACCTTGTGCTTCACACGCTCTCGTCAGCACAGATGGGGACACAGAGTGACGTGCAATAAAAAATAAAAACCCTTCCCAGGGAGATGCAAAAATAATACTATGTACAGTCCAGCTTCCCAAACAACAATTGCCTGAGAAGCCGGCACTGTGGGAAAGTCTCAGTTCGCTTTTCCTGGGAATTATAAATAGAATCAGGGCTACAAGCAGGGCTGGAAATGCAAAGGAAGGGGGAAAAGGCCATTTAATGGGCTCTCTTTGAACTTGTGCCCTGGCTGATGTCCAGCTTTCTGCAGAACAGCTGGTCTCTTCCTGCCGAGCGAGAGGCAGCACCACTGCAACTGGGAACCGGGAAGCCCCAGCCCAGGGCTGCTTGTCAGAACCCAGAGCCCCTGAGCCTACCAGGGCATCACACCTCAGGCTGCTGCACGTGTCACTCAGAAGCTGCCGGTGCCATGCCCAGGTGGGTCAGTGTGAGATTCCGCTGGACTCTAACCCTGGGGGCTGGCATCCACAGGGACTGCAGAGCTTCTCTTCCAGAGGGCTGCTCAGTCCCTGACCCCACGTGAAGGCTCAGCACCCACCAAGCTCTCTTGCAGGACTGAAGCCCACAAGTTCTTCAATCTGCCTGGTTCTCCAGGAGCCTCATCTTTGGCTGTGTGACTGCTTTTCTCTTATGGATACACTGCTCACCAAAAGCCCCTGCAGAACCCTGCCATGGGCAGCTCCGTATTCTGTTATCCATATGTTCATTCCTTACTCTGGCTCCTACTTATCTGGGTTATGAGCCCGTTGTATCCCAGGCCACATTTTATGCAAAATTTATTACCAGCAACATACTTTAAGCAGGATATAGAATCATCATGTCATGGGATGACTTGGGTTAGAAGGGACCTTAAATCCCACCTAGTTGCAAGCATTCTGCCATGGGCTGGGACACCTTCCGCTAGCCCAGGTTGCTCCAAGCCCCGTCCAACCTGGCCTTGGACACTTCAACGGATGGGGCAACCACAGTTTCTCTGGGCAAGCTAGGTGCCAGGGCCTCACCACCCTCACAGGGAGGAATCTCTTCCCAATCTCTTACCTCTGCACCAGTGGCTTCTTCTATCTGGCTCCACCAGTGCCCAGCTGCTCATTCCTCGGCCCTGTTCCCCAGCTTCTTCTCCCACCACCTCTGCCCCTGTTCCTGCCTGGGCCGTGTCACTCCCCACAGCCCAGGCCGCCGGCCTGGGGATGAGACCTGCCCCGTAGGGGTGTGGGGGGAGAACCGGGAGCCCGTGGGGAGAACCGGGACCCAGGAAATAAACGGGAGCCCGAGGAGAGAAGCAGAAGCCCGCGGGGAAAACTGGGACCCTGGAGATAAATGGGAGCCTGAGGGGAGAAGGAGGAGCCTGAGGGGAAAACTGGGAGCTTGAGGAGAACCAGACCATCGAGAGATCCGGGAGCCTGAGGGGATAACCGGGACCCTATGGATAACCAGAAGCCTGAGGGAGAACCGGGAACCTCAGTCGCACTCCCTTCGGGGACGGAGGAGGCAAGAGCGCGCGCGCGCGCGCGCGGCTCGGTGACGCCACAGGCAGGGGGGCGGTGCGAGGCGGGGACGTAAGCCGAGCGCGCGCCTTTGTTTGCCGCGGCGGGTTCCCAGGTTGCCCGCGCAGCCGTACCAGAGCGAGTCCAGGATGATAAACACCCAGGACAGGTGTGTAGCGCCCTGTCCGCCCTCCGTCGCTCCTCAGGCCGGCGGCGGGCGGGTCCGGGGCGCGGGCTGGAGCTGAGACGGCGGGGAGGCCGCTCCGCTTTTCCCCGCTTAAAATCCCTCTCGAGGCGTTGCTTCCCCCTGGAGAAATCCCCCGGGGGTGGGTCGGGGCTCGCCAGGGCCTGAGCACCTCTCGCTGAGCAGCCCTCGCCGCGGCGGGGTCCGAGCGCTCCCTCTCCGCACCCCCCGCACCTCTCTCTGCCTGGAGGAAGGTGGCTTTTCCGGGTAGGTTGGGTGTCAGGAGGCACGAACTTGCAGGATCTGTGTATTTTTCTCAGCTGGCCGATTTATCTCGTGTGTCTGATCTTGTTTAGAGTCCCCAGAGTGTCATTTCCTTCGCCTCTGTCGTCGATAAGAGCCGAGAGGATGCGTATGAAGCAGCCTCGGTTCTTGGCCGTTGCTTGTGTGGGAGATGCTTGAGCTGTGCTGTGTTCATCGGATGGTTATTTACAATTTACTCCTCAAATCGGGTTCTTGGATATGTGTCTAGCAGCAGCAGCAGCAATGATAATAATTATTATTATTTAAAGTGCAGCAGCATCTGCAGAGCCTGTTTCGGGAAGGGGCAGAAAGGAAAACAAACAAAACAGTCATTTCTCCAACGTCAGGGGAGCTCTGTGGATCCTTCCATCTGGTCTAAGCGTTCAAAACAAATAAAACCCCCAGAACACAAGGAAATGTGCCGATTTCAGCCGCTGATGTGCTGCTAGTGGTCCCAGCCTGGCTCCGGGTGCCAGGGCTGCCTAGGAGCAGCTGTGATGGGGTTCTGAAGTTGCCGATCTGCCCTTTGCACTTCCCAGGGACAGGGCACGGGGTTGGGATCGCTGGGAGCTTAGTGAGTTAAAATTACACCCGCGGGATGAGAGTGTAACTTCGACTTCCAGCTCCCCTTTCGGGCGGGGCTCAGCCGAGCAGCTTTTACTGAGGAGTTTCTCCAGGGAAAGGCCTTGGTCATCTAAATGCGTCTTAATTTCAACCAAGCTGCAGGAAAGCAGCTTCTCCAAAGAGGAGAGACGTCGGAAGGGAGCACAAGCCTAACTTTTAAGCTATAAACAGGCCTCAGGGAGAGTTGCCGTTTGCGCAAGGATGCATTCAGGGATCAGAGGTGGTCGGGTGTTTGCGTGAATTTCTTCCCAGGGAGCTGAAGCACAGCTGGAGAAAGCAAAAGCCGTTTTAATCTGTGCCCCACACGCACTCTTTTCCCTGAGGGTGCTGCTCTCAGAACCCTAATCCTGAGGGGGATAGTGGTGGCGTGCTGGGACCCTGATTTTGGGGGGGATAGTGGAGGTGTGCAGATTTGGGCCAGGGATGTGCAGGCAGCAGCTGAAGGGGGCTGGTGTTTTAACTTCTGCATGTGCCAGAGGAAGTGAAACTGGGAAGTGTCTTCGGCTGCTTTGCGTGAAAACTGCCCCTCTGTTTTAATTTTTTTTTTCCCACAACTCCACTTCATTATCCAGTTTCTCGATGCCTTGGCCGCAAGTTGGAAGGAGCTATCAATAGTACATTGTTGGCTGGAGGGAGGAGGGAAGGGAATAACAAAGCTGCCAACAGCTTTCTGGGGGTGGGGACGGTATAAAGTGCTTTGTCATCCTCTCGACATCCACTACTACTGAACACACACTGGCCCATTGATAGCCCCAGGCACAACAGGGAGCACAGAACACCGGGCTTTGCCCCCAGACATCTCCTGAAGTATTTAAACTGCCTTTTCTCGAAGAGGTCCCTGCTCTAGCACATGGGAATGCTGCCCCAGAGCCCTGTCTAGCAAACCTGGGAGAGGGAATATATGGAGGAAGAATATTAGTGTTTCCTGCAGAAAGATGGTTTTGGTGGTAGGTGGTAAGCAGAGATCCGTGGTGAATTCTGCCTCGTGCATTTGTGAGTTATGTTTTTGGCACTCAGAAATGCCAAATTTTAGTAGTTTGTTTGCAGCTGGCACAGGCAAGTTACAAGGCCAGGTTGGATGAGGCTTGGAGCAAGCTGGTGTAGTGGAAGGTGTCCCTGCCCATGGCAGGGGGTGGAACAGGATGGGCTTTAAGGTCCCTCCCAACCCAAACCAGTCCGATTCCGTGTTTCTAGGCATCTCAGGTGGTTCTGACAGTGCAGCTCTGTAATTGGTGTTTGGATACTTAAGCCTGTCTGCCTCGTGGAGAGAGATTAGAGTGGAAAAACACTGCATTGGGAACAACTCAAGTGAGAAGTTTCAGGATAGACAGTGGTTGTCAGGACAGCTGCAGAATTTATCCACTTTAGCCTCATTCCTCACTCCGTGCTCATGAAAACCCTCCCTCACCCTGTTGTTTTGGTGGTGCTTCCATAGCTTTGTGCCAGTGTGTTTCATAATGGGAGCACTGGAGAAGGACTGTTTCCCCTGCATGGTTTTTGCAGGCTGTGCTAGAGGAACATTGCTGGGCCTCAGCACAGAGCTTTTGTGGTGCTGAGAGAGGAATCAAGGCTCCGGAAGTAAAATAATTTGCTTTGATGAACTTCCTAAAAGCTCAAGCAGGTATTAAAGCCTGTGTCCAAAGCGATCCTGGAAGACCATGTGTAGGACTTCCAAACAAACTTGGAAACTGCAAGGGAAACGTGTTTTCTTGCTGTTCGAAGTAGCTCTGTGGGGTGAACTTGTAATTTTTAGGGTTGGGGTGGAGGATGTTTGCATGATGCTTCGTGTGTGTGCAGATGTCACCGTGGATATTGTGGAGCGTGTTGAAGGCATCTGAAGAACCAACCCTTTCACTCCTACTGGGTCTGAAAATGTGAAACTTAAACCTTCTCCTCCTGGGCCCTGTGGATCTATTTGTAGATATTTGTCTCTAGAAAATGTGTGCTCATCTGGTCATGTGTTCCCAGCCATCTGCTCCTGGCAGCCTTCCAGGCCTCCCTTATTAGCATGAGGTTGCTCAGCAATCTCTCTGGGTTCCTGGTTCTAGCCCCTCCTCCATTCCTAACAAAACACGTTGAGTTCTGGTGCCACTGGGTTCTGGTGCCACTGGGGCAGTGGGTGGTTTCGATGTTGCCATCTGGGTGCTGTGGTGGAGCAGGGATACAAATGATTTGGGGGTTTGAGAAGCTGGAGCCTCCGAAACGTGATCCCTGCTAACGTAACCTGCTGTTCTCCCTCTTTTTCTTGCAGCAGTATTTTACCTTTGAGTAACTGTCCCCAGCTGCAGTGCTGCAGGCACATCGTTCCAGGGCCTCTGTGGTGCTCCTGATGCCCCTCACCCACTGTTGAAGATCCCCGGTGGGCGAGGGGGTGGCAGGGATCCTTCTCTTTCAGCTCTGATATATAAGGTGAGAAAGATTTAACGTCTAAACATTGACCTGTACCTGTGTTACAACTGGGTTCAGTTCCTTTCACAGTCTGATGGGAATAAATGTAAAGAACTCCAGTAAGTGGGAGAACAGGTAATTTTCAGGGACTGAGCCACAGGCAGGTCTCTTCTGCTTAAATATCACCTGTTTATTAAGAAATGAGAGACCATTGTGCAGCAGATCATTCACTAGCCTGTCCCCAGGGGCCTGCTGCAGCTATGGTACACAGAGCCTGCATTATCAAAACGTGAAAGGGCTTCTGAAATGTCTGGCAGAGAGAGGAAGTGAGAAGCAGAAAGGTGAAATGCAGCGAGGGAAGGGTTGATAAGCTCCTTCCTGCGCCCTGGTCCAGAAGGTGAAGCTGTCAGCTGCCTGAACTGAGGTGCAGATGGGAGAGGCAGCCATCCAGATCCCAGACAGGGGTGTTTCTGGAGCATGAACACAGGCAGAGCAAGATCAGGAAGGGTTTGTGTCTGCAGACTTGCAGCTCTCTCGTTTTGTGTTCCTCTTCATTCCATGGGACCTTTCCTTTCGAATGAGGAGACCTGGCTGCTCCTTCCTGTAGAGTAATTGGCATTTGTGTGACTTGGCTCACATCTGTCTTTTTTCTGGGACAAGGGCTGCTCTTCCATTTAGATGAGGCAGCCTGAATTTATGCTCTCCTTGCAAATTTGGCTGTTGAGCTAAGGGTGTTGTCATAGGTGTTAGACCCGATTTGTAAATAACCCTTGGGTGGCACACAGATGTTACCTGATGAAAAGATACAGACCCTTTTGGGCCACAGCTCCCAGAGTCTCCTCTTGGAGTTCCTGAGAGAATCACAGACCTCGTGGTTGCTGTCAGAGTTTCCTTTGGTGAATTTTCAGCACTTTCCTCACCTGCTTCCCTTGCAAAATGTCAGCCTCTGAGCCTCCAGTGACAAGGTCCCATCAGTTTAATGCTCGAGGTGAATTGTCACAGATGTTTGGGGAGTACAAACTCCAGAGAAGCAGCACAATGGGCTTCCTGTCACAGAAAGAAGGTACAAAAATAGCTTCAGGAGGGCTCAGGACAAGTAATGAATCCTCTCTGGGTGGGAAATGGGACCCTGCAGCCAGAACTCCTGCCAGCCAGCTTTGCCAAGCCTTGTGTGTGCCCCAGGCAAGGCCCAGAGGCAGAAAATGGGCTCAGCATGGAGGAGAAAGGTGGAAGCAATGTGGAGGAGTTTGGAGACTTTGGAGTGTTTGATTCCGGTACAGCCTTGAACTTGCACAGATTTTGGCAGTGATGTGGAGGCAGGGGGGATGTCATCCAGATAGCTGCATCCCAGAAATATGGATGGAATTCCTCCTGGATTTATCGCTTGACAAAACTAGCAGAATCTGTCAGAAAATCAGCCCCTTCTGTAACAAAGAATCATGGAATTGTTTGGGTTGGAAAAACCCTCTAAGGTCGTTGAGTCGCACTGTTCCTCCAGCGCTGTCCATGTTCACCACTAACCCATGTCCCCAAGTGCCAAATCCACTGGGCTTTTAAACCCCTCCAGTGATGGTGACTCCAACACTTCTCTGGGCAGCCTCTGCCAGGGCTGGACAATCCTTTCAGTGAAAACATTTTCCCTAATATCCAACCTCCCCTGGCCTGGAAATGGTTGAGGTCATTTCTTCTCATCCCATCCCATCCCTTGTTCCCTGGGAGCAGAGCACAACTCCCACCTGGCTGCATCCTCCTGTCGAGGAGTTGTAGAGAGCAAGAAGGTCCCCTGTGAACCTTCTTTTCTCCAGGCTGAGCCCCCCTAGGCTGCTCCTCATCAGACTTGTGCTGCAGACCCTTTCCCAAGTCTGTTCCCTTCTCTGGACATGCTCCAGCCCCTCATTGTCTGTCTTGGAATGAGGGGCCCAGAGCTGACCCCAGGATTTGAGGTGTATCAGACCTCAGAAGGGTTGCAGGGTTCTGTCTGCCCCCTCAGTCACCCACTCAGTCTGGCATTGCTGTAGTTCCAGCAGCTGAGCTTTTCAGCCAGCAACCGCCAGCATGACCTGGAAAGGCGTCTGGATCCAAAAGCTTAAGTCCTTTTTCCAGCTGTATCAGCTGTTCCAGTCCAAGGGATGACGTTTCCAAACGCACCTGCCTTTGCCGGCGCATGCAGTACTTGGATACATCACTGCTATAAATTGGGGGTCCCTGTAAGTGTTGGCATTTTTGTGTTAAGAGACTTAAAGCTCAGCCCTTCATCCAGGGAGCTTTGCTGGAGCTGGGAATGCCACACTGACTGGTGTAGGTTCCACAGCTGAGACATGCCCTGGCTGGCAGACTTGGCAGAAGGCTGCAGGTGTAGCACATGCCAGCAGCGGGTGTTTCCATGGCTTTCTCCAGCCACTTGGCTGGGGTGGATCATAACATCCTTCCTTTTGACCCTGCCAACACACCAGGGCCTCCCCCCATCCTTCCCGGGACATCTGAGGAGCAGAGCAGGGCTGGAAAATCTTGTTCTCAATGAATTGGAACCAAGAGGAAGTTGGTCCTTGTGGCTTTTCATTGCTGAAATGGAGCTGGAGGGCTGGGGAGCCAGGGTTTGGGTAGCTGGGTAAAATTCAGTCTGGTGGCAGGGGTTTTTGTCTGCAGGAACATGGCAGGGGGATTTTTCCAGGGTGAACTAAAACAGAGTGGTTGTTGTGTAAACAGGATTTTGCTTTGAGCAGCTTCCAAAGAATTTTGGGCTGCTGCTGCTGTTTCACAGGAGCAGCCCACAGAGCCTTTCTCTTCCACGGCATCTCTGTTTGGATGCCTAGAAATAAAGTGTCAGCTGCCCCAGCCAGGCTGTCTAAATGTAATTCCCACTGAACTGGGGGAACTGCTTCTGTTAATCCCTGTGGTTGTGTTGCCTTTGACTCCGGGGCTGTCACAGGGGGGCTTCAGTGGAACAACCTCACTGGGTTTAGAGCACTGGACACAGCTTCTGGTGACAAGGAAGTTCTGAACCAAATGGCTCAGAATGCTTTTCCCTTCCTATGGCAGTGCCAGTCTTCCCACCCAAAGGCACACCTCCCATGTGTCAATCCTAGCCTGCTTCCCTTACCTTCCTGCTTCCCTTACCTTCCTCACCCGGTTTTAGTTTTGTGAGCATGGGAAAAGCTTTTCTGTGAGCTTTTCTGGAGAGAAGGATGTTTTCTGGAACAGAAACACTTTCTGCACTGAAACAACTGCAAAGGCTTCTGTAAAGTCACAACTGAAGGATATGTACATAAGCCCGTTGGATTTGTTTTTTTCTAAGTACCTCGGTATTCAGCCCTGCCTCTCTCTGCTGGCTCCATCACAGCCACAGCCTGACCTCACTGGAGCAGCTTTCAGTGCATTTCTTGGTGCACTCAGCCACTCAGACTTCCTTCAAACTCGATGAAGAAACTTGTTTCCTACAGGATATTTATTCTGGTGAAGTGTAAACTTGTTTTTAAGCTCAGCTTTGTGGGCTTTCAATGAATGGCAGCTTCCTCTGCTCTGCTTTCCAAGGCCAAGCAGCTCCCAGTTTGCACATGGTGTTACTTTGTCACCAGTGTGAATGTCCTCTGTCATACAGTAGTCAAACCAAGGAGCATCTGTTTTAAGACACAAGGTAATAAGAATTAAAGCACTAGGACAGTGGCTTGAGGAGCCTGTAAAGGCTTGTAAGGAGCTGCTGAATTAATCATAAAATACCTGGAGGCTAGACAGCTGCTCACCCAATGACCACTGCCCACCCACCTGCTGAGGAGGGAGGGACACATGGCTCTCCAGGTGCTCTCATGACCTCGGGTATCTGCTTTACTTCTGCCCTTCAAAGCTGTGCAGGTGCCTGTGAATGTGAGGGACAGGGACACACGAGCTGTCACCAAGCACAGGGGACAGTTCAGCTTCTCTGCAGTAACAGCGTTAACTCAGGGCTCTGCTTCTTTTGCTGGGGTTCTTTGCACTGAAAAGTGGAAATCATTACAGGGCAAACCAAGTGCCTGCAGGAATTGTCTGAAGGAATGGAGCTTTAACCATGGAATTGTTTTCTAGGAACTGCTGAGCTAATCCCAAGTGATCTGCATGCTTGGCATTCTCATGGGGCAGGACTGGGGAGGGACGTGTGTGTTTATGGTCTCTGGAGAAGATTTCCTCACAAGCTTCAGATCTGCTCTGGAATCTCCCTGTGCTCTGTGTTTTCCTCCCTTACACCAGGAGGCAAACCATTGGTTGTAAAATCTGGGAAAGCAATTTGTGGTCACTCTTGGAACAGAAAGGCTGTGTTAGGGATGGGGGAGGCACCAAAACTGGTTGGGCTGTGGCAGCAGAAGCTCTGCAAGTGTGCTTGGAAGGGCAGTTCATGAAGAACCACCAGATGTGGCTGGAGCGTGCAGTGAGAGACTGGAGTCTTCTATTCAGAAATTTAATATTATGTCAATATGTGAACTACATTCCCTTAACAGGAAAATGTGGCTAGAAACCACTCTGAGGGCTGAGAACTGTGTGATGTGTCCCTAAGCCAGCAAAAGGGGAAGGGAAAAGCATAATCCTCAGTAAAACCCTAAGACCATTTCTTTGCATTTGCTTTCTCCAGTTGTCCCCTAGCTGTTCAGGACTTTACATTTTTCATTTTCCTAGGATGAGAAGATCACTGTTAGCCAAGATGTCCCAGTGCACGAAGGGAAGCCTCACATTGTCCAGTTCCAGTACAAGGTCACAGAGGTGAAGACCTCCTCCTGGGATGCAGTGCTCTCAAACCAGAGCCTCTTTGTGGAAATCCCTGATGGATTATTAGCTGATGGAAGCAAAGAAGGGTAAATTCTCGATCCCAAAGGTGCAGCCGTGGCTCCTGGGGGGCAGGACTTTGCTTACATGGGTGATTGTGGATGGACACCCCATCCCTGGAAGTGTTCTAGGCCAGGTTGGATGGGGCTTGGAGCAACATGGTCTAGTAGAAAGTGTCCCTGCCCATGGCAGGAGATGGAACGAGATGAGTTTAAGGTCCCTTCCAAACCAAACCATCTTGGGATTCCATGCTGTGTGCAGGGAGAATGGGCTGTGGAATGGCAGCTCTGTTTGTGGTTTGTGCACATTTCTGCTCCCTTGTCTGCAGAGTCCCCCATTGGAATATTTTCCCCCCAGTGATATTCCAGATGAGTTACCGTTTTTTGAGTCCCAACACTAACGAAAAACAAGCAATAAATGAGTAGAGTGAATCTTTGTATACTTTGATATGGAAAGCCAACAAGATTTTCTCTGATATTTTATTATTTTTTCACTTTATTTTTCTGCTAGCCACTTGGCAAGCCTATCTTGGCAGGTTTTCCTCTTCTTCAGAGAAATAAAAACCCCTCCATCCTCTTGATGCTCTCCTCATCAGTAGGTGGATCTGCACTTGGAGCGCTGCCGCGCTGGCACTGGGCTCTGCCAGGAGCTCTGATTTTTCTCTTGGCAGAACCCCGTCATGTTTTGTCCAGACAGCTCTGCTCTGGGAAGTTTGTATAAACGCAGCTTCCAGAGCAGCTCCATCCTTCCAAGTGCTGTGCCAGAGGTCTCCACTGCAGTGTAGATGGGGCTTTGCTGGATTCCTCTGCGGAGCAATCAGCTCCTCCTAAATCTCCAAGTAGGCTTCATGCCTCAGTGACACAAGCTAATTAAGGAAAAACCCATTGCTGGGCACCTTCAGAAAGTGGCAGTGTTGTTGCTGTCTCACACTTGTCTCATTTGACTCTTGAGTCCAGATAAATGTTTGTGTAATTTCTCCGGCTGGCCCGTAAATCTCTGGGCTCTCCCTGGAATGGGTCCTTCTGGGAGGGGATTTATTTGCCGGTGTCATTGTGACTTAAAGCGAAATTTTGTCAGGTTATTTTTAGCTGGGTGAAACAGCCGAGGAGAGGCCATAATTAAAGTAGTTCATTAACATATTAACAGAACCCTTGCAAATTTAATCTCCTGCGCTGTGCTGATGGCTGGTTACTGAGATGTGGAGTAAAGGCCTGTTTGTCACTGCTCTGGCAGCGTCAGTGATTACAAGTGACAGCAGTTGCTCCATGTGCCACCCCGGAGGCTTGCAGAGGGGTTACTGCAGCACCACTTCCATCAAGAGGTGGCAGAAATAATCCAGCTAGAAAGGCAGGAAGCAAGAATTCAGGGGGCAGCAGCTGTGCCATCCAGCCGATGCGCTCAGGAAATGGTTTTGCCTGTGCGCACATTCCCTGGGGATGGTTTGTTCTCCTTTTCTGCCTGCCATGAGCTCAGTTCTTCTCAGGTTGTTTTCCTGCCCAAAAAGCACAGAACTCCCAGATCCCCATGTGCATTGCGAGGGAATGCAGCCTGGCTCGGGATCAGCTGCTGCGATATTCCGCTTCCTGCCTACGAAGGTTTCAGTCCCAAAGCACCACGGGTGGGTAGGGTGTTTGTGGCTGTGAGGACAGGGACTTGTCGTGACTCAGAGCAAGGACAGCTCTTGAATCTGCAGGGCAGGAAGCCCATTGTTTCAGCACCCATTGTTCGCTGGAAGGGGGCTGTAAACAATCTTTGTGTTCAAAAACATCCGAACAGTTGATAATTCGATAATGCTGAGGCTTCCTCAGGACAGGACTTCCCACAGCTGATGTCCTTTTGTCTTCCCCCTCCTTGGCAGGTTGTCAGCACTGCTGGAGTTTGCTGAAGAAAAAATGAAAGTCAACTACGTCTTCATCTGCTTCAGAAAAAGCAGAGAAGATCGAGGTGAGGGCTGGCCCACGCTCGGGTTTGCTCCTGACATCCCACACGGTGCTGCTGAAGCTGTAAAGAAACTTGGTAATCCCAGGGCAAGACCCATGGGACCCTCCTAGTTGTTACGTGCATAATTCTTACGGGAATAGTTTCGGGTCAAGGAAGTAAGCCCTTTTTGGAGGGTAAGGGTGAGGGAGTGTTGTGGTTTCTCCAGCAGATCTGCTGGATAAGGCTTGGAGCAACCTAGACTAGTGGAAGTTGTCCCTGCCCATGGCAGTGGGGTGGAACTCGATGACCTTTAAGGTCCCTTCCAGCCCAAACCAATCTGGGATTCCATGGTAAGATCTGCTTTGCTGCCCTGCCATTAAATAGTCTGGTGCAAAAAGCTGCTTCTGAATGATTTGGGCAGGATTTTCTCATTCAGAGTCAGTTAATATTCCCCTTTTGGTGAGCAGTGAAGTCTGTTTGGCAGCAGGCTGCTGTGACATGGAAGGTGAAACCAGGGAGGAGTTATTAGATGGAAAACAAGCACGTAGAGCCTGTTGCCCTGAAATTCTTCAGCTTTTTAAAGATCTCCTGGCAATTCTGTCCTTTCTAGGCTTACAGGTAATCCTGGCCCTGGCTTGAGATGCTTATGGCTTCAGAGGCTGCATTAGGATCTAAAGATAGACATGTTGGGTGAGGGATTACAGCCCAGGGGGCTGGGGGAGGTACCAGGCTGGGGACATGTCACTCTAAATCCCACCGGAGACAGGCTGTATCCTAGCAAGTAATTCCAACCCCAGTTCTAATTTTATTCCACAGCTTCATGAGCTGCCCCTGCTTCTCCAAAACGAAGGGCCTTAGCAGAGCTAAGCTGAGCTGAGCCCAGGAGGATGTCATCATCCCTTATTACCATGCCAGGAATAATTTCCAAATCAAGTCCTGGCTGTTATGTCACCACCACCGGTTGCGTAGGTGGCCCCCACGGAGGCTGGGGACAGGGGGCAGCCAATGCCAGGGGTTGTTTGTAGGAGTTCTGGAGTGGTTCCGATCCTGGGTCCTTGTCTATGCAGCTGAAATTCAGTGCTGCCAGAAAATATCTTCAGGAGCTCCTCTGTGTGGTCATTCAGTGTCCTAGAGCTGATTGCCTGAGGGTGCCGTAGGGATGGGATGCTGCACCAAGGTGTGTGTCACAGGTCACAGGGCAGCCATTGCTTCAGTGACACAGGCACGGCATCACAGAACCGTATCTGACAGCCCCAAGGTCTGGGGGCTTCTGGGCTGGCCCCACTCTGAATTCCCACATGTAACCCAAAGCGGCTTTCCTGGGGTCCCACCCCGACCTGTGCAGAGCTGTCTGGCATTTCCACTGAGCTCCAGGACCTCCTTATGGAGACAGCAAATGTCTGCCTTGTCCCTAAGCAGATTCCTTTTTGCTGTCTGTCTGTCCTCTCTTGGCACTCAAGGGGTGCTGGGGCAGGACAAAACCTGTGGGATGGCCACATGCATCCTGGGAAAGCAGGGATGTGCAGCTGGTGCAGGCAGACAACCAACCATTGCTGTTTCTCACAAGGGATAGAAGAAACATTGCAGGAGAAACATGGAGAAAGCTGGTCAGCTGCACTGCTAAAATCCCTTCACACTTAGGAGCAGCTGCGATGAGCACAGGAAGAGACAAAAACCCCTACTGGAGAGGGCTGTGCTTCTCTGCATAGGAAGCTCTGGATGCACTCACAGAGGGCGTCCCATGCACTTGGATATTGAGGGCTCAAGGGAGAGGTAAAGAGGATTATTCCTGGTGGTAACAGATCTCCTTCTCTTTGGTAGCTCCACTCCTGAAGACATTCAGCTTCTTGGGCTTTGAGATCGTGCGGCCTGGGCATCCCGCTGTCCCGTCACGGCCAGATGTGATGTTCATGGTGTACCCCCTGGATCAGAGCTCTTCCTCTGATGAAGAATAGCTGCAGAGGGGGACTCCAGTGGGACCCTAACATGCTGTGGAGGGGAGAGAGGATCACCTCCTTTCCTGAGGAGAGGGAAGCAGAGCTTCTGTTGGACTGCAGGCGCATTTCTCATTGTTAGATTGGGCTGTATATCCCCAGAGTTGACTCTCATTGAAATGTGTTGCCTAGAGAACTATCTATCACACATGTAATCATCACTAGGAAGATGTTCATGAACTGGCATAGGAGCTCTTCCCATGTAACTGTGTGGTGTGGGAGCCCCGGGGTCAGTACCACCTTTGGGACTCCTCCGAATCCCCATCGGTGCCTCCTGCCCGCCCAGCGTGGGCTCAGCTGGGACATGACCTGTTCATTTTCCACTCAAGACCTTAAAAACAGCCTGGCTTGGTGTGGGGCACGTGCAGGAGATGCTCAAGTTTATCCTTTAACACTACATAAAACCCCCCCTGCATCTCCACTCCGATGCTGGTTTAACTGGTCTAACCTTTTTTTTTTTTCCCTTTTTTTGGAAACTTGCTCTTCCAGCTTTGTTTTACGCAGTCTTAACCCAGTTCCATGTTCCCACTGCACTATCACGGCATTCAATAAAAGGGGCATTCAGATGAACTTCACACACCTGGGGCTGCTTATTTGGGAGGAGCAGTTTCCTGACCTGCACCATGATGGTTGGGATGGTCCGAAGAGCTAAGAAAAGCTCCTGCCTTTACCCTCCACCCCAGGATGGGTCCAGAGCAACCCCAAGCCCTCACCTCTGCTCCTGCTCACCCTCCCACAGAGATGAGCTCAAGGCTTGCAACGCTACCCATGGCTGTATCCAAGCCAAAGGGTTGTGTGGGGGCGGGTGGTGGGATGCTCTCCCCATCCAGGGGCTTTTCTGGGAAGGGGCTATGGTGCCAGCAGTAGGTCATGGCTCAGCCCTGTCCAATGCTGAAGGAGGGGCCCTGTCCCTGTACCATGGCACTGTATCCTGGCTGGCTCTGACAGGCCGCAGGAAAGGAGGATGTGCCCCATGGCCGTGCCCTCAGCTCCTCCTGGCCTGACTCCTTGTTGTGGGATTGTTCCTGTTGTGCTCTTGCCCTTCGACAGATGATTCTGTTGGAAGCTGGACCTGAGTCATTCCATATCCACCATAGTGAGTGGTTTGGGAGGTGGGGCTGGGATATGAGTGTGTTTGAATAAATCATCATAAATTTGGGTCTCTCTTGCCCTCCTTCACCTCCATGAAACCAAGAGGCTGAAAGGAGCTCTGCTCCCTCCAGCAGGGCATTAGACCCTACATCAGTTTAAAATCAAATGGGCTGTCCTCTGAAAGAGGAGACCTCGGGAATGGGTGTTCCCTGGCTAAAAGTGCTGAGTGCTGCTTCTGGCTTGAGAAGGGTGCAGTTTTATCCCTTCTTGTAGCTGGAGCTGCTCCCATTCTGGCCTGAGACTGGCGGGTACCTCCTGGGTATCCCTGCATGTGCCAGCAGCCTGCTGCCACCCCATGGTGCTCCAGGCTGGCACATCCCAGCTGATGGGATAGGAACACTTTGCTCCTTCTTGCTGGTAAAATTGACTGGTAAAGTGCAGGATTCTGGTCACAGGAGCTTGAGTGAGGCTGATCTGAGCTCTTCATTGTGCCACTGCACGTGCTTCTCTGCCAGTTCCAAATTCTCTCCTGCCCTGCCTGAAGTAAAGGTGGCCAAACGTGGATTTCTCAGATTACCAAATGCCTTCCAAAACACCCTCTGGAAAATCTGGAAGGTGCCTCTGATGTCTCTGGGTGCTGCCTCTCACACGAATCACCTCCATCACTTGGAGGAGCCAAGCCCTGCCCTGTGACCACCCCATGTGTCCAGTACCTCCTCTACCCTGGGGCCATGGTGTAGGGCCGGGCCTTGGTGCCCAGGGGTTCAAGCCTGGGGGGTTCTGCCTCCAGTTATCAGGTCTGAGTTCAGCTGCAGCACCCAGTGCAGCCACGAGTGCTGGTGCAGAGTCGGATGCAGGGGCGCAGGGCAGAAGCCTTGGGTCAATGAGCACCAGGGGCCTTCTCAGATGCCTGAGATGGGGAAATCCCCTCTCCCACCCCTAGAAATAACGGGCCACAATTTTTGGGGATAAAGGACCAGACTTGGGGGAACAGGAAGAAAAAGCCACCCTCACAGGTTTGTGATTGTCTCTTAAAAAGATTTATTCTCCCTCCTTGCCTAAACGTACAAAGGCAAGAAGAGTACAGTTTGTATATATATATATTTATATATATATATATATAAAAAAACAAGGAACTCGGTAATAATGTACACTTTACAGAAGGGCAGAGTCAGGAAGACTGAAATGAAACCCAACACAGCAACGCCAATGGAAACGAGCTATAAACACCAACGGTCTGACACCAGGGCCGGGGGTGGCCCCGTGGGCAACAACTGGCCCAGAGAACCCAGGGAATGTCAAACCTCAAACCTATTCTGCATAAATTGTTGTTTCATTTAACACCTAAAGGGAGACTCAACTGGGACCCAACTGGGAAGGTGAGGAGCAGCCCCCCTGACACCCTCCAACTGCCAGCAAAGCCTGTGGCACCCCCCAACACCCCTAGGCACTTCCTCTGCGCCACTGAAACCGCTGTGGGCCCCGGCCGTGCTGGGAGCCAGGCTGTGCTGGGCCGGCCAAGGCTGGAGGTAGGAGCAGCCAGCGGGACACTCCTCCATGGATGGGATGTGGGGCTCTCCAAGGCACCCTGACCTCGCCAGTCCCCAGTCCCGTGGCTGCATGTGGCTCTGTGATGGGTGCGGGGTGGGTCCATCACCCACCCTGTCCCTGCGGAGTGTGCCGGGCCACGCGGCCCCGTCTCCTTCCAAAGACAACGACGAGTGGAAGAAAAATGAGTCAAACAACAAGAGCAGGCTGGGGCCTCCGTGCTGCCAGCACCTGAACTGGGGCCGAGAGCAGCCAGCACCTCCTTTCCAACTGGATACAGTGGGATGGGGAAGAAACGGGGAAAGAAAACAAAACCCAAAACAACAGCTTTCAAACAATTGCTTTTTACAGTATGTACAGAGCCCAGCGGGCAGAGCATCCCCGTACAGCGGCCCTCGGGGCCGGGTGCGACACGGACACACACAACTGAGACCGATGGCCCCTATGTCCCCCGGCCAGGCAGCAGAAGAGGCAGGGGGGCGCAGAGCAGGGGCGGCCCGGCTGCTGCAGGGCCGAGGTAGAGTGTCGGCCTGGGGAGAGCCACTCTGGGGCTGGGGGCAGAGGACCAGAAAGCCCCTGTCCTCAGAGCTGGGGAGCAGCCAGGAGTGGGGACCATCTTCCTCCAGGACCTGGTGTCCCCAGCCCTGGCACGAGGCTGGAGCAGGGACCAGCATGGCCCCACGTGCCTCTGGCAGAACCTAAGTGTGCTTGTTCCTCACTGCGCCCTGCCTGCGGCCTGGGGAAGCCGCCCTAAAAGCAAAAAGTGGATGAAAAGGGGAGCCACAGCCCCCCACAGCAGGATGTGCCGCCCCAGGGTTTGGGGGGCACTTGCCATGGCAGAGGGGCAGCGGAAAGGCTGGGATTTGCAGAGTTGCAGCTCAGAAACCACAGCAAAAGCCACGGGCAGGAGCTTGAGGCAGGTCTGGACCGTGCACGGCCGGGGGGACCCCGGCAGCCTGTGCGGTGACAGATACAGCCCCCAGCTCTGTGCCCTGCTGCCCCCAGCCCCATAGAGCTCCAGACCCCGAGGGCAGAGGCTGCTTTGCTGGGGCCAAGAGCTTCCCCAGCCCCACTCTGGCCACCTGCTGGCAGCTCCTGCCCACAGGCACACAGTTGTAGGTGCTGTGGGGTGCAGGACCAGATGGGAGAGCCCCACAGCTGCCTCTGGCCAGGCTGCCATTCACCCGCCTGGCTCACACCAGCCCCCTGACACCCGCCAAGGCTCTGTGAGCCAGTCCTTCCTTCCTTTCCTGAGACTGTGGCCACACAGCAGGCTCGGCTCCATGTTCCAAGTCCCCGCCTGCCCCCAGTCCTGTCATGAAGCAGCAGCTCGCAGAGACACAGCAGGGTTCCAAATTCATCAAGAAACCTCAGTGCTTCTGTTTCCTCTTTATACGCACCAGGCAGGTGAGTCGACTCCACTCCGAGTGCTGGTGCCCAGTAGAATAAATATATCCGCAGGTATCAGCTCATCCACTCACCAAAGAGGGGTGTGGTGGGGAGTCAGTGTGTGTCCGACGGGGGGAGAAGACGGAGTCTGCCTCGGATCACGGCAGGAACATCAAGCAGTACAATTAACACCATTCAACTGATGTCTAAAGGAGTCTCCAGCGCTTCCCCATGTGAGCCAGTCAAACGTCTTGTACAGCTCAGGCATGCTGGTGTGTCATATCCTGCCATGACCCAAGGGCAAGTCAGCTTCCGTGAGCCCCGAGACCACGGGCAAACCCTAAACCCTCAAGGGCACCCCGTGAGTGCCCATCCCGGCCACCTCCGGCCCAGCCCGGCCGCCCACGTGAAGGTGCGGCAGGAGCAGAGCCTTACCGTTCTCACCTCCGTGGAGGTGGGTATAGGGAGGGAGCAGAGCCTTGCTGGCTGGCAACGATGGCTGTGGAGGAGAGACCTGGGGGGGAAAAGAGGTGTCAGGAGCTGACGGACAGGGCCAGGCACCTTGGGGACAGTGTGAGGGTCCTGCAGCCCAAGGGCAGATGCAGCTCTCCCCCTAGCCCAGCCCCACTCTCACCTGTTGCGTAGGGCAGGTTGTACTGTGCTGGCAGCAGTGAGTACCCAAGGTGGTGGTGGTGGTGATGCGTTGAGAGCAGGCGCTGGGAGGGTGACGTGCGGGGTCGCTCGCTGCTCCTCTCCCCTGCACCCGCTCCCCCGACGCTGCTGCAGCTCCCGCCACCCCCCACCACCCCACAGCTGCCGCGGTCCCGCTCCTGAGATGTCTTCTCGCTTATCTGGAGAGGGGAAAGCAGACACACGCTGAGGGACATGACCAGCTATCCCGGGGCACATATCGGGATATTCCCTATGCCTTTGCCCGAACAGCTACCATGATGCTGATGGGAAGTGGTGGGACAGCCAAAAGCCATGTGGAGGACACAGGGCCTGTTTGAGACAACTGTTTCCTCACTGTGTCCTCTGTCTCCCAGCTCAGCCCAGGAGGAGCCATGGGATGGAGACAGCCCCCATATCCCACCTGCCAGCTCCAGGGTTGAGAAGTGTCACCTGGTAGCTGCAGGGCCTGGAGAAGCCCCAGTGCTGTGGCACGGGTTTGGCTGGTCCACCCCAAAGGATCTGTAATGTTGGAATACTCCATGTTTGCAGGTCTCCCATAGCAACAGAAATAGCAAAACCACATGGCAAGCGGAGCTGCTCCCACCTCATTATAGGATCCAGGGGCTATCCCACAGAGCTGGGCAAAGCCAGCACCCTCCTGTCCCTCACCGTGGGTGATTTGCTCTTGTAGTGGCTGGCGTGCTGCTGCAGGATGTCCAGGGCCTTGGACTCCGAGCTGGATTTACAGCTCACGCTGGGGCTGGCTCGGGACTTGTCGCTGTCATCACTGCCAGACGCCTTACTCCCGTACGGAGAGAAGGAATAGCTGGAGGGTAGGTATGATCCTGGGGGGAGAAGAGCAGTCAAGGCACCAGGAGTATTCGGGCAGCACAGTGGGAGCATGTGGCTCTGTATGTGTGTGAGACGATGTCTCGCAGCCATCTCCCACCCTGGGAGCAGGGACAGCCAGGAACGGACACCCCTTGAAGCCCCCAGCTCCCTACCTGGGTAATTCTGCATCATGACGGTGGGCATGGCGCGGTAGCTGGGGTGGTTGGGGTCATACGACTGGCTGTAGGAGTAGCCGTGCATGTAGGGGATGTAGGACTGATGCTGTGTGAGGGGTGAGGACACAGGGACGTGGACACTGGGCCTGGGGTCCTTCCCCACCATGCGAGCCTCCTCAGTGGGGGTCAGCTTGCACTCGGTGCTGGTGCTCTCCTTCCCGTCCTCCTTGGACGAGGTTTCTTTGCTTCGATTTCTTTCTTCCTTCAACTTCCGGTCCCTCTCCTCTTTCCACCGCTCATCCTCTGTCTTGATATCTGAGTACTTTGCCGGGTACACATAGGTCCACATCCGGGGCTCAGCTTCCTGCAAGAACAGCCAACCATCAGAACAGCTGCCTCCCCCTGGCCCTGCCTGTCCCAAAACCAGCCTGCGTTTGGAGGAGACTGGCGAATCCCACTCCCTGTCCCTGGGCTCTCCTTGGCCCCTCTGTGGCCTCCACTTCCCACACGAACAGCCAACCACCAAAGCAGCTGCCTCCCTGCAGTTCCACCTGTCCCAAACCCAGGCTGGGTTTGGAGGAGACCAGCAAACCCCACTCCCCTTCCCCAGGCTCTACCTAGCTCATCCATGGCCTCACAGCCCCACCCTTTTTCTGGTCCCAAGGGAATCTCATGGAGTCCCACCACAAGCAGAGGACAACACATGTTCTCTGAGATGATGGCCCCAGCAAAGCCTGGTGAGCAGCTTCCTCCAGGAGCAAACCCACGGCTGGGCTGGCAGACAGGGCATGGCATTACCTGTCTGTACCAGAGAACAGGGTCCACCTCTGCTTGCCGGCCACACTCAGAGCCAGCCTTCATCTCAGCCGTTTCCTTCCCTAGGTGACCAGCCTCACTCAGCTTCACCTTGAGCCCTTCGGCGACCTGGCTGCTGGACAGCTTCGACGAGTCCTCCAGCTTGGGGATGATGACGGATTTGGCCATATCAGGACCTCCCTGCTCCTTGGGCTTGCTCAGCCCCGACTTGACGAGGTCCGTGAGGCTTGGGGCTTTGGTCAGTGTTGGGGGCATGGGTGGCTTCTGCTTCCACTCCTCTTTGAGTGCCGCCTCCCTCTCTTTCAAGCCCAGCTCTGCCTTCTTCTCCAGTCCCCGCTGCTGCTGCTGCTCCAGGCTCTGCCGCTGCTTCTGCTGTTCCTCGTACTGCTGGCGGTAGGCAGGGTTAGTGCTCAGCAAGTGAGCATGGTAGCCCTGCTCGCTGTAGCCATAGGGTGGCACGTAGGCATACTGGTTGTAGTAGAGAGACTGCATGTACATATTGGGGCGCTGCTGGATGACTGAGGGCTGCTGGCTGGAGCCACTGCCAAGCTCTGCCTTCTTCTCTTCACAGCCTTCACTCTTCACCTTCACCTCCAGGTTCTCCTGCTCCTCGTCCTTCTTCAGCTTCAAGGTCTGTGTCTCGGCCACGGACTGCCCGCTGGGGTTCAGGGGTCCTGGGCTGGCCTGGGGGTAACCAGGGGAATAGTAGGTTTCAAAGCCTTGGTAGAAGGGAGACTCTTTGCTCTGTGGTTGTGGTGGGAAAAGAGCTTTTTTCGCGCCTTCCTTGACCAGCTGCTCTGGATCCTTTGCTTTAATGCTCTCCAGCTTGCCCTCCCCATCCTCACCAGCGTCGGAGATGTCTGAGTAGGCTGGGCTATTGGTCTTCACCGAGCTGGCCTCTGCCCCATTCTGGGTGACAACATGCAGAGGGGTCAAGGGCTGGGCTGGGTTGGTGTTCTCCAGCCTGCTGGCCCCGCCGATGGAGGGACTGGGTGCGTTGTCGGTGAAGCTGTAGATTTTATCCGCCTCGGCCTTGATGCTGGCGAGCCGGCTCTGGTGGGGGTCAGATGAACCATTCAGCAGCCCCTCGCCTTTCATCCCCAGCTCGCTGGATTCCCCCCGGAAAGGGCTCTTACCTTCCTCCGCTCTGCAGGCTTTGCTAGGAGTCAAAGGGTTTTCCACCTCTTTGGGCTCTTTCTTCTTCTTGTCTTTCTTCTTCTTCTCCTTGGAAGGGGTGAGGGCAGGGTTGATGGTGAAGGGCTCTCCCATCACCGTTGGCTTGGGCTGGATGGGTTTGAGCTGGGGGCTGTTTGGCATGGTCTGGACCACAGTTGTGGGGAGGCCAGTGGAGGAGCCAGGGCTGGCTGTGGTGAGTGTGGCAGTCTGGAAGGTGTAAATTGGCTGCGGAGGGATGGCTGGTGCAATGGGTCTGGCGGACTTCAAGCTTTTGGAAGGAATCTTCTCCTGTTTAGCACCAGAGGCCTTCTTTGACTTGTCCTTATCAATGCATCGCTTCTCCAGAGAGTCAAAGTCATCGTTACTCGTCTCATCGGCCACCAAGTGACCATCCTCAGAGCCATCATTGGACAGAGCACCTGGGTCTGTGTCCCCTTCCCCACTCACCTTCTTCTTGCAGGGGACCTTGGCGCTGAACTTGCTGGATGGGGAGGGGCTATGGGGCTCCATCAAACGCACCTTGGGGGTGGCCGAGCGAGCGGGTGAGAGAGAGCCCTTCTGTGTCCCGGCAGCACCGTTGCAGCTCCCAACGTCAGCATGCAGAGAGGGCTCCTCGCCATACTCGCTGTCCGCATCTGCCTCCAGCTTGCTGTCGTCATCCGTGTGTGCATGGGCCTGGTGGTACTTCAGCCCATTGATATGCTTGTACTTCTTGTTACAGTTGGGGTGGGGACAGTCGATGAGGATGGGAGAAGGGCAGTTGCGCTCCAAGACAGCTGGCTCCACCTTGACCGTGGCAGGTGGCATCGTGGCCGAGCCCATTGAGTTTGTGCGGATGCGTTTGCTTCCCTTAGAGTCCTCCGAGCTGGAGTTCAGCTCCATGTCGGAGAGGGGTTTGCTCTTCCGCTTGGTGACGGAGGAGGGACTGGCCTTCACGTCCTCGGTGGTGCCACCAGGTGGGGTGCGGTGGTCCGAGGAGTTCTGGCTGCCCCGGCGCCCCTTGCTGTTGGCTCCCGCCCTGGTCTTGCTGCTGTTGCTGGTCCCCTTGCTGTCCGAGGCAGCGGCCGTCTCGTTGACTGGCGTGTTGCTGTTGGGGCGCATGCGCTTGCCCCTGCCCCGGCCGTTGCGCATCTCCAGGTCACTGGTGGGAGAATCACAGAACCTGCAGGGAGGAGGACGCAGAGGTTTTAGCAGAGAGATGGCTGTGCTGTCCCCAAGGCACAGTGGGGACCCCCTTACTCCCCTCACTACCAATCCCACAGAATTCTCCCCCCATTGACTGATAAAGAGGAACCAGAGAGATCTCCTGGGATGTGCTAAACCATCTCCAGTCCCCAGGACAAGGGATATGTGACTGCAGGGGCAAAGAGTCATGGGAGCAGCTGGGTTGGGCAGAGAGGAGATGCCAACCCCTGTGGCAGCCCCATGGGCACAGGGCAGCGTGTCCCAGGTGCCGTGGGGGCCGTACAGGGCCAGGTTTGCCCTCAGCGCTGGGAGCCCACCAGAGCCCTCCGCCCACTTACCGGGGAGGTGCCCAGTCATGCTGCGTGCAGTCCAGCAGCGTCCCCACATACGTCTTGTTCCTCCAGGTGACATTGACCACCAGCATCCCTGCAAGGCGAAGGGAAAGGGTCAGATGGGGCCAGGTGTGATCCCACGGTGCAGCAACCTGCCTCTCGAGACAGGCAGGAGGAAAAGCTTAGCTCTAGGGCTGAAGGAGGGTGGATAAGGGGTCATGGGCTCTCAGAAGAGGTGAGACATGGGGCTCAGGGCTGGAGGGGCACCAAGATGGGAGCTGGAGACTTCCAGCTCATCCCTTCCCCTGGCATGTCTCACCTAACCCCTCTTCCTGTTCCCTGCTTTCATATGATGTTAAAACCCAGTGACCCCCAAAGGGCTGTGGGATTTCAGGGGAGACCTGGAGATCCACATTGGCTCCATGTGTGCTCAGGTAGGGTAGAGGTGATCTCCAGGGAGAAAGAGCTGGGAAGCCCCTGGGGGGAATGCAGAAAGCCCCCAGCAAGGCTGTGGACCCCAAAGTGGAGCGGCAGACCCCCCAGCAGGACTACGAACCAGCATGGCCATGAACCTCATGACCCTCTGGAAAAGGCTGGTACTGCCGCTAGATGGCAAGCTGAGCCCAGCATTCCTGCTCAGGCAACTGTCCCTGGCAGGAAAACCCAATCCTGGTGGAATAACCCTGCGCTGCCCCGCACCACTTTGTTCCAGCACCTCCAGGGGCATCCCTCTGCCCTGTATTTCCATCTGGAGAAGCATCCATGGGGCCACATCCTCCCATCACGGAGCAAAGTCACTGGGCATTCAGAAAACCTTGGAGTTTCAGCTTTTCCACACTAATTCAGACGAGGAATTGCCTGGCTCATACCCACACCGAGTCTGAGGACCCTCAGCACCTCTTCTGGGAGGCAGAGGGGTCTTCCACAGCATCCCTCAGCATTGTGGTGTCTCCTCCCTGCCACAGATCACTCTGATTTCTGCACAACTGGAGCAGAGTCTGTTGTGCCAGGCACATTTATCCAAGCAAGGTAAAACTCGGGGAAAAAAGAAATGCGTTTGCAAGGGTTGATGAGTGCAGCAAGATATATGGCCCTGGGAGATGGATGGAGTCGAGGGAACCGGGAGCAGCTGCGCCTGAAGCATGTTTATAAATCTCAGCCAACATCCCCCGTTGTGCTGTGCCAGCAGCCAGCTGCAGGCTTCAGCATGGATAATACATGGAGCCAAGGCCCGACATGTGGGGCTCCTTCAGAAAGAGAAACGAAACACCGATCTTCTCTTTCTTCTTCTCCTCCTGGAAAATGCTGGGAGCAGGTCATGGGAAGACATGGTGCCAGTACACGGCCAAGAGCCACAACCGGCTCATCCCAGTGAGCAAGAGACACTGGGTTCTGCCTTCAGAGGAAGGTGCTGGGGACCTGCCTTAACAAAGACATGGCCAGGATGTGATGAGGGAGCCAACCTGAGGGAGAAACCAACTACTGGGAACCCACAGCCCCACGCATGGAAAGATAGATGGGAACAGCGAGATGCTGGTTTCAGGCATCCCAAAGCGGGCACACGGAGTGTGGTCTTCTGCTCTTCTTAATGCAGCAGTTTTTGGCATGCAGGAGCCTGTCCCCCTTTCCTTAAAACCCAAAGAAGCTCCTGGCTGCATCCTGCACCCCAACCCAGCCCCACTATTCCCAGGACACCTCTGGGGAGCTGCTGTGGGATCTTCGCAGGAGCTGCCCAAGGACCTGGGAGCCACTGAGGAACAAGCAGCACTAAACCCAGGCCTCATCCCTCCCAGTCCCTCTACACTCCCCACCAGTTCAATCCCTCTTTGAAGCCAGAGAAGACCACGTGAGCTGCTGGAAATTAATTGCATGACACACCACTGGAGTCTCTTGTGCATTGTGGGTCCAGTGTGTGATATTACAAAGGAGGTGCTGGCATTTTTCCTCCCTACCACCACAGTCATAAGAGAGAGATGAAAGAGGAAGGGGCGAAGCAAGCCAGCACCATCTCTCCTTCCCCACTGGAACGCCAGCCCTCCAACACACACCAGCCTACATTTAACCTGCTGCAACCAATCATATCAAATCCCCTCCTAAATCCTTCAACCATAACCCAGGACAATTTAAACCCCAGGATAGACCCTAAGCAGCTTTTGTCACCCACTATGTTCCCCCTCCCATGGCAGAATGATGAGCAGGCACAGGCATGACAAGGGCGGCAGTGAGGAAGCAATGCCTTCGCATCTCCAAGAATGGAGATGCTCTTGAACAGAAGGAATCCCACTTGGGTAACTCCCATTCCACCTGGTTTCATGGGAAGGTGACATCTTTGAAGCTCTTAAGGAATTGATACCACCCAAATCTGGGTGCAAACCACTCAGCATCCTGGTCACCAAGTGCTCACATCAGAGTCGTATCCTGGCTGGAAAAATTAAGGGTTGGTGATGGTGCAAAGTTGCCATCCAGGAAGGCAACGTACGAGAAAGTCCTGGGATTACGTGGGATGGAGGACAATGCTGCTTGGGGCACCAGGAGCCATTGTACTGGGGCACATTTCTCCCCTTTTCAAAGATGAATCCCCTAAGCCCAACCAAGAACATCTCCATTAATTTCTCCTCCATCTGCATCAGTTCCAAGATGCCCTGACTTTGGGATGCCCCTTCTTCCATGAATTTCTTCCCCAGCTGCATCATCTTTGAGATGATCTTTGTCATTTCCCCTCCAGCTGCATCACTTTCAGGATGCTCCAGCTTTTCTATAAACCCTGCCCATGTGCAGAGATCCCATCTGACCTGTAGTGCCAAGGCTTTGGGACACAACACTCAAAGATGTTCATGGCCATCATGCTCCTGCCAGGAGACAGGGGACACCATGGGGCTGGCCAGCACAACTGTCACCTCACCCAGTGAGGAGAGATCACTCATCAATTACCATCATGAGCAAAAGAGACTCACCCTGGGGAAATTAATTTAATTTATTGCAAATCAAATCAGAGTAGGGTAGTGAGAAATAAACCCAAATCTTCAAACACTTTCTCCTGGCTTCTTCCCACGCTCAGCTTTACTCCTGATTTCTACACCTCTGCCCCCAAACAGCACAGGGCGATGGGGAATGAGGGATGCTTTCTCTCTCCTTCCTGAATACATTATCCTAGAGGCGCTGCCCTCATCACTGATAGGCTCAGCCTTGGCTGACCTTGTCCAACACGGGGGAAGCTTCTGGTGTCTCCTCACAGAGAAGTCCCCTCTATGAAACCTTTACAGGCAACATAAACACAGTTTCCCCAGCAGGGACAGAGGGAGACGGGATCATCCCATCATACTATGCAGGGATGGATGCTCAGATGGTGCATGACTGTCCCTGGCCATCCAACTGCTTTCCAGGGACTGCAGCATACAGAAAGATCACTGCCCTGGACTCCAAGAGAGAAGACTTTGGCCTCTTCAGAGACCTATTTGACAGAGTGCCATGGGATAGAGCCCTGGAGGGAAGTGAGACCCAAGGAAGCTGGTGGATGTTCAAGGATCATCCCTGAATTCAGGAGCATGCATCCCAACAAATAGAAGTCAGGTGGAAATGCCAGGAGGCCTGATGGATTAACTAGGAACTCTTGGATAAACTAAAACACATGAAGGAAGCCTGCAGTCAGAGTAGCCCACAGCTGATAGGCTCAATTTCTTGTTTGCCTTGATCTTCACCAGCAAGTGCTCCAACCACACCACCTGAGATGCAGGAGGCAAAGACAGGTTCTGGGAGAAGGAAGAATCACCTGCAGGAGAAGTTCAAAGTGCGTAAGTCCATGAGACCTGATAAGATGCATTCACGGGTCCCATGGGAACTGGCAGAGGAAGCGTCTAAGCCCCTATCCATCATATTTGAGAAGTCTTTGCTCTCACCCTTCCATCTTCTCCATTCTATCCCCATCTACTGCATTTCCCTCCTGCTCCAAGCAAGGACACGTTCACACTGGCATGTGTCAACCCTGGGTATGCTCGTGCTCCATCATATCCTCATGAGAAGTTTGCAAAAGGACAATCCAAATGTCTGGAGTACAGAAATCTGAGCCATGGGTAACCTGCCACCAACGTCCCAGCAAGGAGCTGAAGGAAGGGATGTATAGTGTGCTGACATTTTCCAGGAGCTGCCACACTGTGATCCTCATTGCTTAGTGGGTTTGTGTTTGTTTTGCTGTGATCAGCACTGGTGTGGCACCATGGGGGGGTGAGAAGGTGACATGGTCCAAGCCAGGTGACACCAGCTTCACTGAGGGGGACGGAGGAGACCTTGCAGCTCATAAGGAGAGAGTTGCAGCAAAGAAGGAGATGCTTTCCAGTGTGATCAGATCAGTTAATAGTTCCTGAGGATCAGAATCACACATAACAGCACTAGGGGAGCTCCCAAGACAGCTACTCTCCACCAAAAGTGTCCTGATAAAACACATCCCTGTGCAAGCCAGGCTCAGCAAAGGGACAGTCTCAGCAGCATGGCCACAAGAGAGCATGAACAGTGTCTACCACTGGCTAGACCAGACCTTGGGCCAACACTAACCTGGAATGGTGGAGGAGAAGGTGGACCAAAAGCCCAGAGCCAGATGGTTGGCGGTGGAAGCCCTCTGGGATGCCTTTAGCAGGGCTCATGGACTCATGGCAGATTTTCTAGTGGGAGATGAGGACGAAGATGGTTTTCAGGGCAGGAAGGACATCATCATGTTCCTTGGAGCTTCATGCTCCCATCTCACACGGACTTGTCCTTCTTGTCCAACTTATCCTTCCAAGCATTGCCAGGCTTTGGCTTTAGAAGCTTTTCTCCATGATTTTGCAGCCCCACACGGAGAGGAGAAGGCTGGCTTCAGGGAGACCTTAGAGTCCTTTCCAGGGATCCTAAAGGGGATCTAAAGGAAGGCCGAAAAGGGACTTTTTGCAAGGCCAAGAAGTGACAGGCCAAAGAGTAATGGCTTTAAGCTGAAAGAAGGGAGATTTAGATTGGATATTAGGAAAAAAAATCCATCCTGTCAGAGTAGTGAGGCCCTGGCACAGGTTTCCTAGAGAAGCTCTGGCTGCCCTATCCCTAAAAGTGTTCAGGCCAGGTTGGATGGGACTTGGAGCAACCTGGCGTAGCGGAACGTGTCCCTGCCCATGTCAGGGGGTGGAACGAACTGGGCTTTAAGGTTCCTTCCAAACCAAACCATTCCTCAGTTCTGTGATTCTAAACTTGATGCAAGCCAAGAGCTGCTCCGCTGCTCTGGGGTCCCTTCCAAGCAATGGGCTTCCAACCAATGAGGCTGCTACATCCCAAAGAGCAAGGGGAGAGATTAATCCCTCTGGGTGAGGTGCTGACATCCCTCTGGAGATACTGAGGAGAGTCTCCAGATGCTGGAAGCACTTCATCTGGCTTTGCAGACATGCCCTTGGTGTAGCTTTCTCCTCTGTATCCCTTGGGCAAGGGGAGATGCTTGCTGCATCCCTGAACATTTCACAAGCTCCAGCTTCTGACAGCCAGATCCAGCATCGCCCTTGACTCCATCTTTGACAGTGGGAAGGCAGGGGAGAGATGCCAGGCAAAAAACAGGGATGGCTTCCCCTGCCTTTTCACTCAAGGATGAGAGATGCCATGTGACTAGAGCTAAAGCATGCAGCAGACCAGAAGCGACCTAAGGCAGTATCAGGGCTCGCCTTGTGCAGGGCTGGATGTGAAATCCTTGCTCCCAAGAGTGGCAATCATCAGCAGCTGGCAGAGAAGGATCTCTGTGTGAGTTCACTGAATTACCATAGACTAAAAATATCCGGGCTGTGGGAAATCATAGGACGCCTCCAAGGCATGCTCCGTAATGGTGGCTACAGAAGCGAGGGGTAATGCGGAAGGACAGGCAGACAGGCATGGAGCTCCACGGTGGGGCAAGGAGCAGGAGAAAAGGGAAGGGAGAACAGCAACTGCTCCCACAGCAAGGCCTCTCAACCAGGAATTGGCAGGGAGAGATGTTTTTGTGCTCCCTGCCTCAGGGATGCTCAGTTCATCCATCCTGGCATGGCTACCGTGACCCTCTCCTGATTTCCGCCCAAAACCACCATACAAGGTCCAAGCTCTCATCAGCTTTGCCGCTGCCCATGGGGCTCTCCAGCAGCCCTGGGATTTTCAGGGAACTCTGCAGATCCAGGGCTCTTGGGTTGAGGGAAGTCACACCAGGACAGCAGGCTGATGGGGCTGGGGAGATGGGGGAGCCCCACAAGTGCAGGGTGCCAGTGAGTGCTCCTCTGTGCTGCTATGTGTCCCAAAATCCAGTCCAGCTGTGCCTCAGTTTCCCCAGCTGAAGGTGTTGTATCCTACAAAGTGACCAGGTTCTTGAATACACCGATCACGCAGTGCTGGGGAGGGGGTAGATCAGTGCAGACCTTCTGCACGTTTCTTCGGAGCAGATCCACCCTGCAGATCCCCTGGCCCTGGGATGCGCAGAGCAGGGCTCCTGAACTCTCCTGCTTTGTGTTCCTTCTCACAGATTTTACATGACATTCTTCTGCCTTGGAGCAGCTGAAAAAACACACTTACAGCTCCCAGCTGCCTCAATCAGAGTGAATTTTTTTTCCATATGGAATGGACAGTAAAGCAGGAGTGTGGAGGTCCCCATTCCAAGCTAGACATCCCAGTCTTCCCCAGCACGGTCCATTCACTGCTCTCTTCCCAAACAGCTCAGGTGCTATTTCTCAATATGCTTTTTCCAAGGGGAACAACTTCAGTGCTCACATTGGCAGCCACTGCACTCAGTCCTGCGCCAACCATGGTTTCAAAACCAGTTTCCCAGTGGGAAGAGAGAAAAGGCAAACTGGGCCCACCCCCACATTCCCAAAGCATGGGACAAGAAGAGAACCTTACTGGAAGCAGCTCATGGGAATAGAGATTTCAGCTCAGCTTCCATTGTAGATAATAAAGAGTCTAAGTGAGGAGTGGCTGGGATAAAGGCCAACAGCTTCATTCTCTGCACGGAACAGCAATGGAAGAGTGGGAGCAGATGCCCAAGAAGAGCACATGCATACTTAGCTGAGATGACCCATCAACCAGCCTCCACCACCACTGCTCTCACTCACCTTTGTGCTTCTGGACTGTTTCTGCTTCCAGACACAAACACAAGGAGCTCACCCCATGCCTCTCAAGGCAGAAACCTCCAGCGTCTCACTGAGGCTAGAGGGAAGGCCAAGTTCCAGCGCTTCCTGTGGGCTGCTGAGCCACCTATTCATCCCTGCGTTCCTTGGCAGGGCCCCAAGAACAACGAAAACCCATCAAAGGACCTGGGAAAGCAAACCAAGCTGTGCATGGATGAGATGAGCTCCAGTGGAAAAAAAAGATTGGATTGGCCTTGGCAAGAGAGCCAAGAGGCTGATCTCCCGCCGAGTTGATTTTGAGAGCTCCGCTGGGGTTTTTTAATCCAGCAGGAGATTTCTGCCGCCTCCCAGGGTTTGAGCATTTTTGTGACAGACCTGCGGGTTGCCAAGCGAAAATAAAGTCAATTCTGTCGAATTCCCGTGCTGGCTGGCACAGCCTTTCCCCTGGCACCTCCAGAACAAGTCAACTCTTGTCAAAGGGCAGAGAAATGGCAGCTTAAATTTTCGCCTGCTGTCTAGGCAAAGGGATAACGCAACACATGGGGCTGACGCAAGTATTGGCCCATTACTCCCTTTGCTGGATGGATTATGGGCTGCTCTCATACGGCTCCTCTGTCCTGACCACCTAGCTGGTGGCAGGAAAGCTGGTGTGCCAAAGAACGACATAGCAGGGACACAGGAAGGAAGGGACTGCCATAACTCCCCCATGACGCTGTCAGAGAGCAAGAAGCTCTGTGACACTCACCATCCTCCGTCTCCTGCCAGACGATGCCCTCCAGGTTCACGCTGGTCCCAGGCTCACAGGGGCCCAGGCACTCGGGCTCAGTGGCCAGGGCCACATCGCAGGTGTTGACCCCCACCGAGCGGGTGCGTACCATGATCTGCTCACATGGTGATGAGATGTCATTGTTGACGACAGGGACAAGGAGGTGCAAGGGCAACACTGCAGGCGTAGAGACCGGAGATTCCATCTGTGGGGAAAAAGAGACATGTGGTCACTGTCAGGAATACTATCGGGAACGCAAAAGGGAGAGTAAGTATCAACAGACACCTACATTCCTGGAGAACCTCAAGCTCCAGAACTGCCACCTTTGGTTCATGTCCCACACCCCATCACAAGACAAGGATCTTACAGGGCTCTCTCGCCCTGGCATGCCTGTACCCACGTAACCCTGGGGAGCTCTGTAGTTACAGAGATCACACCCAAAAGTCCTTGTGCAGGAGATGTCTGCTTGAAAGAGCTTGTGGCAAGTGCTTCCCCGACAGCTTCTGTAATCATCCCCGGTGAGGATGCCTCTTGGCTACGGCTCAGATGTTAATGCAGCCAATGACTTTGGACCCGATGGCTCACTAGAAGAGCTTCTGCTCAACCAGCAGGACAGGACAAATGAGTAGCAGAACCCATGAAAACCAACACCCTTCTCCTTCCAGATCTTCCCTGTGACCACCTGAAGACACAGGCACTTGGATCATATCCCTCTTCCCTATGCAAGTATCTGCTTCAGAGCCTGATCCAGCCATTGTGCTCTCTTTGCACACAGAAACCAGATCCCACAGCCAGAGCCAGGCTTGGAAAGCCAACAAGCCAACATGCCAAATGGAAGCCCGGCCAAGCCACCCTGCTGCTGAGAAGCCAAGGTCCTCAGCCGCTCTGCCATGCAAGCAGATTACAGCAGTATCAGAAGGAGGACGGCTGACGGGCTGATTCTGTGGCTGGCTAAGGCAAGGGCAGGGTGGAGACTTTCCCATCCTTTGGGGTTCATCAGCCAAGCCAGCCATAGCCAGCCACCCCTGCACCTTGGCTTGCGAGGACCTGCAGCAGCTCCGGGGCAAGCGGCTCCTCTTCAGCTTAGACCTCCTCTCTTCACCATTTGGGATCTTTAGACATTGGGCTACCTCAGAAGAGATGCAGACTGAGGAAACTCACCATATCAGCAGCAAGTGCTGACCTGAGTTCCAGTTTCAAGCAGGCGAAGATTCCTCTAGAGCACCCAGTTCTACTCCCAGACCCCATAAAACTCTGCTGAGGGAAAACACAGTAAACCTGGAGAGCCCAAGTTTGTGGTTACCAAGTGTGGACATGGGCATCAGCCCATGATCCCTTTCAGCCTTGCTGCTGACTCCCATCCTGGCCCTGACCAGCTGCCAAATTTGCCTGCTCCCTCTCTTGCTCACACACCTCCATCCTTCAAGCAAGGGAAACAACTCCAGCAGAACGTCCAACTTCGCCTGCCCCACCCAATAGGATGCCTGCAACCACAGCAAGCGCCTGGAGCATCCCACCTCCCCACCAACTCCTGACCCACAGATCCTCTCCACATCCCTGGTGACACAAATCTCTAGGCAGAGGAGCAGAGAGGAGGATATCACATCCTGGCTCTGATACGGCAAGCAGATTTGCTCTTCCAGCAAAACACAAAGCACGTTCTGTCTGCAGCCCTCTCCTTGTCCTGCATCCATCCTCTCTCTAGACAGCTCATCAGAGCAACATGCAGGCCACTTGGCACTAAAGATGGCCTGGAGATCTCGAAGAACAGTGGTTGGACCCCACAGTCCTCTCCCCAGCAGCACAGCTTGTGATCCACAACCACCTCCAATCTTCCACCAACAGGACCAGCTCTCCCTCAGGAGCCCATCTCCAGACCACCCACCTCCAAGGCTGCCCCATGGCCAGTGGCCCAACTGCACCCCATGGGATTCAAGATGGGACACAAGAAGGGTGGTTTTGGCATAAAACCACCCCAGAAGGCTGCCAGAGGAGCTTCCAGAAGACTCCCACAGGAAAATCACCCCCTAAAACAGAGCCGTCTCATCAGCAGATCCAGGGCAAGATGCTCCAAGGAAGCAGGAGACTCCTTTGAAGGGGCTCCTCAATGCCACACTCTGCAAACCACAAGTCAGTCTCCAGCAAAGGAAGAGCCAGGGAGGAACCAGGCAGGGCCACCTGGCTTGGGTGGACAGCAGGAACAGCCCAGGGAGTGGCAGGGATCACTTGCTCCCATTGCCTAGGGAGTGGCGGCTGCGTGTGCGCGCTGGGGACCTGCTGAGACCGTTCAGCTTCCTTCCACTCTGCAACAGAAACCACAGCGCAGCACAGGAGCGTTTAATTACAGTTCCAGCTCTGCTAATTATCGCCCGGTCACATTCGTAATCTGCATTATGCCACGGTGCATAATAAGCAGCTCGCTGAGATCTCTAATAAGCAAGGCAGCTTGATGGGATTTCATATCTCACCCTGCTCTGGAACAAACAGCCTCTTTCAGCAGCCGTGGGGAGACAAGGTGGCTCTCCTGCTCCCTTGCCCGAAGCTCCAGAGCAAAATAAAAAGGTCCAGGATGGTTCTTCAGGGGTGAGGGCAGGAACAGAGGTTCCCCACAGGGACACAACCAAAAAAAGCTGAAAGCCATGCTGGAGGAAAAGACATATGGATCAATCCTTGAAATTCACCTCCCCCTCTACATGTGACTTATCTCCTGTTGCCATGATCTTTTCACCCTCCTGTTTTCTGAGCAAGGTCAGGAGATGCAGGATGGCTGGGAGAGCCCTATGTACCACGGGGCACCTCCTCTGGCCACTCTTCCCCTCAGATGGAGAAAGGGAGCCCAGGGCAATGCTGGCCTGGGGGTGGTGGGCAGTACTTACACTGCACAGCAGTGGGTTTCACATCGCCTCCGGGGCTGTGCTAGCCAAGATCCCCAGCTCCAAAAGTGAGCCCTGTACCTTCTGGCCACCTCCACATAACACTTCTGGGCCCCAAATCCCCCTTGCAGAAATAAAATTTATTTCTCTTTCCATGCTGAGTAGGCTCTAAGATTAAATATCAGCTACATGCTCACTACTGGAGGAACCTGGTGTGTCTGCAGCCACCCCCCTAACTGTGGGAGTTACACGGGGTGAAGCTTCCATGTGCCAGCGCTGGCCGTCCGTGTCCGCCTGCCACTGCCTCCCCTAATGAAAGCCCTTTGTGTTTCTGGCGGAGGCTTTCCCATCACGAGGAATGTGCTTTCACCACCACTGAGGACAGAAGTGGAACGGAGCCAAGCCTGGGCAGCAGCGGCCAGCATAGGCTCTGCTCAATGGGGAAAAAGCAAATCCATTGAGAGTCCGGGGTGATGCCAGTGGTGCCGTGGGATGCTAGGCTCCAGGGGATAATTAAAACCTACCCCTTGTTATAGCCCCCGCCGAAGGTGGGACAGGGTCCCACACGAAGGGAAGCACGGCAGTGAGTGCTGGCATGAGGAGATGCACACAGAGCAGTTCCTGCCATCTTAGCAGCACTGGTTTCTCAGCATCAGCCGCCCTCAAGGGGACATCACAGCAGCAATTATTAATGAAAGAGTGAGAAGAGAGCAAACCAGAAATAAAAACACACCACTGATTTTAATGCCACTCCCTGGACCATCCAGACCACTCATTCATATTTATGAGAATTTTGGTTTGTCCCCAGTAATCAAAGTCAGGCAAGAAAACTGCATTTTGGAGTGATAAAAGCCAAAAGCGATGCCAAAACCCCTGAGAATAGCAACCAGCAGAAATATCTGTGGTGCATCTCCAAGGGCAGAGGGGGTGTGAAGGTGTAGGGCACCCCCAGATCTGCACCCCATCTGTCAGCCAGGACCTTGCAGGGTCAGGGTGAGACCACCGAAGCATCTGAGACGGTTCTAGGCTCCAGTGTATCCCCACAGGAAGAAGCCATGCAGCACATGGACCATTTTTCTCACCTACAAAGTCCTTCCACAGACACAGAGACAAGAAAAGACAAGAGTGAGCCTCATTACTGGTCACAAACTCATGACTGTGTGTGTCAGGAGACAGAACATGGACCAAAACTGCTCCATTGCAGGAGAGTTGCTTGAGGCTGCAGTCAACACGTCCCACGTCACCGACCAGCTCAGCCCAACCTTTGGGAGCTTTGATGTTCTCACTCCTGTCCTGGTCTTTCACTACATGGCCCACAGCTTTGCTTTTTCAGAGTAGGAGCTGGGAACATTAGCTTCCAGCTCCTTGAAGAGAGATCCCCAGGGAACAGATCCATCCAGCTGACAAGCATCTTTGGTGGGCATCTCTAAACCCCAAAACCACAGCACCCACAGTTCCTCTTCCCCTCCGCTGACCTCGGTAGGAATTTCAAAGAGTCTTCTCCAACCTGACCCCCAAAGCCAGGTATGCAGAGCCTGAAGACAAAATCCCTCTGTTGGCTCTGGTGCCCACCATGTCTACAATTCCATCTCAAATCCACCTGCAATCAGAGCTCCCAGTCATGTCCCCCTGCAACATCATCCCAACACACTGGAGGTACTTAACCCCAGGCCATGTGTAACAGGCTCCAGAAGATCCCCTCCCCAAATAGTGCAGGTGCCACTCAACACTGACTGTTTGCTGGCTGGATTTCTCCAGCAAGAAAGCAGCCAACAACAGCTTCCAACAAACACCCACATGCAGGGAAATAATGGTGGCACAAGCATCAGGTCCAAGGATGAAGCCAGGAGTGTGGGAGCACTGATCTCAATGCTGTTTCCCATGGCTCTTCCTTCTTGCTATAGCAGGAAGTTGAGGTCGCTGACATCAAGACGTGAAAACAGGCTTCTGTTCTAGACTAAAGTCTCCCTTTTCTGGATAAACACAAGCTCATATAAACAGAGCCAGTTACTTCCACAGACCACAGGAACACTTGGGGAATATACTGGGCTCCTTAGCTGGCAAATCTGAGCACACAGGGCAACAAGGCAGCTGTTCCAAGAAAAAAAGATTGACATTTGTGACAGCCCCACCTACCAAGAAGCAGTAAATGCCACAAGGAAGGATTAATGCTTCTATGTGCTTCCACATGTACAGAATGGAGTGGGCTCAACATCGCATTCCCTGAGTTTGCTCACCAGAGAAGACAAGCGAGCATTGGACCTCCTGGCCAGCACCACCATTGAAGAGCCAGGCAATTTGGATGGGAAGTAAGGATTTTTAAGGAGCAGAGGTCTTAATTTCCCAGCCCCAGGGCTCTTAGCATCCCCCTAAAAACAAGCCAAGAGAGGCCAATTCCCCACCACTCTCCTTCACAACTTGTTCCCGGTGCTCCTCACCATCTGCTCCCACCCCTCAGACTTGGGATTCATGGTATCTCCCAGCTGCGGGGCTGCTGATGCCAAGGTGTAATGGGAATGCTCTACCTACAAAAGGTGCCTCCATGTCCTCTCCTGGCCACACCAAGCACCTGTGCTTCAGCTCTGAGATCCAGGAGGGGGTTCGCCTCCATCCATGCAAACACCTTCCCTGGCCAGCAAGTCCCTGCAGAATGGCCAGAGGAGATGGTGGCCAAAAGGACGGCACAATGCAGCACAATGCTGAGGTTGGCAGCAGGTTCCCAGCTCAGACTCATCTTTATCTGGGCACTTTGGGGCAGACCTGGCTGAGGAAGTCTGTTCTGGCCACAGGTGAGAGGCTACAAGAACCAAAGCCCAGAAGAGGATCTCTGCATAAAGCTCACAGCCTCACCACCAGCACCACCAAAACCAGACCCAGTCACAGTTAATGGGAATATTGGGGTGAGACATCCCATCCAGTGATGCTGGAGGTATGACCTCCCACCATGCCAGTGATGGGGGACTGATCCAAACATCCAGGTGATGAAGACAGCCGGAGGCTATCAACCTCAGCCACACTGCTGGAGAAATGCAAATACAACCCAGCATGACCTACGACGAGCTGATTTCTCCCTGCACAGGAGAGGGGAATAAAATCCCTCCTTGAACATAGCCCGTCTTATCTCAGTGCTTGCAGCATTTTGAGATCAAGAGGAGGCAGACACCGCAGAGGCACAGTCTTGCATACTACCGTGTCTTCAATAAAGCCAGGCATAGTATCCAAGGCAGACGTGCTGGCACCAAGTCACCTGCTCCAACCGCTTACAAGACTATCAGGTCTGCTCTTCAAAGGAAAAAAAGGTGTCTCCAGCAGGAGAGAGGTAGTGAAGAGCAGTGATGAAAGGGGACAGGTGACATAAGTGAGAGACATGGGAAAGAAATCCAAGCTGGGACCTCTGTGCACTAGTCTCACCACACGTCATTGGTTCAGCCATCATCAACCACTGATATCCCACTGACTGGCCACGGGTCTCCTCATTTATTGAATTAAAACACGAAGCAGCTCGGTGGGGAAAAAGGGAAAGATCCCATGTGGAAAAGTACTGGAGATGCATCTGGGTCATGGGAGAGCAAGAGATTATAAGAAACATAGAGCCTGACCATGGACGGCTACAAGCGTCTTTCACAATGACCAACCCAGCCTCCGGCCCCTTCTTCAGCACCGCTGCTGCAATGGTCACCAGTCATCCTCACCTCTGGCAGTGCTGCCTGAGCAGGAAAGTTCTGATGACAGCAAGCGACTTCCCACTGGTAACCCTGGTCTCCCATTAAGCCCCACAACCTGCACCCACCCTTCTGTCAACACGGCCACCATCGCAGATGCGTGGTTGGCTTCTCACATTGCTGCTTCCTGCATCTCCATCCTCCAGCATCCCCTGCACCACTGACACCAGCCATGCGTCCTGCAAGTCAGGTTTCTACATGGAAGAAGCACTGTGAGGGAAAGTCTTGCTTTTACTTATTTTCTTTCCACCAAAATAACCGGGCAGCTACACCCAAGGATCCGAGCAATGCTCAACAGCTGCCATTAACAACAGCACTTCCTGACCAGCACATTTAAGCAGGCAAAGGAGAACATAAAAGGTTTCACGAGCACCTCAGTGCATCAATCTCCTGGAAGGAGGATATCTATGAGAGTAATCTAATCTAATCTATGAGACTTTCACAAACTACTGGCAGCTCCAGCCACTGTTAAAAGCCGTCTGACAAAAAGCTCCACAAACCTGGCCAGACGACACAGAGTTTGAAACAGCCAAACTTAGAGACATTCCTAAAACCCGAATCTGCAAGGCAGGCAAGAGAAATCACACGAAAAAGCAGCATTTTCGTGGCAAGTGGCTTTAACGTGCCTACAGGGTCCGCCTTGTGCTACACAGCACCCTGGCCAGCATCCTGAGCACCAAGCACAGGCCCCACCACGCAAGTAGCTCTAGGGATGAAGAACATATTGCACAGCTTGGAATCTCCATTGCAACAGATCAAGAGATCAGTCTGAAAGAGGCTGAAAAACAGGCTCCTGAAGACAGCAAGAACACAAAAGTTACCAACAAACCTCAGCCAGGATCACCAACCAAGGACTGCAAGCCAAAGCTGACACTTGGTAGGTCAGGGCTGAGCACCAGAAGCTCAGCTCTCTGTTAGGGAATGGCATGGCTCCACCTGCCTGCCTCAACCTTTCCTTCAGTTTTTTCACCCATTTTTTCCTCTACCTCAGACTCACAAATCTAAACCTCCAAAACATGGACACTGTGGCTGCTGGGCCTCTAGCAATTCATGCCAGGGCACAGCCACGCGTGCACACACACCCACAACCCTACATGCAAACTCAGAGCATTAATAATTCAACCACTTTTAATTAATGCTTATCCAGGCACAAAGTCCTTACCTTTGAAAAGCTGCAATACATAGGAGTCAATCAGAGGGGAGACAGCTCGGGATTTACAAACTGTTTCAGTATAAAATTGAATTCTTGTAAATGTAGAAGGGAGAAGAAAGATCCAAGCCTTGACTTGAAAATGAGCTGGGCTCAGACCTGTCTCATCTAGGATGGGTTCCTCTGCTTGCTCGGTGCATGGTCTAGGGACCAGCTTCGTCCACATCCATCCCAATATCCAGTGCCCACTTCCAGGTGAGAACGGACAAAGTCACTGCAACCACTCTGTCATTGTGACCCATGGTAGACAACACAACCACATGCATGGATGTGGTTTTATTATACCACTAAGAAACCAACTTTTACACTCGTAAAGCACAAGAGATGATGTGGTAAAAGGCCCTAGTGTTTTCAGAGTAGAGCTGAGAAAGAAGAGATGGAGTGTGGGGTAAAAGATGGGCTTTGTTTGGGGGTGTTTTGATCAACCAAGCTGTGAATTGTGGGGACTGCTGGACCTTCCACAACAGCCAAAGCTGCAGCACTGGGTTGTGCCTCCAAGGCCTCAAACAGGGCCAAAAGCAAGTGTCACCCAAATTTGGAGTCACCGTGCAAGAAAACTGTGGGAATATGGAGTTATAGACATACATAAAACAGTCAAGCACCACCCCGCGGTGATGGTTTCAGTGACCTAGAGAGGATCGTCTCCAAGATGCCATCTTAATATCCCAGAATGGTTTGGCTTGGAAGGGACCTTAAAGCTTATCTCATTCCACCCCCCTGCCATGGGCAGGGACACCTTTCACTAGTCCATTCACGACAGAAAAGGACACGAGACAAACTGAAGGAATTTCAGGGAAGAGGCACAAAAATAACAAGGCTGAGAGGATTGGTTTGGAAGAGAAGATTAGAAGAGCTAAATATGGATAGCTTGGTTCAGTGACAGCTATGTGGGGACACAGCCGTAATCTACAAACACATGGGGGATGAAAAAATCAAAGAAGAGAGCGGAATTATGCAGAGGATGATGCAGAGGAGCAAGGAGGAAATGGGATGAATCAAGGATAGGAACGTTTAAGACAGACACTGGCCACAGCTTTCTGGCAGGGAAATCATTCCTAAGTACACCAGTATTTTCCAAGTGAGAAAATCCTTCATCCTTCCATTGCTCTGCTCCTTCCCTCTTTCTTTCCTACAACACTCCATTAATACCATACAACACACATCACTCCCCACAGCACCCCGTAAGTGCTGCTTACACCCCAGATCCACCCCGTGCCAGGCTCTGAATCGCCAACAACACACATTCAAGGTTTTCCCAAGACATGGCAGCAGTCCTTCTCCTTTTAGAGAGCCAACTGCCAGCAGTTTTGGAACTGCACAAATTCAGATTAGATTTGCCAGGTTTTGGCAGCATTTTACTTAAATTTTGGCAGGGTTACTTTTTCATCATGTTCTTCCACACTGCAACCATGATAACAAGCATCTCTGATGAGAGAGCAGCTTCAGCTCTATGGTCCACCTCCATGGCTGGACCAGGAGGTTCACGGCCAAGCAGATAAGAAAAAAAATCCTTCTCTTATCCCATCCATCTCCCAGCAAATGGCAGTGGCAAGATGGAGAGTTTTCTAAACAGTTCTCCTGCACAAGAAGCCATCTGCCCACGGCTACAAACAGCATTTGGTTCTGACGGTCCTGAGGATCACAGACGAGAAGCCAAGACATGTGCTCAGGGCTCATGCCTGTAAAATTTGTTTGGGGAAGGGGAGGGAGGGAAGGAGACAACACTCAGTCCCGGCAAAGCAGGGTGCACCTCCTGAGGCACCCACACAGCTCCTGGGGGAGGTCTACCACTGGCAGGGCACCAGAGGACCACAGCTGTGACACTTGTTTTGATGGCACTATGAGAAGTGTCATGTCCAGACCATGGGTTGCACGTAGCTATGGACTAGGGGAAAAAGAGGCAAATCCATTCACTGGATGCTTCTCCCAGAGACTTTCCATCACATCCCACATACACCACAAACACCAGAGCATTTTTACACATGGGTTGTAGCCAGGTATTGGCAGCTCCTGGAGAGGCTGGATTCCAGGGTGAGACACACATATTTCAGATGCAACAAGTAGCAAAGTCTAGGAGGAGTTTCAGATCTATTTATCCCTCAGGCAAAAGGAGACATCTTCCTTCCATCTATTTAATATTAAAAACCTGCTTTGGTATGATGTGCACGTCCCAGCCCCCACAGGCAGCACGTTTAGGAAGCCGCCCACTTGGCTCTCATCTCCTCTTCTTTGCAGGTTTTGCTCCAGTTGCCAGGAGAGATCCTGGTGCTTTCCAGACACAAAGCCAGCTCTGTTCTGCAGCCTGATGGGGAGGTTACAGGAGAAGAGAGAGGAAGAAATGAGCCCAATCACATGATACACGAGGATGTGGGTGAGGAAGACGGTGTCACCACATGTGTCTCATACCAGTGGCCACAGACAGGGGACTCGTGTCTGGAATGTGCCTCTGTCTCCCAGCACACAAGACAGAAACCTCATGCTAACACGGGAATGACAAATGTGCTGCGTCCCATGACTGCATCACCCCCCACTCCCCAAACCCCAGTTTTCCAGCAAATTCTTTCAATCATGCTATTTTTAAAATGGTACAAGTCAATATTTCTATTGTGGCTGATAAATGCTGGGCTCACCCCAATCCTTCAAGCAACAGTTTGCATCCGTGCCCATCAGCTTCCATCAGGAACATGGAGGAATCAGTGCCTACAGGACACAGCAATTTCCACAGGAAGTTTTTCAAGCCAGTTCCTGAGGTTTACTGAAATCAAGTTGCTGCCTCACTATCCCTGAGCAGAACAGTGCCCGGGCACCGAACCCAAAGCAGCACAACACGTGCTCATATTGCCATGAAATCTCTAGATGAGCTGCAAGAGGAGGAGAAACAAGCTTTCCACGTGAACCCACAGGTTCCCATCACCTACCCTCACTCCAGACTTTAATTCCAGTCTCGGGGATAAAAAGTAGTTTTCCTGTCTTTGGCTCAAATGCCTCTCGGTGCCTCTGCTCTGATCACAGAATCACAGACTGGTTTGGGTTGGAAGGCATCTTAAAGCTCATCTAGATCCAAGCCCCCACTGCGGGCAGGGATATTTGCCAGCAGGAGGCAGAGCCAATGCTCCTCTGGGAACCAACGCCTGGCTGCTGGACACAGCTGGGCTGTGATGCCTGAAGGTCTCACCTGGCAGGTTCTGTGCTGATGACCAGCAGCTGCCAGTGGTCAAGCAGCAAGGCTGGGGAGGATCGATCGTTCCCCTGCAGGGACGCTGAGCAGCCAGGGAGAAGAGGAGCTGAGCCAGAGCCAAGCTAGACTCATCACCTGCAAGCCATCTACAGCCAGGGAGCGGTGGAGCCACAGTGGGGCTTTCAGCACATCTCAGGGAGTAGAGGAAGCTTCATAATTCGCACCACAGGACTGTGCCGCCTGCGGCCATGCCCCTCCTTGAGAGCACTCCATGTAAAAATAGAAAAATAGCTTCAAGTAGTTGCTTCATCAGCTCCTCCAGACCATACCACAGGGAAGAGCTTGCATCTGAAATTCCAATCAGCCTCCACCAAACAGGGATGGATGCCGACACCACCCACAGCTGAAGCTTTCTGCTAGCCCAATTAAGCTCCAGGAAGGTTTTTAGCCTCTAACCTTGCGTTTCTCAGGCTACACACAGGGATACCCACGGGTCACTGAATTCCAGCTAACAAGAAATCATTCCCCTTTGCCATGAAACAAAGCAAAATGAGAGAGAAAACAGTCACCACCAAAAAAACACCATCCAATGCCAGCAGTTGCTATGCCTCCTTCCACCCAGCAGCACCTTAGACAGCACACAGACATGTAAAAATGAGATGCCAAGGGCTGGTGGGCACACAGACTAGGGAGTAGCAGGGCCAAGTTTATATTCAATCAACACTGGATTTTTACCTGGCATGCCTAAAATAAGGCAAAGATACTGCTGGAGTTAGGACCCATCACAAGCAAGCCCAGATTGTCATAAATTTCTTTTCTTGCCCTGCCAAAATTTCTTTGATTCTTCAAATTACCAGCCAGCTATGGCAGAGAAATCCTAATGGCATGAGGGAGAGTGAAATAATAATAAATAAGGGAGTTTTAGCTCCAAGGATGCCATGCTCGAGTATTGGGGTTTGCTGGCCACTGTGGACCTGAACCCGGCCACACACCATTAAACTTCAACCGTTCCCCTGGGGGCCACAGGGACCACAGTGCTCTCAGCTCAAACAGGCAGCCCATGGAGGATAACACAAGTCCTGTTTGGAAAGACACAAAAGAGTCATAAATCAGAGCCTGGAGGGTTTTTATGCCCAGCAAGGGGTACATAAATAGAGGGCAGGAATGGTGAGTGCCAATGCTGCACCCTGGGCATCCCAGCTGGCCAGGGAAAGCAGCCGTGAGCTCAGCAATGGATTAGCCTACAGTGGTCATTAAGCACCCTCATGCCTGCATGCGGATGGTCCTAGCTGCAGAGAGCTCTTCCAAGGCAAGAAAAGTCAACAAAGAGCCAGCACTGGGCTCAACGACCTGCTGGCTGCATGTTTCCATCTCCTCCAGCTCCCCTCTTGCCTTGGCGAGAGGTGGACAGGGATCGGAGAGCTCCATTATCTCCTCTCCAGGGCTTTCCGTGCCCAACGGTTGGCTTCAAGGGACAATAAAAGTCATTTTGACTAAGAAATGCTGAGGGTTTGGGGCCACATCCATAAAGAATATGTCCTTAGTACAGGAGAAGCCACCACCCCACAGCTCCACATTTCCAGGTTCTTTGGGAAGATGGTCCCACAGTGTTTCTCAGCATTTAATTCTTTATTAGTGATACATCTCTTTTTTATAGTCCAGGATGTTGGAGAGTTAAAAGAAAAAAAGAATGACAAAAATACAAAGTCAAGGCAAGCAGGACAAGCAGGATACCAGAGTCGCTCCCAGGAATGCCACTAGATCAGTGTCATGATCTAACGGAACCCTGTAAGGGACGATTCTTCATTACCAGTGGGTCAGTCTTCCAGAGCCTACTCTGGAAGTTCCAGGGCCCCTGCAGTAGTTGTCCAACAGCTTTTGATACCTCTACTCCAGCCTGAAGAAGCCAAAATGCACTTCTGCCTGTAATAAACCCATCTGACCTTTAAGCACACCATCTCTCCTGAAAACACAGAGGCAGCATGTCCATACACATCCTCTACTCCTGCTCACACCTGAGGGAAAGGAGCAACAGCTTTTTATCGATAATAATCACATAAGATGTTGTTTGGACAGAGGGAGAAGGTTCACATCATGCAAACCAGCAGCTCCACGATGGACAGGACATACTAATGAGCTGCTGGTCTGCAGGTTGGGGCTAGGAAAGCAGGCACTGGCCAGGAAGAACCAGGACTTTGTGCAGCTCCACGACACCTGGGAGCAGGCAGGAAAGGGCATATGAAGGCAAGATGTGAATGGGTGGATGGATGGATGGATGGATGGATGGATGGATGGATGGATGGATGGATGGATGGATGGATGGATGGATGGATGGATGGATATTTGTGTAACCCCTGTGCTCAGTGGTGTGGGCAGCAAAAGCCCTCCTTGTTCACCTTTCCCATCATTTGGGATCTCTGCCAACATCTGACCTGATGCTGGCTTTTACCAAGCCAAAGCAGGTGACTGGTGCCTGTCTGAACACCATCCAGGTCTTTTCTACAGCAGAGACCATGGCAATGTCCCCTAAACATCACATAGCTCATGTGGGGACAACTGAAGAGCTTCTCAAGGGTCTCCAAGAGGCTGCTGGGAAAGGAGAGGGGCACAGCTGATATGGCAAATCCTAGAGATGCTTCTTGGCCATGGAGACTAAAAATCAAACACTGGGATTTGAAGGGCAGTGCCTCAGAGAAGGAAGTTGATGGCTGCAGGGATGAAAGCCTGAGAAAAGCTGCTTGGGTACTAGGAAAGGACCTGGGGCTGGGAGGGGCTCAACGGGATTAAAGAGTTGAAACTTGGTAAATAAAAAGCCTGGAAATCATTCCCTTCACATGGAGGAACACCAAGCGACAGGATGAAGAAGGGGACCTGAAGAACATTCCTGGATATGGTAACAGTAGCTAGGCAAATAAGTAACAAATAAGCATGGGAAAAGCCAAGGGGACACATCAAAGCCAAGGGTCAGTCTGGTGGAGAACTACTGACATCTCAGAGGAGTAAGTGAAGAGACAGAGCTGGCACGCAGCTGGAGTCACACCGGGGACACTGCCTTGGGCAGTGCTATGCAGGCAGGGAGAGACATGGGACGCAGCTTGGGAGAGGGAGCAAGCCTTTCTCTATCACATCAGCACCTTCCCCTCCCACCCACAGTGGAGCAAGTGCCCTCTCTGCCCTCGGAGATTGCTGAGCCGGGGTCCTGTTCCTTTAGCTGAGCATCTCCCATGGTCCATGACTGTCATTTTCCTCCCTTGAAAGCCCAGAGACCATAATTCATCGCTCAGCTGGCTTTAGCTGCTGCGCAAATGACCCCCAGCCCGGCAAGATGTCCTGCCCATCAGTCATCGCCGTCTCAGCCTGGCAGCTATCACTGTTACACATCAGCTGCAGAAAGGGAGACGGTCCCAGCTCCAGCCTGTTTGCATCCTTGAGAGTGCCAGAAGTCAGCTAACCACCTCCTCAGGCTGGGAGAGACAGCCCTGTGACAGCCCCGGCTTAGCCACTTCCCCTCTCTGGGAACCACTGCTATGGGCATGAGCCAGCCAACGTGGAGACCTGCCCTTTCCTGAGCCAGCAGCTCCCACCTCCTCGCACGCAGGCAGAGGAACACCTTGGAGAAGGGAGGCAAGCGCCGCAGCTGCAGACACATCGTTTTAACTGCATTAGCAAACCCTAAGCAATTAATGGCAGGGAGGAAGAGGAGGAGGAACAGGGCACTAGGAGAGAAAAAGGGGTGCAGCAAGCAAAGGGAACCATTTTCTCCTTCCCTAAGCAGAGGGGCACTATTTTACAGCTGCAGCGGTCTCACCAGCTGCATCCCACTCCTGGAGCATCTCTTGTGCTGTACCCAGATCACTGACATGCTTTGTTTTGTGCTTTAAGCCCTAGAGTCCCTTAACCAGTCATCTCAGCCCCAAACAGAGATCTCCAGCCCCTTCACACCCACAAACTTGTCCACATGCTTCCCAAGAGCCACAAGCCAGGCAAGTGCCCATGCCAAGGGCAAACAGGGACTGGAGACAGAGCCTCCCACCACCATCCTGGAGCTCTGGTCTGCAACAGCACTGTCGTTCCCAAAGCAGAGCCCAGTCACCATCATTACCCCTGCCCATCCCAACAACCACAGCAAGAGAGAGACACTCGTTCCTGGGAGATGTCATCCTGCAAAGCCTCCATGGCTTAATCCCAGAGATCGCAACTCCCCAAACACAACTCAGAAAGGCAAGGCACTGGGATGCCAAGAGATTGTTGTCAAAAGGCAGTAAACCAAGCACCAGGCTCCGTAACCACTTTTGCTGCATCTTTAGCCATGGGAAGCAGAGCTTAAGAAAAAGCCTGAACACAGGAGCACCAAAAGCTGGATAAAAAACCTTCCAGGAAGCGGAAATCAAGGAGATGCTGGCCTGATCCCCAGCTGGAAAACTCAGCTCTGAAAGGAAGGCAGACAAATGAGGAAAGCATCCACGGGAATAGTCCACCAACGATTCGCAGTAGTCTCACCTAACCCTGCTCTTTGTCCTGCTGGCAACCCAGTATGCTCCAGGATGGCAAAGCCAGGCAGAGGCAACCTCCCCTGTCAGTTCCGCTTGCCTCTCCTCCCGCTGCTGCAATAATGCACTATGGCAAGTTTTTGCTCTGTTTAGCAAGTGCCAGGAGTGCCAGTGCTCAAAAGACTCAGGGCCTGGCCATGCTCCCTCTGAGCACGCCCTGGGCACTTCACCCACAACGGAAAATAGCTTTCAGATCATTAACAAGCCTGTATCGAGATTAAGGGATTCATCTCCCCTCCTATCTATAATCTCAAGCACCCCAAAACTCAGTACTGGTAATCCCAAGCATGGGTCCAACAAAGCCCTTGGCCAGATCCCAAGTCCTCCTCCTGCTCATGAGCAAACCTCAAAAATCCAAGGAGCTGGACCGGTGAATTCACGCGTGCTTAGAGGAGAGGCATGGGGCACTCCATGCCAGAAAGCTGCTGCCTGGAGCAGGGTGCTGGCAGCAGCGACTTCTCTCTGAGGATACCTCCAGGAATGGGCCGTTTGGCACCCCCAAAGGGTGATTTCACTGCTTCTAGAAAAAGGCTCAGCAGCACAGACCCCATTCCCAGCATGTGGCTGCTCCCAGGATAGTTCGGGAATGAGCACAGCAAAGCAGTGGAGACCTGGGTAAGTTTAACCTGATGCACCCCATAACTGAGCACCAGCACTGAAAACCCAGAAAACCCACCCTTTATCACCAATCCTTGGCTTTTAAAGACTCAGGCCATCATCAGTAGGATTGGGCAAGAGTCCTGGTGTCCATAAGGAGCCATGCTCCCCAGCACAAGGAACACAGCTAGAAAGGCAAGACAGCAGTTTATCCAAGTTATTTTCTCTGTCTGAGGAATGACATTAAAGGGGGCAAGGGGACTGGATAGAAACCTGCCCTGCCTCCTCGCCCCACACAGACGCTGATCGCAAGCTCACCCAGTGGCAAGGAGCCATCCGGAGCCTTGCTGTGGATATCAAATTTGCCCAGAAGCTGAAGAGAGGCGCGAGGCACCGGCAACAGCAGGCAGTGATTTATGGATCTGACGTGCCTTCCCAGGTCACACATCGATAGGAGCCTCGCCTCCTCCGCAGGCCAGCAGCCAGGCCGATTATCTGTCATACGCTGCAGGATGCAGTGCCAACAGCCGAGCGCAGATCACCCAGCTTGTTTGCAAAAAAAATAACAATAATAATAAATAAAACTCTGTAGATCCAGGTGACCGGCTTTTGTTTAAGCCCGTGCTTGCCAGTGGTAGATGATCAAGCACACCAGCCTGCAAGAAAGCATGTAATGCCTAGAGGCTGATCCTCCCCAAAGCTCCTGGAAAGCGCAATGGCAGCCTGCAGCAGGAGCAGCGCTCATGGAAGCAGCTCTGCAGCTGCCCGGCATCTGCCCGTGGGTGTTCTCCCACTTTGACTCACCCCAAATTCGGCCCTAGGGTTTTCGCGGTGTTACAGGCATTGGGATAGAGCTGGTTGCTCAATGAATCCTGATGCTGGTGCAGAGCTAAGAAAGCAGGAAAACAGCCTGTGCAAAGAGGGTGCTCACAGGGCCGCACACACAAACCATGTGCCTTTTACGATTAGCCCCTGCTGACAAATGCACTTTTTTTGAAAAAAAATCAATTTTAAGAAATCAATTTCTCAGAAATTTAGATTTAATATGGTATTTCCTCCAAATCCTTTTTCCTCTGGTGGACCTGAGGGATAAGCCGAGAACCACCTGCACTCGAGTCACCGAGCTGAATGAATCACGGCAGCCTGAAGGACATGAGCTTCCGGAGCTGCCGGCTGTCAACACTGCATTAACCTTTTTTCCCCCCTTCCTTCTGTTTTACTGAGTAATCCCCAGATGCAGCCACTCGGCAGCAAGATGCCGTTCAATATTCCTCAGGGAGTCTCAGAGCCCTTCCGCCCTCTAGGATCTACAGTGGAAAAAGGTTTGTGGTTCTTCTATGACAGTCTTGTAATGAGAATCCCATAAATTCCAAAGTGTATTTCACCAGGAGTTTTAAGGGAGAAACCAAATTTCACAGGAGAGAAACTCAAGATGTGGGTTGAGACTTTGAGAAACCAATTTTTTGTTCTCTTGGATTCTGCCAAATGCCTTGAAGGATGCCAGCTTTGGAAGGGAGGGATATTCAGAGATCCTCCAAAAGAAGATGTACAACACCTGAAGCTCCTAACCTAATCACCAATGAAAATACAGCTCAAAACAGTGACCCAACCTTGTGTTTTTATAGGAATAAACAAACTTGAAAGAGCCAAACAGTCATGGCTGAGAGCAAAACAGCCAAGATGTGAGAGCTGGGGTGCAGACAGGTGAGCATGACCATAAAAAAGCTTTACTCTTATTTTTTAGCCCATTTTGGCACTATCAGCTGCATGTCTAGCTCACGTAGACAAGAAACAGGGCCAACACACTCTGTCCCACAGGACAGGTGGCTCCTCAGAGAGGTGAGACTTCATCCACATGGAATCTAAGGAACAAATTCTCACCTGTGACTTCAAACCACCTGACACACCTGGAACCCTTCATTATAATCCAGAACCTGAATGTTTTTACACCTCAGATATATCACAAGAAGGCCACACACATGCGTGAGCCATCCACTGCTCCACAGCCGTGGCAGGAGCCTGCAGTGCCAGCCAAAACTGGGTCCAGGAAGGACCAGGAGGTGATAATCTGGGAACAAAAATGAAACCTTAGGGTTGTGAGCCAGGCTTTGTCCCAGCCGAGCTTGCGTGCTAGAATTGTAAGAAGGGGGTTGTTTGCTGACAGCTTAAAGGATTTATGGGAAGGATTAACCATGGCTTTGCTGATGAGGGAACCTGTGGCAAACTCGGAGCAATCCCATGAGCATGGAGAGAAGCTGGAAGAGGACAGGGAAAGGGCGGATGAGCCTACAACAGCAGAAACAACAGGGACAGTTTGTTTTGCACAGTGAACTCGACTGGGAACAGCTCTTCCCAGCATTAACAACCTTGGTTTGCTGCCCACCAAACATGGGACAGCCAGCTCTGGAGTTCCGCCTTCACAGCGCTGCATCATTGGGGTAACTGGAGGTGCCCAGAAGCCATACAAGTGAGAACATCGCAGACCTCAGGCATGAGGAAAGTCGCCCAAAAAGAAGAGAGTGAGGAAGGCCTGGAGGGGAAGGACGTGGTGGTGGGAGGCCTCCTCTGGAGGTGAGGGGGGAAGGAAATCCTGCTGTGAGCAGCAGGCAGCAAGGAACCACAGATCCACAGCACTGGTTGCTTCAGGAAAGCTTTGTGTTGTTGCTTAAGAACTCTGTGAAGTGTCTACAACTGCATCAGGTTTATATCCAGGTGAATAACACAGATAAAAAGCAGGAGGCTACAGATCTGCTGCAGACTGGCAGAGGGACATGAACCTGGAAGAGTTTGCTCCAGCAAGCACGGGATGCTGGTTAACAGGAACACACGTAGACAGATCAATGGACTTGTCTGGCAAGCTAGAGCACAGCAACAAGGGCATGTTCCAGCTGGGAACAGCTAATCCACCCTCTCAAACCAGTGCAGCTGCTCGACGAACAAGCACGGTCCCCTTAAGAGGAAGCACAATCAGCCTCGATTTAGCTGGAAGAGGGTGGGGGATACCACTGAGCTCCAAGCCATGGTCTGAACCTTATCAGCTGCTTTAATACCTATCAGTGTTGATACAGATTAAAGGATTAGTCAGGATTACTGAAGGCAACCCCCCCTCACCCCAGGCAGCAAGGATAGGCATGGGTGCGGTGCAATTCCAGTCTTCCTCTGTGACCAGAGCCCTTGGCTGCACCCTTGAAGAGAAGGAGCCTGAGAAATGCCTGATGAGAGGCTCTCCATGACCAATGGCAGCCACGAAACAGACACAAGGTAGTGAGACTGGGCTCTCTGGGAAGAAAACAAAGACTCACCAGCCAGAATCCAAGTGGGAGTCGGGTTTGTTGTCCCTACAGTTGCCTACCAACACAGCAAGCCTTCATGGACCAGCATCACCACCAGAAGAAACCATCCCACCACAATCCACCCATGGCTATTTATTCCTGCTGTGGTCCAAAGCCCTCTTTTCCCAACACAGGCATTTGTGGACTGTTGGGAAACTGCCTGGTTAAAATCTGCTTTCGATGTCGCTCAGCACAGCTTTTAATTGGATCATGTCCCTGACCCAGTTCCCCACATGTTTGCACAAACCCTTGAGCACCAATGTGGGAAGGGGTGGCCAGGAGCAGGCGGGACACCTCCTGGGGGAGCAGCAAAGCTCCAATGACTGCACAAGGAGGCAGGAAGCCCACGTTTAGGCTGAACACAAACCTGTGAGGAAGCTCTCCTCTGAGATCTCCCATCTTCCGAGAGATCATCACCAAATACCAGCTGTGTCCAGAGAGCTTGGTCCCGAAACCTGGCTGGGCTGAAAGTGGTTCAGGACAATGGCAAGACGAGAGATCCCACAGTAGAACAATCCCCCAGTTCTGCCTCACATCACCATGTATTCTGCTCCCTTCTCCAGGCAGGAGCCATTAAGCAGGAAGACCATGGCTGTTATCTTCTCCTGGACAACAGGACCTCACATCCCAGCCTATCATCCAGGAGAGACAGACTCTCAAAGGACACGGGTGGAAGAAAACATACTTTGCCTGGGTGAAGACTGCCCAAAGAAGTTGTACCTGCCCCATCCAAGGTCAGGCTGGACAGGGCTTGGAGCAATCTGGTCTAGTGGAAGGTGTCCCAGCCCACGGCACAGGGCAGAATGAGGTGAGTTTAAAAGACCCTTCCAACCCAAACCAGCCTCTGAGTCTATGAAACATTAAGACGGAACCAAACCTGGCTCCTCCAGCTTTCTTGCTTCTCCCACCAGGACAACGGAAGGGAACAGCAGAGGCACTGAAGCTGTCAGCAACAAGAAGACAGGCAATGTTGGGGCAAAGACCTGCAGAGAAGGACATCACTGATCTGAAACAATCACCTGCCAGAGCCAAACTTAGCTTACAGAACCACAAGAAAGTTTGAGTTGGAGGGGACCTTAAAGCTTATCCAGTTCCAAAGCCCTGCCATGGGCAGGGACACCTTCCAACTTCTCCAGGTAGCGCACTCACATGCCAACACCCCACATCCCGCAGTGATTCAGGGATGAAATTCTGGATCAAGCTGCAAGCCCAAGACAGTCCCCCTGTCCATCCCCACTCCTCACAAACCATTTCCTCTGCAGGGTGAAGCCCAGGCAGCTGCTTCAGCCATTAGTTTTTTCCCACCAAAACACTACCAGGCTACACATGACTCAGGAAGGAAGGCGGAGCCCTGGCCACAAAAAATACACCCAGATAGAAGACTCCTTTCCCCTGTGCAGAGAGGATCTGAGTAAGAGAGAAGACCAAAACCTTCACCAATTTGGTCACACTTCACTCAAAAGCACACACAGTACAATCACCTCACCATAAGAAACAAGCTGAAGACCTGCAATGTTGGACATTCAAATGGTACTAAAAAAGTCTAACTATACTGAGATGTTAGTTTAAAAGCAAGCAGGGTTCCATAAAAGCAAGTAGTGGGAACACACTAGCTGAAGAAGCTGCACTGGGCATTTGGGGGCCAACAGCAGTAAATCTGACACTGGAAGAGCGTGCCAGCCCAATGCCAGGACAGGGTAATTAAACCCTTACAAATTCTTGGTCCAGATGGAAGAGCGACTACTTCCAGCCTCATTGGGTCACAAGCCAGCTGGAGCCCTTCAGTGAGTCTCCAAAGCCAGGCCTCCCATCCTACACCATGACCACAGGCAGGAGCCAGAATGGCTCCCAGCCAGCATGGGTGCGTTCAGCCATCCTGGAAATTTGAGGAGCTCTGCAGGCAGAGACACCAAGGTCGTTTTTGATGATGCTTTCTGATGGTGCTTTCTAGAGTTCCTGTTTCTAGAGCCAAGAGAAACCCCTGAGCAGGAACACTCTGTCCCACCAACACAATCTCCTCCAAGTTAATATCATAACTGTTTACGGAGTCAAGCCTACCAGAAGTTGGACTTGATGATCCTTGTAGGTCCCTTCCAGCTCAAGATATTCAATGGGTCATGACTTTGATCCTCTGTTCACGGGCCATGGTGTTATTCCCAGGTGGGATACACAAGCCACTAGCCAAGAGCCTCAAAGAGAGTCCTCCTATGAGAGTGCTTTTAATAATGCCTTTTTAATTGTGAATTAGCCGAATTGACCCAGAGCAGCCAATCCCAGGTCCTTTGGGAGAGGCACGGGGCAACACACAGCCCAGAGAAGCGTGCTAAGCTTCCTCCAGCAGCTCTAACTCTGCCCCTTAGGAAGCAGATGGCATCCAAATCATATTTTGCTTCAGGGGCACGCAAGTTTGGAGAACACATGTCGCGTATACCTACACATCTTGTCAAAGGAAGAAGTTCAGCTCCCTGTTACTGCACAAGTTGTCAAACAAAGTCACAGCATACAGTCATGTGATTTTTAGCAAAAACACTGCCAGAAGGAGGATGACAAAGGGGGCAGCGTTAAGGCTGCTGTGCTCTGCTGAGCTCGGCACCTCCCAGGTGCTGAGAGCCGAACTACTCCAATGCGGCACGAACCTACTTTCAGATGGATCTCCATACAAAACCTCACAGATCATCTGTATCACACTGCCACCATCACATCCTCAACACCTAAAGCTACACCAGCTATCACCCTCATTACATCAGCTCATCACAGGAGATGACAACCCATCCATGAGCAATCCACTGTGGGGTATGAGGAAGATGGATGTGTGCATCGGCAGTGTTCCCATCAATCCGATCACACTGCATGCAGATCTCTCCTCTCAGGGATTCAGTCACCTCAGCCACAAACTCCTGCAACTTCCTTGACTTCCCTGACTGCTATTAGACCACCTCAGGCAGCACATGACAAATTCAAACACTTATGGAAAATTTATAGTCCTCCAACCCCCCAGCAGGAACAACCATCTAGAGCATTTGGGGCTTCCTTGGATGGTTCTTCGTGCTTACCCACAAATTGTTTCACAAGACAAAGTCCTGAGAGTGGTACTTAGTCTCAAGCAAAGATTATTTTTGGCAGCTTTATCAGAACAGTTCTCACTCCCTTAATCTCTCCATGGATGAAAGCATGTTTAGGAAAACAGTCCAGATGCTGGAATATCAATAAAACAAAAAGCTGTGGTACAACACAGTCTTCAAGAGCCCTTTACAAATAAACACGACTTGGGGGGGGCTTTCTGCTCAGCAACGCCAGGCCCACACTCATAAACCAGAACTACATGTTCCCCTCCCCAGGAACCAGGAAAAAAAAGCTGGTTTGGGTTACCCAGCTCCAGGACACACATGCAAGAACTGCTCTTGCAACTCTCCTGCCCCTAAATGGTCAAGCTACTCATACCACTCCATGGATTTTTAATCAAATATTCCAAAATAACAATTTACAAAAGAAGTTACAGCCGAGCCAAGAAACTTGGGCTAAGAAGACGTTATGGGAAACTCGCCATCAGCTCTAAAATGAGGATCTGGAGAGCTGATGAAATCTCCCATCACAGCAACAGGTTTGTCCACTCCTCACATGTCTTAGTTTGAAACCGGACATCATCCACAAGGGCTTTGAACCTCACAGCAGTATTTCTCACTCCCAACAGCACTCACCAGCAACAGCTCAGCACCACTGAATCACAGACCAGTCTGGGTTGGAAAGGATCTTCAAACTCATCTCATTCCAATCCCCTGCCACAGGCTAGGACATCTCCCACTAGACCAGGTTGCTCCAATTCCCATCCAACCTGGCCTGGAACACTTCCAGGGATGACACAGTCACGTCTTCTCTAGGAAACCTGTGCCGGGGCCTCACCATCCTCACAGGAAACAATTTCTTCCCAATATCCCATCTAACACTGCCCTCTGGCAGTAGGAAGCCATTTCCCCTCATCCTCACACTCCAGGCCCTTGTCCCAAGCCCCTCTCTAGCTCGCTCGGAGCCCCTTTAGGCACTGGAAGGGGCTCTAAGGTCTCTCTGGAGCCTTCTCTTCTCCAGGCTGAACACCCCCAGTTCTCTCAGCCTGGCTCCAGAGCAGAGGAGCTCCAGCTCTCAGAGCATCTCCATGGCATTCTCTGGACTCACTCCAGCAGCTTCTGATGTTGGACCCCCAGACTGGAGGCAGCTCTGCAGGTGGGGTGTCACCTGAGTGGGGCAGAGCCTCCTCCCTCCACTTGCCAGATCCGCTCGTCTGGATGCAGCCCAGGTTGGCTTTCTGGGCTACAAGCAGACATTGCCAGCTCACATCCAATTTGTCACCCACCCAGCCTACGTTTGTGCTAAGGATGGCCCCAGCCCAGGGGCAGGACCTTGTACTTGGCCTTGCTGAACTTCATGAGGTTCACAAAGACGCACCTCTCCAGCTTGCCAAGATCAACCTCTTGAAGAAATCCAACCATACCACAAGACTGTCCCAAACTCCAAGGCCACTATTAGTAAAAATTATGCAATCTCCTCCTCCTGAACCATGCTGGCCATCTCCAGCAGGTCTGGGATGACTTTCATCATCTACTCCCAGAGGACTCCGCCTCATTTCCAGCTGACAAGTCTCCAGCACATTGAAGAAGGCTAATTTTTCCCCTCCCCTCCCAGCCAGGGCAGTAATTCTAATGGCATCCCATTAAATGAGCCAGAAGAAACCCAACCCGCCTGAGCCAAGGCCCTGCCTTTGCCCTTCCCATTCATTGGCAATCTCAGTGTGAAGTGCGGTTGTCAGAAGATTTCTTGGGTTTCCTAAAGTTCTTCTGCCAAGTTCTGACTGAAATCCTCCTAAGTGGTTTTCTCTTTATTCCATTTCCTAGAACTGAGAAGCAAAGCAGACCTGAGAGCAGCTCTGAGTGCTGGAGCTGACAGCCCCCAACACAGCCAGGCCATCCAAGTCTCTCACACTGGCTCATTAGGATCAATGGGAAATTGAAAGCAATGCTCTTTCTCCATCTCCCATATCAGACCATCAGCTCCCAGAGGAGACTGGATTTTAACGGCCTCACTCACTGGCAGGAGGCTGTCAAGGCACCTCACCAGGCACTGCTTCAGTGCCATGTTTGAAACAGGTCAACCAGGGAGGAACATTCCCAAAGGCTTTTGGGCAACACACAACAGTGGAGCGGTGGGTAAGGAGCAAAGCACTGCACTGTAACACATCTCCATACCCAGAAACATCCCATTTACCAAAACCCAGTCTCTCACCCCTACTCGACATGCTCTGGTTCATGATGGTGGCTTCAAAAGAGAAGGCAACCTCTCATCACAGCCTCCTTGTGCTACCGGCTTGGGATCTGCACCAAATTGGATACCCTCTTTTCTCAGAAAAATCTGGCTGCTTTGGTGGCCTGGAGGATGGAACCATTGGTTTCTCACCCAGAAACAACAGGCACCTGCAAGTCTAGTCACTCTCGTTTCTGTGGCTGAAGGCTGGAGGCCATCGGGACACCACAAAGATGGCTCCTGTCCTCCCAGCCAAGAGTAGCTGAGGAGAGCCCCTTCCCTGCGGGAAGGCAGATGCATTTGGTCTCGGGGCTCAAGCACACTGAGAGCACTGTACAGGGGCGGTGCAAGAGAACTCCAAAACAGCCTCTGTTCATACAAGAAAAACCAGAACCAGATGTGCTGCTGCCCTCTCTACTGTGTCATCCTCCTTCCTAACCCTAACCCTAATCCAGCCCCATACGGGGAGTTGCTCCTGCCAGAGCCAAGCCATTACTGATGAGTACATAGCCTGGAAATCCCAACACTTCCATTTTTTAATGCCATGAACCTCCTCATGGTCCCCGGGGAAACAGGAAGACACTGATCCTACTGAGAGACCACATGGACAGGACACACACTGGTCCAAGCTACCACTGGGGGATCTATCACAGGGAACACCAACAGCTCCTGTTTTCTTGGTCTGGAGGAAGCAGCAGGGGAGAGCACAGGCTGTGAGCCTCTGTAAAGCAGGGCCTTTTCTTGGGATGTGGCTCCTCCACAAACCAGACAGTGATCTGGCAAAGCCATGGCACATTTGGGCGTTGTTTCACATACAACCTTGGCTTTTTGGATGCAAGATCCAGACCCAGCCCGAGTGCTGAACCACCTGCTCTCCCCACTACCAAGGGGCTTCAACTCTTCCCCCTGGTCAGGGCAGCTCTGCTTGTGGCCCTAGGGATTTGACCAAAAGGCCGATTTCTTTCAAAGGGCCATTCACCACTCAGCCCCTCCAGCTCCCTCACCCTACCCACAAAGGAGAGCATTAATAGCCAGGCCGTGAGACTATAAAACACTAATACCCAAAGAGTTCCTGCACCTTGAAATGTTAATGCTGAACAAAGAAAGAAACCTTCCTGTCAGCAAACCAGGTCCATGATATATAGACACAGTCACCTTCCTCCCCTCCAAGCCACAGAACAGCAAACAGCCCTGGAAACCCTGAAACCTCGCTCTGTGTACAAGGCACTCCATAGATCCACTGGTCCCTCCCGGGCAGGAGAGGCTTTGCCAGCACGGGACAGCTCTGTTTGATGACTTTGTTACCACCTCAAAGAGCTGCCTGGTGCCCAGCCATCCTCCCCTTTCAGCCTTGGAAAGCAATTTCCCCTGGCCCCTGAGCACACAGAGCCCAGACTCAGTGCTCTCCTGTTCTTCCAAGCCTCTCTTAGCCATTTGATTCCTGGAACTCGGCTCCAGCTTTCATAGCGTCACAAAGGCTGAAGAAGATCTCCAGTGGTGGGACCTCTAGTCCAGCCATTAATCCAGTGCCACCATGTTCACCACCAAACCCCAAGTCCCACATCCACACACTTTTTGAACACTTCCAGGGATGGTGATTCTACCACTTCCTTGGGCAGCCTGTTGCAATGCCTCACCACCTTTTCACTGAACTCTTTCTTTGTTTCCTTCTCCTTGCAAAGGGGCATCCATTCTTTACAGCATGGTGGGTCAGAGTGACACAGAAGTGCAGACCTGGGGCTTGGTGTCCCGCTGTGCAGGGTGAGTCAGGATCCCAAGCTGGCAGGGCAGCATCAGCTGGAAATACTTGCTTGGAGCTAGTGTAGCCACAGTAGCCACGGCTGCCAGTGTGCACCATGTCTGGCATGGGACCACATGGACACTGCAGCCTCCCCGCTGCACCGCAATGGTGATGGAGCATCCCAGCTCCAGTGGTACCAATGATTTTTGGGATGGCCTCCCCTTTCAGACAACACACCCCAAGACTCCACCTGCCACCACTCACAGATGACTCACCAGGTGGGTGCAGCTCTCCCTCCTCAGCCCAGCTTGAACACAGGACCAAGACCCAGCTCCAGGGTCCTTTTCTGAGGGCTGATCCTAGGATGACGACCATCAGCCACACGCCAAGCAGTTCACTCTGGAACATGCCACAGCCATCTGTTAAACAGATGAGAGGGCCATTCCCAGTGCAGGAGGCAGTGTACCTGCACCCCAACAAGTGGATAGAGGGGTGGGGGAACGAGCGGGGGGAGTCTGGGAACGGTGTTTGTTTGCATAGTACCTGGGGAGAATACCACAACACTGCATTTCCATGGCTAACTGGGGGAGCAAGTGAGCTTCCTGGAACGAAATTACTTTCTGGCTTGGGAAAAAAACCAAAAACACAGTGCCACAACCACGGGATTTGTAGCTGCAACGGTGTCTTCTCTACTCAGAGCACCCTCGTGCGCCCCCCAGCAAACCCCACACTCAAGCCTAACAGGAGCAACCAATCCATGCAGAGGACAGGGGAAACTGAGACACACAGGCTCCAGCATTTGCATTAAGAGAGGGCAGCCCAGGGGGTTCTCTTACTCGGACAGCACCAGACAAAGTCCACTTTTGAGCTTTATCACACCCCATCCCCTCACCAAAACATGGTGACCTCCACATCCACATCCCAACCAGCATTCCAGCTCAGGCCTGCAGAGCAGGCATGCTCTCCACACTATCCATCACAACACATTCCAAGATATCCCAAGTGAATAGGGGCCAGACAATACTTTAAAGTAAATCTAGATACCAAGTTTTAAAACCACTTCAGTGTCAAGGACAGGAGAAAAGTCAGCAGATGTGAGTACATGCCATCACCACACCGTACAAAAGCTCCGTGGTAGCATTTTCCTGCAAAGGGATTTATCCTGCCCACAGAACACTGGGATGGAGCTGGCACCACTCAGCTGGCAAGACTGGGGGCACAGGAGGAAGAAGGATGGGGAGCCACAGGCACCATGTCCTTTCCTGGGTTGAGCAGAGCTCACCAAAGCCACTGTGAGCCCTGTGGGAGGACAGTGAGACCCTAAAACCTTTACATCACAGCATGGCCCCAGCAAAGCCCCCATCTCCAACCCCAGGTGCCACCACCACTGCTGTGCCCCCGCCCCAGCTGCCACCATCACTGCCATGCCCTATCTCCAGCCCCAGGTGCCACCATCACTGCCATGCCCTTATTGCCAGCCCCAGTGCCCTCACCGCTGCCCATGCCCCATCCATCCCAGCTCACCCATCCATGCCAGCCCACAATCTGAGCTCACCCCAGAAAACCCCGAGCACATTTATTTACATCAGATCAGTTCCCTGATCTGGTCCATGGGCAGGAATGAATAACAGAGACAGGAATATCTAGAGCAGATGTTGTCACCAAATACAACATATCATCAGGCTGCTGGTGGCTTTAAATCATTCCAGAGCCCAGCAGCTGCTTCCCAGCCCTGGGCTGCTCTCCCAGCTGCTGCTCAACAGCTCTGAGCCCTGGGGTGGCTTCTCTTGCACCCAATGAGTGCTCAAGCTCCAGGCACTGATCATCACGAGGTAGGAATGTCGCAAAACCACCCCAGAAAGTCCACAGCAATCACCACTGCCTTTTCTCCTGCCCACCTTCAGCTCTGGGGATTTAAGTGCCCTCTTGCCCAACACATCTCCAGGGCTGCCTGCACACGAGGATTTACAGGGAAGATGGATTTCACAGCTCCAGCTCAAAGCATCCTCGAGAGTAGCAGCAGAGCAATGCAGCACTGTGAAAGCAGTGGCACAGAAGATGGCAGAAGGCACAGGCTGCAGAAAACAAGGGAAAGGCAGTGAATCCCCAACCAAGCAGCCTTTAAAAAGCATAGGAGGGGAAACGGAGGCAGCCTGTGCTCTGTGGCCCTTTCCCGTGGCCTCCCTGGCTGCCGGGTGGAAGAGCAGCTTTGCTCATTAGCAGGTTATTCCTGGCACACTCCCCCTGCATCAGCTCCCCGGCAGGGCTGCGGGAGCAGCTCGCCGGGTTTTAAAGCCTTCAGGGTTGCACAGCGCTCCAGAGGCGCAAATCTTCCTTTAAAGAAATCTCCCTTGGCAAATAAATGGTGCTGGGTAACTGGGGTCATTAGGCTAATGAGCAGCTACCGCCAGCCTGGAAGCAAAGCAAAAAAAATACCACAGAGTCTACCAGAGCCCGTTAGCCTCAAAATCTGACCCATCTCTAGCAGCTGCCATTGCTCTCAGGGGAAGAATCAGGTCCTTGAGTCAGCAGGATCAATCATCCGCTGGCCTTCCCATCAAAATCTCTCATCAAAGCACCAGGGGAGCAGATCTGCAGATCACTTGTGCCGAGGAACCGAGAAGGGGCTTTTCCTCCTCTGTCCCCCCTCTATCAGCCCCCTCATTACCACAGTGTCATTCTGCTCTCACGCTTCAGGAGCAGAGAGGTTTTTTCTCGTCTTTCCCAGCGCTGCTCCGTTTCCTACTACCATGTCCTTGACGGGGAGCCACATGTCCTGCTGTCCATTCTGGTGGAGACTGGGCCGTGTTTCAGCATCACAGTCAATTCACTGGGATACAGTAACGCTGATGGGTTGGGCATCAAAGCTAACTCAGCCCTTTAGTCCTTCCTAACACTGCCATCTGGGAAAGCAACCAGGGAGAAATGCAATTTTCCCTTTGTAAAGCCTTCAGAGGTGGGATCAGCTGGAACTCCCAGCCTGCTACATCCAGTGATTATAAAAAAAAGCCCACATATAAATAACCTCTCAGCAGGAGCCAAAACTCCAGTACTAACCCCATGGTTTGAAGTGAACGAGGCCAATTTCCTCCTTTGTAGCTCTTGACACACGTTGGCTGCGTGCCCCCTTCTTGCCTTGTTCCTAGAGCAGAAGGCTCTGGGCGGCGGGGCCAGGGATGATAAAGAAACGAGTGGTGTCATTCGCAAGGACTCCCAACATAGCTCTGTCAGCAGCTCTGGAGGCGGCCGATTCCAGCATGGTTGGAGAAAAAGAACCACGGCGAGCAGATCAGGCAAGAGCCAGTAGCTGCCTGCATGCCCCTGCCACCCCTCTGAGCTGCCAATGTCACGCTGGCTGCCATTTCCTGGAAAGAAACAAGCCCTGCAGAGCAAGGGCTGGGAAACAACTTCTCCCCAGGGTTTTGGGCATGAACAGGTCCCTACCCAAGCACTGGGCTTCCCACATGCCCTAAAAATCCCTGGGGAAAACGAAGCACAGGGTGAACATCAGGTCCAAAGCCAGCTGTGGAGGGGCTGTAAAGCAACAATTGTTTTCACCAGAGCAGCTCCACTGGGATTTTCTCCACCCAAACTCTGGCCCCAAGACAAGGAGCCCCACACCAGTCAAAATCCCAAGCACATCTTCAAAGCACAAGGCTGGGACCACCCGCAACATCTCATCCTGGTTCTCCCCCACATCAAAAAATATTCCTAAGAGTGTCTGTGGCCATCTCTTGTTGGGCTTGAACCCAGCAGAGGGACTGGGAGATCTCACCTCTTTCAAGCTGGAGTCACACAGGAATCCCTCACCCCAATCTTTGCTGCTGCATCCACAACCAAGCTTCATCCCATTCCCCAACAATGGAAAAATGGCTAAAAAAAGGCAACCACGCTTTCACTCCAGGTAAAGGATTAATGGTGCAGGACACCTGGTCCCTGGGAGTCCATCTCACGTCCCACTGAGGCTGTAGGACCAGCACTGGAGGCACCACGCAGGTCTGCATCCCTGGATTAGAGCAAGAAGATCCGCAAAGGTGACACCAAAGCCACTCTGCAAACTGCTGGATAAGCCAGCAGCAGCAGGGACAGTGCACGGATGTATTTTTTGGGTGTGTTTCTTTTTTGGCAGCTGCCACTGCTGTGGTGTCACCACTCCACTGCCTCCATTGCCACCTGACCCTGAGTACTCCTCTGCTGCCACGCTGTACTCCCACAGAACCACAAGCGCATTTTCACATCAGTTTTGGTGTGAACACACTGCAGTGTCCCCCATCTCACAACAGTCCCTCTCTATCAGGTCACTCATAGCAGGGATGTCTGCTCTGAGCACGCAAAGGGCATCACCATACTGTGTCCAGGGAGAAATTCAGGAGAAAAAATGCACCGGTGGCTTCCACCCCTCTCCCACAGAGGGACACAGATGAATCCACCCTCCTGGCTGCCCAAAACCACAGAACACGTGACCCAGAGAGGCTTTTCAGAAGAGCTGAGTCTCCAGTGGCTTCTGTTTGCCTTTCCCTTGTCTGCAGCAGCGTTGCATCTGGACGCTCGTCAGAAGAGAAGGAAAAAAAAAAAAACCCTCCCTCCTCCTGCTGAACAACCTCTCAATCAAAACAAAGCCGGAGCGGCAGCCAAGAGCTGGGAGGCTCTTTTGTTTAATGCTCAACATCCCCCGGCCAGACCAGCACGCCCCAGAGTGTCAGGAGCGGGTGCAGGGGCCCGGTGTGGGCAGTGTGGTGGGTACAGGGCTGGTGAGGAAGGGGCCAGCTCGGCCACTAGCCCCAGGGCCAGCTCAGCCACGTGACGGCGGCCGGTGGGGTAAAATCAGCACTGCTCCTCTGTGCACGGCCATTTTGCTGAGCTCGGCTGCTTGCTGAGAGCTGCCATTCCCTCCCAGCACCAGGGTCCCACCAAACCAAACCAAACCCCAACTCAGCTCCAGCCATCCCCAGTGACCCAGGGACTGACCCAGCCACTGGTCGCCATGCTCATGGGTCCACCAGCACAAGCTCTTTTCTCTCCCTGCTGCAAGTATTTTAAGCTCCCACTGCTGCCCTCCAAATATTTTTTGGGGTTCCAAGGAGCTGCCCAGGCACTGACCACAGCCAAAGGCAAACCTTGAGGTACTCAGCCCATCCCAGAGACCCTGGAAAGTCTCAGCAGGGTTATCACCAGTGGGTTTCATCAAGATCAGCCCTATCCCTGGACAATTTATCGCCTGTGTCCCAACACACTGATGGCATTGGGTTTGAGGAGAGCACGTTACAAGCCAGGACACAGCCAAGATCCACACCAAGAAAAAGGATATTTGGAATATTCAGCTCTGGAGGCTCCACCCCAGGAAGCAGCAACCGGAGCCATGGGGTCACACTGGCAAAACACATCCCATGGAGCCCAAGGGCCATGTCCACAGGCTCCATCACTGCTGTGTCAGACATGGGCGCGAGGGTGAACTTGCCTGTGGACAGAGCCACAGAGCACCAGCTGACATGGAAAAGGGTCTGGCAAAACCCAAAGCAAAGCTCCTTCCTACACCCAACAAGGAGCCAACGGCTGCCAAACCCTACAGCAAGATATTGGAAGAACACAAATGCAGAAGTAGAGGCAAGTGGGGTGAGCTGGCTGGGGCAAGAGCTGGCTGCAGCACTGAAAAATAAATTCAAAAAAAAAGTAAAAATACTCCCTGTTGAAGTGCTCATTATTCCAGCCACGGAGATACAACAGGGCCTCCTGGCTGGTGGCTGCTGGCTCAGCACAAACCCACTCCGGGGAGGTCACCCACCCCAGGCTTCAGCAGTGGAGGGACAGACAGCCTCTCTTTCTTCATCCGCAGATGGAGACCAGCTTCTCTGCCCGAAACGGAAACGGGAGCAGTACAGGGTTAAGCAAAGGACAAGCTGACGGAGACCAAAGGTTGGGCTGAGTCACGTTGTGGCTGTTCCTGTTTCGGTCTGAGCAAGTTTCTTGCTTCCCAAGCAGGGTTTGTCCCCAGGCCAGAACGAACCTGCTGCCTTAATCCTCTTGATGCACTGCATGGAGGAGCTGCCCTCCCTCCCACAGCCAGCACGTACCTCTGCTCTTGGCTCGTCCTTTGGACTCCACATACAGTTTTTGGGACATTGCCATAGCTTTCAGGAGACAGGATGAGCCCAGCACCACATCCCCCATTGCAGCCCATTGGTCCTCCATCCTGCCCCAGGCATCCACCCAGCCTCAGGCTCTTCCTCAAGACACAAAACTGCTTTCCCACTCCTCACCATGCAGACACCTTTCTTCTCCTCACCCACAGCTTTCCCAACCCAAAGGAAGCCATCCAGCTGCCCCCAGGAGGCTGATGAAACACAGACAATGCTGCCTCCTAAGTGACACATGTTCCTGCAGACCTAGACATCAAATCTCTTCTCAAAACAGGGATCAGCCCTCCAGCCTGAGCCTTCACTGAGGGGGTTACGCTTGAATCTGGACAAGTAAAATGGCAGAACCGTACTCACTGGGTGTCGGCACGGAGAAGACAGAATCTTTTGGGTTAGAAAGGACCTTAATGCCCACCGTCTGCCATGGGTAGGGACACCTCCCACTAGACCAGGTTGCTTCAAGCCCCGTCCAACCTGGCCTTGGACACTTCCAAGAATGGGGCAGCCACAGCTTCTCAGGGAAACCTGTGCCAGGGCCTCACCACCCTCACAGGAAAGTATTTCTTCCCAATATCCCATCTAACCCTGTCTTCTGCAAGTGGGAAGCCATTCTCCCATGTCCTGGCACTCCTTGTCTCAAGTCCCTCTCCAGCTGTCCTGGAGCCCCTTTAGGCACTGGAAGGGGCTCTGAGGTGTCCCTGGAGCCTCCTCTTCTCCAGGTGAACCCCCCCAGTTCTCCCAGCCTGGCTCCAGAGCAGAGGGGTTCCAGCCCTTGGAGCATTTCCATGGCCTCCTCTGGACTCACTCCAGCAACTCCACGTCCTTCTGATGTTGGGACCCCACAGCTGGAGGCACCTCTGCAGGTGCAGTCTCACCTGAGTGGGGCAGAGGGTCAAAATCCCCCCCTCCCCTGCTGCCCACACTGGGAGACGAGCACAGGACACAGAGGGGTTTCCAGGTGCCAGCACACACAACTGGGGTGTGTGGAGCTTCTCATCCACCAACACCACACATCACATTGGTATCTCCAACTGCAAAGAGTTTCTTCACCTGTATCAGTGAAAGAAATAAATCTTTAACAGTATCAACACAGCAAAGCCGTGCAGGGTAGGACCCAAGGTCCAGCCGGCTCCAAGGCTGGCTGTCACAGCAGCCAGCACAGATGGCTACAAGGGAACATAACAGTCAAGCATGTTGAGGTATTTCCCAAACCAATTCCCAAGCTTCTGTCCACCTCATGCTTTTCCCAAGCCAAAACACATTGCCCTGTACAACCCCCTGATGAGTTTCTCCTCCACAAACTCACCCAGGTGCCCCAAATCATAGGTGGACTTCCAGCATCCACAGCTTGTAGCAGCAGCATTCCAGTTCCATCATGCAAAAGAGCATCTGCTGCTCTTCCTGGTTTCATTCACTTTGGTTCCACTGCCAGAACAGACAAAGCAACAACATGTCTCCACACCGCTCCTGAATTTTACAGGCTTCAATCACCTGCCCCAGAAGTCTTCCTCTCAAGTGGAGGAAGCACCAACCTATTCAGCCACTCTTGTCCCAGAGCCATTCCATGGCTTACCATCCCCACCACCTTTTTCTCCGTATATGCTTCCCAACAAATCTCTGGTCTCAGCATCTCTCCCAAAGCCACTGTACCCTTCCCACCCATCCCAGTGCCCACAATGTAATCCTCATGCCAAAGCAGAAATCCTCCCAGGGAACCTCTGGCTGCAAACATGGTGACGTTGCTTCTCATATTCCCTAGCCACTCTCCTGACACCCTGACACATGTTGATGGCAATACGGCCAAGCCGACCCGAACGCACACACTTGTGATGCTCACCCTGTGCATGACAAACACATGGCTTCACAGGCACACACCAGCGACACCCCATGTGCAGCTGGCATGGAGAAAAGCATAGACCTCCACATGCTCAAAGTCTTCCCCATCTGAACTGGAAATCACATCCGCCACTGTGATTGCTCAGAAACCAGCAAAGAATCCTGAAAAACGGCCATGTCCAGAGACAGCCGCGCAGCCACCCAGAGCCCAGTACCGCCCGGACGGACAGGCAGCCACTCACCCCGTTGGCCATCTCCCACTGGCAGGGCTTTTCGTGCCCCTGGTGACCTGGAAGAGCAGCTTGGCCAGCTCAGCTCACTGCCATGTGTTAGTAGAGGAGTGACACATCAAACATCACCCACAGCCACCCACCAGCCCTGGATCAGCACCACAAGAGGGACAAAGCCCATGTACCATCAGCAGACCCGGGAACGAGGCGGTGACTCCTGTCAGCCCTGCTCCTTGTGCTCACTCGCCTGCCTACGCAGATCCCACATCCACTAACATGTTAAGGGATCCTTCTCTGCACATGATGCAACTGGAGAGAAGTAAATTCCTTCGGGAGCTGCAGGGAGCCTTGACGCACAAGGGGAAGCCAGTGAGACAGAGCACAGCACAGACTCTTTGTGTCCCCTTGGGAGATAGAGCAGACAAAGCACCAGGACACCACCTTGACTTCAGAGTGACAGAGGCCAGAGACGCCTGAACTCATTTAGCACAGCCAAAGCACCAAGGAAAACCAAATCTCCGAGGGTATGGTACCTCAGCAGGATGGTACCCGAAGCACAGTGTCTGCAGGTGATTTGCTCACACATGGTTCCCAGCAGCCAGGCTTGACCAGTGTCATTCCATTGCCATGTCCAGACACCAGCACAGCACACGGCCAAACCACCTTCATGCCAAAACCAGGAGGCACCAGCCCCAGCAGTACAAGACACACAGTCCCACTCCCTTGACACCCACAACGCCATGTCACAGCGACGCCATGTGAGCAGCAGCAATGGCACCCACGCCCCAACACCTTTCTTACCTTCTCTGACTTCACCTTTTTCACCTGCCGGCACTCACTTTCTCCATCCTCCAGCTCTGACTTTACTCCCAAGGGATTGAGTGCGGCTCCCGTGTCAATAGCTATACTCCCAAGCTGCTCAGCAGCAGCAGGCTCTGTCCCCTGGCCCCCATCATACTGTCCCACCCTCACTGCCAGGGCCAGAGGCTGCAGCACACTGGGCTCCTTCTCCACTGCAGCCCCCGCACCCTCACTCCTTTCCTTCTTGCTTTTGGATGAGACGCCCTCCTTCTCCTTCTTGGAGCCAGCCACACTGCGAGACGCCTTAGCCGACTTCTCCGAGCTCTTTGGGGTGATGGCAGGCACCAAACCACCCAAGTTCGCACCATCCCCAGAGCGTCCTTGAGCCTCCTTCTTGCCACCAGCTCCCTCACTGGGAGTGAACAGGGAGGACCCTGCGGTCGGCTTCCCACTGTCCTTGGCAGTCTTGCTCCTTTTCGACTTTGATTTGCCCTCCTTGCTCTGTGGGCCCGGCACTGGGCTCACAAATTTGATGTTATCTGGTAGTGTCGCCACTGCATTGGGTGCCGGGAGCCCGACGTCCTTGGAGCCCGACATTTCCAATTTCTGCTGATCCTTCTCCAAATCAGCGTCCAGGTCAATGATGAGATTCCCTACACCAATGTCCCATTCATCCCCGCTGTCATACGTCTCAACCGGGTTTGCATCAATTCCTTTCCCTCCGGAAGCTCCGCTGCTCAAGGACATCTTAGAGTTAACGGACCCTCACAGTTCAAGGCTCTTCCCTGCCTCTACGCCCTGGAGGTCACCTACGTCCTTGGGGGGCTTCCAGTGGTCGGGGTCTGCCCAGGTGACGGCATCGCTGCTGGAAGGGAGAGCAAAGAGAGCAGGGTTACACATGAAGAGCCATGGGCAGGCAGATCATTGACAGCCACACCTGCAAGCAGGAGAGATCTGGGCAGGGTGAAACCCCCAACCTCCCAAATCCCCCTCACAGAATCCTTCTGCCACCCCCTGGGCTGGGGCTGCTCCACAGCCGCCCCTGCAGCAGTGGCCATCTGGCACCGGTCCTCGATCAATACCAGCCCTGGCAGGTCACAGCTCTCGGCTCCAACAAGACATTACTCACACATTTCCCCGCTCGCCATTTCCCTCTGAATTATCGAGCACTGCCCCTGGGAGGGAGGATTGATTCCTCTCCTGCCAATGCCACCCAGAGGGAGGGCTCCTCTCCACGCGAGCCTCACTGCAAGGGACAAGAGCTGCTCACCAGAGAAGTCAAGTGCCTTGGTGGGAAATAAATCCCAGGCTTCAGAGTGCCAGTGACACTTGGGCCAAGTCAGAGCAGTCACCAAAGGCCAAATCACAGTGGGAAGCATAAGGGTTCCCATTCCACATCTCTGGGCATAGCAACACAGCACCCAGATTTGGGGTCTTTACCACCATCCCCTCTGGCCATGATAAGCTTCCAACGGGAAACAGAGATGCAATTGTATAAGTACCCAGTCTTAACTGGGAAGAGGGGGCTCAGCCCTACCTGCCCATGCCACAGCTGACCCCGGTGAGCCTAAAATATCTCCTCCCTGCTTCCCAGCCTCTCCCCCGGGGAGGGAAACAAAAAAGACACCCACGCGCAACCTGACACAGCACCCGAGTCATGGCAATTACCCCGACGAGACATAATTAACACATGTAACAGCTTCTTCCCAGCACCGCCCAACAAGGCCGCCTGCTCTCCTGAATCTTTAAGAAATCCTTGATCACCTATCTGGATGAGGCTTCTCTCCAGCAGTACTGTCCTCCCCTTCCTCACCAAGCTCCAGGCCTGCCTGCTCCTGGTACTATTTACAAGTGATACTCCACAAACAGGTGACTTAAAGAGAAATGATAAGTAAAAAAAAAAAAAAAAAAAAACAAAAAAAAAAACCCACACCACACACACACAAATTTCTTCAAACCCCAGCAGGCAAGAGCCTGGAAAGCAGCTTCATGGTGCACTTCCAGAGATGCAAACACTGTAAAAATGCCAGAGATTCTTTCATCAGCCAGGCTGCCGCAGCCAGACCATTTTCCATCTGCTCCCCACAGCATCCTCGGCTCTGTACAGCTAATAATCCGCTCACTGACAGGTCATTATGGAGATTTTTAACCCCAGGAGCTAGGGGGCTTGAGTGCAAGCTGGAAATGAAAAGCACTGACCTCCCATTTCAGCAGCAGGGAAAGTGCCGAATCAGGAGATCAGTTTGTGCACCGGAGTCACTAACGGCTTCTCAAAGCTGGTCTGCGTGTTTCTATGGCTGTCTCCTCCTCCTCTTCCTACTCCTGCCCCAGCACCTTCTCCCCAGTTCCAAGCTGGTGTGCCCAAACAACCCCATCAACCTGCCTCTCCAGAGCCTCTCTCCAAATCACCGATGGGGCTGGCAATTGGCAGCGACCACCTCACCCCTGCATTACACTCTTCATGTCACGGATCCACAGCAATTCCTTTGTGCGGGTGGGTAAAGCCAGTAACAAGCTGGATGAACTAGCTTTTTAGCTGATACCAGTCCCTTCCCAGCTCTAAGATGAGGCATGGAACCCAGAAACAATCCCAATGAACCAGTGGACCACTGATGACCACTGATGCACAGGAACAACCCACAGGAGCTGACAGCAGAGGATGAAGTTCAGTCTCCAAATTCAAGAGCTGCCAACCCAAAGCTGGAGCAGGCAAAGAGCCATGGTGAGCTCAGGTCAGAAGGAAAAACAGACAAGGATCTGACCTTGCAGTGGCAGGAAAACAACAGACGATCTGCAGGGTTGTACTTCAACATACATAGCATCACCTGCTCCATGCAACACCTGCACGACGCCAGCTTGGCCAGCTCTCCACTCCGGGAGAATTCACCTTGCTGCTCCAAACGTGCACATACACACACACCTCTTCGTAAGTATTATTTATACATGTGGAATAAGGAGAGCAGATGAATGGGACTTGGGTCTGAAACTCTGCAAACAGCAGCAGCTTTTGCCAATTCCTACCACAACAAAAGGAAGAAGGAGCCCAGAAGTCCACTGAGTCCCCGGCAATTAGAGAGCCAGGAACAATCAAAGGGTTAGAAAACAAGAGTAGCAAAAACCCTCACCCTACGGAGGAGGTGCCGAGGGAGCCCAGGCTCTGCTAATGCAGACAGAAGGGAACCACAAACAGGACGGACAGGAATGTGCTGGATTGGCAAGAGCAGGGGAAAGGTACGTTGTGACGAGAGTGGAGCAGAGAACTCAAGACGTGCCACCACAGGAAGAGGGACTGGGGCAGAGATCAGCCCTTTCTAGACCAGAGCTGAAGGCTGGGACCCTGGAATGTGATCTGGGAGGATCTCCTGAACATCCTCCATTGCAGGTGGCTCTAAAGCATTTTCCACAGCTTTTTCCCTCCCCAAAACTCCCATCCCAGTTCCCCACTTCTCTACTCCACTATTGCAGGCTCAGGCTCTGCAGCCAGAGGAGCATTTGGAGTCCCTCTCCCAAGCCAGATCCCCAGGGACCCCAGCCTGCCACACCATCATCATTTTGGGTGCATAGGAACCCCTGGCTACCAAACCCCACGGCCCAGAGAAAGAGGTGCCTTTCCCACCGCCTGCTTTGCCCAAGCTGGAGAAGCACAGGTGGTAACCAGATCCTCCCCACTCTCCTGCCGGGGGAGTAATGCTGCCACAAATCACAGCATCTCAGAAAACAGAGCGAGGAGATTGATTCAGCTGTAAACGTGTCCTTCCCCTTACCTCCTGCCATCACAGGATTGATTCCTGCACAACATGAAAAGCATGTGCTCACTTGTTGGCCTGGAGACCTGCCAACAAAGCATTTTAAGAGCAGTCCTGGAGCGCAGATCCTACAAGGAGACAGCTTTCTGCTTGGGAATGCTGCACACACACAGCACCAGACATGAATAATTCAGCTCCATTAGGTGCTGAGACCTCTATAATCCACATCTACGGGCTGGGATAGAGCCAAACCATATTCAGAGACAAACCTGAAAGTTCACTTTCAGGGCTGCACACACACCTAGAGACAGCTCTTCCACCAGAACAGCTCCACTTCCAAAAGGCAGCAAGGAAACCAGACCAGCTCTTGGCTCTATGTGCTAAAACCACTGCAGGATGCTTAGAACCCGCCGAGTCTGCGCCATTCCAGTTTTCTCTGCCAGTTAATGGAGGCTAGGAGACCAAAGCTGGGAAGGACTGACTGCCCAAGGGCAGCGAGATGTAGGAGAAAGCTCCTCTCCTGGCAGCAGCCAGCCCACACATAGGGAGACTGTCTCATAGCCATGTGCTCCAGCCTGCAGTGCTCCAGGATCAGCCTCTGGTGGCTTCCAGACATGACCGACTGCAATTTTCACCCTGATTAACTTTCAGGAATGTCCACAAGAAGGAGCAGCAAAGAGGACAGGGAAGGGGGGAGAAAATCTGCAGGATGCAGCATTTCCTCCAGCAGGCACAAGGCAGGGAGCAGAGGGTTTGGTGAGATGGTTGCTCTGGCCAGCAGCAACCCTGGAGAGCAGAGCCCTCCACTCCTTCCTGAAAGAGCAAAGGCAGTGGCATGGAAGTGATGCTGCCCCCCCAGTTTGCCAAACCCCCAAAGGGTTCCCCACAAGCCCCCAGCTGAGGCAGCAGCACTAGGGGCTGCAGTGACGAGGACCTTCCTCCAGCTGCTGGCAGCCAGCCATCCGCTGCCTCTGCATGAGATCTCTTTTTGTTTCCTTTTAGGACTAAAGAAACTCATGGCCGTGGGGGGGGACACACTGCCTTCCCCGCGCTGCTGCGCTCACTCCCCACTCAGCTCCTACCGCCACGCCTGTAATCCCCCAGCTGGGCTTGTTTGGGTTGGATTTTTGTTAAGTAACTCCCGTGTCTTTTCTGCAGATTTCTTTTTAAGATGTTCCCTTTCTCCCCGCCCCCTCTCTCTAGAGCTGGGGGAGAGAGAAGAGAAAAAAAAAAGAGAGAGAAAAAAAAGAGAAATGTTGAACGCAAGCCAGCTGGCACGAACAAGAGGAGACGGAGAAATCTGCACAAAGGAGCTTCCTCACTCACTTGCCGCTTTCAGCTCAAGAAATCATGCAGGGGAGGAGGGTTCACTCTCCCCCAGACATCAGTCAGGCCGTAGCAGACAAAGGAGATTTGCCATGACACCCTGCAGAACTGCCACCCAACAGAGGCAGGATCCCTCCAACGCCTGCGCCCCGCGGGAGTCCGAGCTGTTGCAAAACACGCCAAGGCACAGAGCTTCAAAACAAGCTGTTCAATGTGGAATTAAGCAAGATTTTGAATGGAGGAGCTGTGCTTCCACCTCTGCGTTCACACAAGGCACCCGGACTACTTCAGTGGCTCCCAGGGCTGAGCGGGACAGTGTCAGCAAGCTGCCAGGAGGGAGAAGGCTGAACCCAATTTGAATAAAATGGAGCCACCCTTCTTTTTTTAATATGGAGGTGCACCCCATCGAAACTACATCTTCCAGCATGCACTGCAGCCAGAGCACTCAGAGAGACACCTACAAACTTGGGCCAGGACTCCCAAGTTTCCAAAGGCTGAGCCTTGACACCAGAGATGAACCTGAGACAGAGCAGACTCGAGCGATGAGTCATTTGTTGGCATTCTTGAGAAAAGCTTGAAATACTTCAGTCCAGGCATGACAAAAGCAGGACAAACAAGGTCACTGCAAGAGACTGGAGATGGAGGAAAGCAGAGAGGTGAGCAGAGATTTTGGTGCCCGGCAGCCAGGCAATCACCCCACCTGAAGCAAAGCTCCAGAGACTTATCAACCACAACACCCAACCTGCTCCCAAATACACACTCAGGTCTCAACTTCACATTCATCATCAGGCAAAAGATGCTCCTGGAATTAAAATTCAACCTCACATCCACTCCCATTCACTCATTACCTTAAAACATAGCTTTTATAGCAACACTTCACACAACTGCAGCATATGACAACGTCCAGCAAAGCTGTCAATACAAATGACAGACACACGGTGCCAGTGCGTTTGAAGAAAATACCAGAATAGCTAAAACCTAGCATTTGCTTCTTATTGACACTTCTATAACCTCAATACCACGAGGATCAACTCGATCTAAGGCTGAAAAACACAGGGTTCTTGAACATGTCTGACTAGCAAAGACATCCTCTTGAGAACCCCTCGCTTCCCTCAACTCCGAACAGGCTACACACAGCCCTGATACACGAGGCACACAGAAAGGGGGAACACAAAGAGGACTAAGAGTTTCAGGCTTTCCTTTATACCATGAAATGGGGAAAATTGGAACAAGTACCTCTTTAATCCTCCCATCAGTCTTGCAAATGTCATCACCAAAGTCCAAATGTTTTGTCTACTCTTGCCTCGAGACTCTACAGTTTTTCAGATTTACAATTATTTGATTTTGACGTCTCTCAACTTGTGCATTTTTTTCAAGGTACCGCTTCTGTATGTACTTCTGAATAAAACACAGCTCACATTTCCTCCACCAACTCACAAGGAAGTCCAAGAGCTTAATATTTCAAGAAAACTATCAGCAAGAGAACCATCACACGGTCCTCAGCACGTGGTCCTCACGTCAAGCAGGAGGCACATGAAGGCACCAAACCCTCCATTCTGTTCCTGTGAAGGATGGCTGGCAAACAGCACCTTCTTGGAACATCTGCTCACTCTCCACCGAACTCCACTGCTGGAGTCACCTCTCTGGTGGGAAGCTGAGCAAGCACCGTCATTACACACAGGCTTGCACATACATGTCTACATGACTCAGGTCATGGAACCGTAGAGCAGAGCAGGTTGGAAGGGACCTTGAAAGGTCACCTGCTCCAACCTTTTGTGAAAAAGGGAGATCAGGTAAGATTACCTACCAACCTGTCCAGTCACATCTTGAAAACCTCCACTGGCACACTCTTACTGTGTTCCAGAGAAGGTTGTTTCAGGGAATGGCTGTAAAAAAATTCTTTTTTATGTTGAGATGAAACCTGTCCTAGTGCAACTTTTATCAGCTGCCCCGTGACTTCTCCATATGGCTCCTCTTTGTACCTGCCCTTAAGTCCAGCAATGTTCCTGCATACACAGCACCCCTGCAGAGAGCTAACCAACCTCCTGCCAGGCAGGAGCCAGTTTTGCAGGAAAAGCCGCGGTGCTAGGATAACACAGTGGCATGGACTGGAGGAGCATCGAGCACCGCATGAGCAGGCAAGAGCCATGCCAGTGCTTTGTTACAGCTCTGACAGCAGGGTCTTGGGCGAGCCACATCCCCTTCCCAAGCCTCTGCCATAGAGATGAGCAGGGAATAGCAAGGCTCGGGCTCTGGATCACAGCCTGCTCATCCAAAAATGCCAAGATAGACATCTTCCAGCAAGCATGACCTTGCAGATTCTAAAATCTCAGGCAGCTGAATATGTAAGATCAAGAGACGGCCAAGATCTTTCTAAGAGATCCCAAATCCACAAGCACAAACTGGTGCCCAGTGTCAAAACTTTCAGCTGTATAGGGAAAGAGGAATTGAAAAACCCACGTGTGGGAGAAAAAGTATTCGGTAGGTAAAATGACAGAGCAGCTTCCTTCCTGCAAGCTCAGCTCTCAGATCTACCCTGCATCAGGGCTGCAACAAGGATCTACCCCTCACTGTTGTGTCTGCATGCTGGAAGACACCTCTGTGTAACTGCCATGCCCAGACCTGCACGTGATTGTTTAATCAGAACCAGAAACACAGCCCCATCCTCACCCAAAATCTGCATCCCCTGCTGGCCCTATGATCATCATGTGCCACCCTGTGGGTGCCTTAGCATCACTGGCACCCAGCAGGGGGCCGGCAGGCACTGGCAGTGCCACAGGAGTAGAGAGGCGGCGCCACAGGGTTTGGCTGTCCAAGGCTGACACACAGACCATTGGCAGCTACGCAGCGGCAAAAGCAAAGCAACATAACGAGCAATAACCAGCCAGGATTAACACAGAAGCCCTTTGGGTGAGTCTACCCCAGACAAGCCCGTGCATTCCGGCAGCACCAGACATGGCCCCAGTGTTCTTCTACCACCACAAAGGCCATTCTTGTTGAGCCCAGCCAGCCGTGTCGCTGCCGGCTGGTGCCAAAAATAACATTAAACACTCAAAACAAGACATCTGAGCCAATCTGCTTGGCACTGCAATGCCTCCCATAGCAATAAACCTGGGGAATGACTGTCCCTTGAACAGAGCTGGTTTCCACTGGGAAAGTGGAAGAGCCGTGTGGATTTAAAAGCAGTGCAGTTACATCATTGCTAACCCCAACACAGAAGTGAACTGATTTAGGAGAGGCTTAAAGGTGTCTGAACTGGTGGCCTGTCCTTTCGCGCAGGGCACATGAAAATAACCCAAGAGGTTCCCAAACTTCAGCACTCCATGCAGGCTGGAAGATCACCAGCAGCGAGAGGAAGCAGCAAGATGGATGCGACCAGGAAAGATCCTCAAAGCATCAGTCACGGAGATCAGAAGAAAGAAGACCTCGCGAAGACCAAAGACAACCAATGGGCATAAATAACCATTGGAGTAAGTGCCAGAAAAGGCAGCCTGTCCTTTTCCTCTGCTCACCCAACGCTGTTAGCCGGGATGCAGGAAGGCACCCAGGTGTGGGCAGCATCCTGAGCTCAGGGTGTTGGTGGGAGCAGGGTGGGCGCTACCAAACCAGCCATTTGCTTCCTTTCCTTACAGGGCTCCGGAGGCAGCGTGGCTTCTCATCTTGCTCCCGGTTTCCCTGCTGTACCCCACCCCCATCATGGGCCCAGTCCCAAACTGGGTTCTCATGGTCCCAGAGAGGCAGGTATCGAACAAGGATTACTCTCCACAGAGGTACAGCAGGAACAGCAAACCATTGGCTGCACTGCCACTCTGCACCAAAGTCAACATCTCTTTTCCATCTTCTTCATCCAAAGGAAGAGCACCAGAGTGATCCCAGCTGAGCAGTGTCTCCCAGCCATAGCCCTGCCTCGACAGGAGAACGGCACAGCAGCGCTGGTCAGAGAGGATGGACAGCCACTGGCTTGCTTGCTCCCAGGGAAGGGAGAGCTTCTGGGCTTTATTTCCTTTATCTTTCCTTTTAGGAGCAGAGCATGCAGCCAGCCTTGGCTGTTTCTCAGCCTTCAGAAGAGGATGAACATCTCTCCACTGCTCCAAAACCGAAGGAGCTGCCACTTCACCTATTAATGCCTTTAATTCCCTTCATTCGATAACCAATTAGGGCACCTTGGCTCCCAAAGCTGAGGCTCCGTTTGTAGCAAGGCCATTGCGTGCGGCTGTAATCCCTCTTCCTGTCACATCATCAGCCTGGGAACACTTTGGGAAAAAATAACCAGACTGTGAAGTAAAGGAGGAGGGAAGGCAGATGCAGACAGGGACAAATGCAAGCAGAGCAAGTAGCATGCCAAGAAATCCCTTTTTTTTTTCCCTGGGAGGGATAATAAATAGGTGTATCTCCCAGATTAATATGGCACATTTGCAGAGCTCTGATATCCATCAGAAAGTTGCTAATTTGTGCTAATGACCCATTGCAAATTGCCGAATTTTGTGAATTAGCCAGTGCACAGGAATACAATAAAACCCAACGAAAACCATGCATCAAAGCAGGCTGGGCTTATTTGGGGAGCCCTAGTGCACTTGGAATTACTTGTGGCAATGGATGCAGAGGGAAGGTGCAGACTAGATGTGAAACTCCCTCAAAAATAAACAAGAAATTCTCAGGACAAGAAGCTATTTCAACAAGCCTACTAAACTTTTGGGGAAGGAGAAGTAGTTCTCCCAGAGATGAGCAAGATTCTTCCTCTCCTATTGGATTCATGGTGGTTACTCTTAGTGAAGTCATTACACGTCTCATTTTCACTCCTTTAAAGCTGCACAGCACACTCCTCCTGATCCACCCTTCATCCCCTTGGAGAAGCACCAGGAAAACTCCAAGTCAAATCTTTGCACCCACTTGAACCAACAATGCTCTGCTAATCCAAAGCACAAATGGGCTCAGCAAATTCATTAAAACCAATTTTGTTATCAATAAATCAGCATAGCCCCATCACACATGATGGAGCACTGTAGAGATCTCATCATTCCAGCCACTGGAAGAATGAGCGGCTCAAGAACAGGTTAGAGGAAAAATCCAGCATCACAAAACCCTTCTAAGCTTGGGGAAAGAACAGCATAAAGCAAAAACATCATCTTTCCCTTTCTTACACTATGAACATGGCAATGAATTGTAGAAGTTGGCATTTAATGTTTCAATACAAAATATCAAGGTTGTCCTGAAATTATCCTTATACGTCGACAAAAAAACTGCACTTGCATCCTTTCATACCACTCAAACCACATATGAGCTGACGCTCAGCAGCTACGTCAGTGGGTTTTGTGCATGTGAAGGACACTCAGCTGCAGCGAAAACAAAACAACCTCTTGGGCTCTTCTCAAAAACTGATTTTTCATCCAAATGCAGATGGGAATTGGTTTCCTTCAAAGAAAAAAAAATCAATCACAAGAGCAACTGGAGTCCCAGAGCAAGTTTCCTGGTCAGGAAAATCCTGGTCATTCCCTCTTTTCTTACTGTAAGATTGTTCAAGCTCAACCTCATTCCTTCCTCTGACACTATGTCATATCTCAAGGCACCAACCCTCAGCAGCAGGAAAGTGCATCTGCATGGCAAAATAAGCCACATCCCAGTGGGATCTCTTTTCCTGCCCTTTCCCAACACAAAGCAACACCCTCCCTCATCCAAGTCAACCCAGCATGGGGACATAAAGCAGACTGGTTGCTGCCAGTGTGGCCAAAACTCTGGTTCAGGAGCTACACACGGCCACCAATGAGCTCCCAGGACAGTTGCATGCTCTAAGCCAGCTCATCTACCTACCCCTGATCTTAGAAAAGGTCCTTCACACACACATGGGCTCCTCAACACACCCCCACTCCAACCCCAAACCCCGATGGAGTCAAGCACCTCCATGCAATTGCATCCTCATCCATCCACCCACTGCCACAAGCACCCAAATTAGGATCTTCCCAAGTAAGCAGACAAGACCCAAGAGAAAATTACAAGCTCTCCCCACACCTAGAGAGCCCATGAAGCATCAGAAGAGGCATCACAGAAGAACTGCAAACAGCCCAGGCCATCTCCAGGTGCTTCAGAGACTTTGGTGCTTCCCAAAAAATATCACCACAAACCACCATTTGCAATGGTGCACCATCCAGTTGCAATGGAACACAGGTTTGAGAACAGACACGTGACTCTCCCAACCCCAAGGTTGGGGAACCAGCAGTCTCTATGCTGCAGGAAGCCTGCTATGATAACCATGGACTTCTCCATGACCTCAGTGGGCAACCACCCCATGGACTCCAGCACTGATCCACTTGCTGCCTTCACCACATACAAGCAACCGAGCACGGTTAAACAGTCACCAGCTCCTGGCAAGGTCGCCTGCAGCCGCACCTCTCCGTAGGGAGCCAGCATGTGACGCACTCCCCAGAAGCATCTGCCCGCTCACTACCTGCCCCCAGCAGGTCCCTGTCTCTGGCCAGGAACACTGGCAACGGAGCCGACACTCAAAGGGCATCGCTGCACAAGCAGGATGTCACACAGCCCCGGAACAACATACCTGGGACCATAAATACCATCTTATTTACATAATGCTCTGGATAAAGGGGACAAAGAGGCTTATTGCATTACATCTGGAACTAGTATTGCATCAGCGCCCACAGGCCCTAATCCCAGTCAGAGCCGTGCTGCACAGGGCGCGGTGGGACAGCGCCGAGGTGCATCCCCACTCCCAGCCCGGCCAAGGTCGAGCTCAAGGCTCTTCCTCTTCCCACCACAAGCATGCAGAGAAAGATCCCTACATCCCGGAAATGCCAATTAAATCAGGCACGACACATGACTTTGGTCCTCAAGCACTATCAGCTGAGCCCAGGAGTGAGATCCCAGATGTGGGTCTCCCACCTGTTGGGGCCTGGACACATCACACAGACATCGACTTTGTCTAGGGAATGATGCCCATATGGAAGCGCTAGAAAGACCAGGCAGCTCCCGGTTTTCTTTAATTTATGCAGTCACAATCAAGAATACACTGTAAATATAAGCTGGAGGCAATTTTTAATTCAAGGCAGCCCTGTTCTCCAAGAGAATAAACCAGACTGAGTGAACTCTGGTCTGTCCTTCTTGTTAACCCAAAATTAAGACACACATGCAAGCTGTTGGGTAGATCCAACACCCCGTGAGAACACCTCAACTGCCTTTGCGACCCCTTTCTTCCCAGAAATGCACCTTTTCAGCTCAATTTACAGGGAAAAAGCTTTTGAGGCAGCAGAAGCGATGCCGTCACCACCGACATCCGACAAGCTGGATGCAAGGAAGCCTGCGGGGACTTCGCAACTGAAGCAAGGGACGGATTATTTGGGGCTACCATCCAGCAGAGGGCTACAGACGGACAGACAGATCCCTCCAAAAAAATCACACTGCTTTCAGTACGCACAGAGATAATAAGTGTGTTAAGAGACACATCCATGCACACACACACTGGCCCCTGAGGCTAACAAGCAGCCTAATGGTGACTCACCAAACACACAGACCAAGTCCGAGTGCCTGGCTTGGAGAAAGGAATAAAACCCCCTCCCCGTGCTCTGGCCATACTCAATTACAAGTCATTACAACTTGATAATTAATTTCCTCCGGTGGCTCTAACCAGAGGCAGCCCTTGCCCTGCATGCTAGACCAGTCCAGGTGAAACATTAAATCCTTGTCCTTTTCCACCACAGAGATGCCGCGCTCCGGGTGCTGTGCACGTCTCCCTTTTCCTCCTCACAGGAGAGAAGAAAACCTCACTGGATGAACAAGGGCATAAAAGGGCAAGGATTTGTGTTTTGCGACTGAAACAGCTTCAAAATAATAAAGTATAAATTATTTCTAGTCAAGAGCTAATCAATAAAATCAGCTGCCCGGATTTTCTGAGTGCCGTGTGTGTGCGGTCGCGTACTGCCAACAAAGAGCTAGAAATGTGCAGCATAATCCGATGCTGGAGTCATTGCACAAAGCGTGGAAACAGGTTTTCCTGAGGATGTCTAGGCGAGGAACTGCCTGCACACGATGGAGCCCAAAAGCCAGCCCCGACACCGGCATCCTTGGATATTCTGGAGGAGGCGGAAAGAGCCCATGGGGCTCTTCGGTGCACACTTTGGAAAATTAGTGTCTAACGCCTCCTCCAAGGGAAAGGGCCTTCCCAGAACGGGGAGGGGGAAGGGAAAGGAAAGGCAAAAGGAAGGCTGCTGGGAGATGGAGGGGAGCCAAGTCTCGCAGACCAGACCTGAACCTGTGACCTTCCCCGTGTACACAACGGGCGAGAGAACGCACGGCAGGAGTGCTTGTCTCGCCGGCCGCCCCAGCCCTCGCGGGACACCCGGCCACGTTGTCACCGGCAGGGTCACCTCCGGATCGGCCCCGCTGGCCAACGGGGGCTCGAAGGACTTGAAGGAGGGTGGCTCGTCCTGCGGCACCCGGCCCGGCCCCAGGGGTGATGCCCGGAAGCGCTCCGCTCTCGGGGTCTGCCCCCCCCCCAAACTCACAGAGACTCGCTAAACGCATTGGGGAACGCTTAATCTTCCGGGATTTGTGCCGAGAACCCCCTCCCGGCACTACAAAAGAGCTGGGGTCCAGGGAACCTCCGCTCGCGCGGTCTCTCTGCTCCTGTACCCCTCAAATCCACCCTGCACAGAGACGGGGTCAAGAAGGGTGAACCCCCTGCCCTCCCCCTCTTCGCCCAGGAACACCGCTATCCCCTCGGGAACACCCTCCCCACCTCAATCACCACCCCCAATCCCGATCCTTCCCACAAAACCTGGCACAGCGGTGACCCCATGCAGGGGACATCCCCTTCCTGCAGCCATGGGGACCCCGGGACTCGGAGCGCGACCCTTGCGATGGCAAAGGCGGGCCTCGCACCCCTCGGGGGGACCCGACCCCCAACGGCCACAACACTCGCGGGGGCTCTTTCCCAACGGCCGCGGGAGAGATCCGCAACCGTCCCCATAGCCACGGGGAGGGGGGAGTGGGGCGAGGGGCACGCAGACCCTCGTCCCCAGTCGTCCCGGGGGGAGGCACCCGGAGCTCCATCCCCACGACCAGAGATGAGGGAGT
>VZTF01009536.1:161525-193601 GCA_013397755.1 Cnemophilus loriae | reverse complement strand
AAATGGCGGGGGGAATCTTTCGGGGGTGTTTCATGCTCTGAGCGGTGTCTTGTGAGACCTCAGCCCGGCAGGGTACCCCCAAGGCCACGCTTTTATCTCCCTGAGCCAGCACAGAAAGGCAGGGGGCAAGGGTTGTCGCCACCCCGGGGCGTCCACACCTACCTCAAAATCCACCACATCGTGCCCCACGCTGCCTTTCCCCACTTTTCCTTTCCAAACACTCTTCTGGATGGAAAGAGCACCTGGGTCCCCAGCCGTTCTCATGCCCTGGAGGTGACATGTTCCCTAAACCGTCTGCTTCCCACCCAAAGCCTCAGCACTAGCCCTGCTGACCGGAGTGGAAATTCCAACTCATCTCAACCCTGGCCCCTGGACACCCCAAAATTTCCACTCCTTTTCCCAAAGCCTCAGCATCAGCCCCACTGTTTGGTGAGGAAATTTCAGTTCACCTCAGTGGGGATGTCCCAGTCCTATCTCCATGACACCCCAAAACCAGGAAGGTGAACTGGTGCAGCAAGCTGTGCCAGTGGGAGATGGGATGCAGGATCCAAGCTGGTATCTGTGCTGTCAGTGCCGAGTACGGAGCAGGAACATGCAGGAATCTGCAGGTCCTGCAGATGGAGAGGGGAGCACCAAGTCCATCTACTCAGCCAGGGTCTGCTGTAAGTATTCCAGCCCGAAGAGGTGTCACCATTCCTCGAGTGTGCCAGCACCCAGTGTGGTTTCAGGAGGGGGCCAAAGGAGATGCCAATTTCTTCTGATGCTTTTTGCCCCAAACAAGGACAACACAAGACCCAAATCGCTGGCAGAGGAGGTGATGCCAAGAAGGCCAGAGGTTTGGGTGTCTCACTGCCTTTTGGAGCTGGGGCAGGTAGGAGGGAGCCAGAAGATGTTTAAAGCAACGGGAAAAGAGGGATGAGAAAAGTATTCTTACAGCCCAGAAGAGAGAAAGATGAGAAATCCTTCCTTATCCTGATGAAGAGGAGGAACTGTTCTCGCACAGCACAGAGCCAATGCTGGCGGCCTCCAAGACAACCTGTATTAATAAAACCAGGTCAGTTTTTACAGAAGTATTTTCAAGGATTGGGTAAAAGGTTTTATGGGCATTTCGTGTTGATGTTCAGCAAATCTCAGACCAGGAATGGTGCTTCCAAGGGTGGAAAAAACAGCGTCAGACAGGAACGCAGGATGAACCAGGGATGGGTCAGTGCATCTTTCCTGGGAAAACTGTGATGCCACTAATACAGGAGGAAAATAAAACCCCTGCCAGGCAAGGCAGTTCCATTGGGAATGATCTCAGCATTGCTCCAATGACATGTTTTGCCACGACCACAAGCAGGGCCTGTGATCCAGCCTGCCTGCAGCTGTCAGAGATCCCACAGAATCTTACGGACAATGGTGGACGTGAAACCCTTAGGGATGAAACCTGCAGGCACCAGGTAGATGTGAGCTGTGAGTGACAAAGGACAGGGAGGCAGCTGCCACTGTCAGAGGTGGATGCAGGAGATGGATCTGGTTTAATATGGAGCCAAATCATGGGCTCATATTAAAGCCTGGCTCAGGCAGGGGATGGGTGATCCATCTGGGGAAGCAGTACCTTGGGGTGCGGATTTTAACAGGCACTAGGTGTGATGGGAAGATGGGATTTTGTGGGATCACAGAGTCAGTACAAGATCCCATTCTGTCATGGTCTTGTCTGATGGTGCTGCACTCCTGAGACAGGAGCAGCAGCTGGGGCTGCTGGGGCTGCACCACTTGGAGCCAGCCTGGCACCTCCTCCCTGGGTCCTCAGAATTCCCACCCTCTGCGTCCTGCGTCTCCCACGCAGCCCACAAAGAAGGCCTCTCCTGCCTTCTTCTCCCCAAGGCACCAGGACCCCAGGATGATTCCCCAAGCCCCCCATCCCTCTCCAGCTCTGCTCCTATTGGCACCGTAGATATTCCCCACCACTCTCAAGGGACATCCACCGAGACAGTAGGATCTCCATGTAACAAGAGTGCAGGGAAGTCTCTAGGAATCCCAGCACAGCTGACTGGACCATAGTGGGGGGACACAAGGGACAGAGCAGATGGGGGGATGCAGCCAGAGGAGGAAGGAAGCAGGAGAATTCCATCACCCTCGGCCACACTGAACAGCAGCTCCCACACCATAAACTCTGTGCCAATCACAGGCAGCTCAGAGCTGAAACACCTGCAAGGGTTTTCCCACTGAGGAATAACATGGGTGGGCGTTGGATCCAGCCCCATCATTTCCAGCACCTCAGAGACCCCACAGGCAGCAAATGGAGCCAAAAGACAACTCCCAGGGCGGATGGCATGGGACGATTTCCAGGGCTGCAGCAGGAAGGCTTCACACCCTCCTCCTCTTCTCCCATGGGGCAGAGGGCTGGGACAACCTACAGCCAGGGACTGTGCCAAGCAGTTGAGCTGGCAGCTCCCACCACATTCCTGGGAAAGAAGAGGAGAAGGGGTGCTGGGAGAGGTGTCACTCCATCCCCCCCAGAGCCAGGAGGGCTCAGGGTAATGAGGAGCTCTTACACCATGGCAAGGCAGAGCCTGGAGCACCACAGCATGAAGGGATAACAGCCCAGTACACGCCAGTGCATGACAAGCACAGACACGGCAACATGGGGAGAGGCTCAGTGCAAGGGAGTAGAGAAAAAGGCAAAATTCAGCTTATTCCAAAGGTGTTCTACACACAGCTGCTGGGGGCCAGGTCTTGGGCAGGTGGCTGCTGCTTTGGTACAAATCAGCAGAAGGATGTAAGGTTGGGCACTCAGCAGTGATTCCAAAGGGCTGGAAGAGCACCTGTGAGCAGGCACAGAGCCCACCCCTAACCCCAAACCTCCCATCCCCACTTGGCAGTGCTCAGGCTCTCTGGCTGTTGGGAGCCATCCCCCTCATACCCTCAGCTTCTTGCCCTTCTCTTCCATGTGTCTGACCCCATCCAGCCAAAAACACCTCAAGGCACTTTTTGGAGAGGGAGATCCTGCCAAAGCCACGATGGAGCTGGGCTGGCCGCCGACGGTGAGCTCCCCATGCCCGTTCTGAGACCCACTGCTCCTGCGGCTGCCAATGATTGTTGAACCGCATCCTGTCAAGCTCCATCTCCCACCTGCTCTTGTCTGCAGCGTAGGACCTCCCCGGAAGCAGAGGGCTGTTGGGCCAGGGCTTGGTGAAAACATGTCTCTTTTAATATTTTTGGAATACAAGAGATAAAGCGGTATCTAAAAACAATCTGGGATCGGGGATCCATCTTGCACCTGCTTTCCAGAGCTGAGGACCATCCTGGCACCCTTCAGAGACAGAGACAGTTGGGTGCTTCGTGGGAACCAGTGCTGCTCCCCACTGCTCACCCCATGGCTTTCTGCTTCATTAACACCTTCTTTGCTCCCCGATGGATCTTCGCATCCAGCTTCCCTGTAAAGAGGGGATTAAAGAAAAAAAACCCCACAACAAACCCTCATCACTCTTTATTTTTAAATGCTATTTGCAATGCAAATGAGCTGGAGGCAGCGAGGTCTCCTAGTTAGTGTGTTCCTGTCACATCCAATTATCCTGCTTGAGGAGCTAGGCGTTTCCAGCCGCCGTAGCCTCCCTCCGCAGGCGCGACACTGGGGAGCCAGGGGCAAGTGTGTCCGATGTGGCCAAGAGACGCCGGAGAGGGGGAAATTCAGCGAGAGAGAGAGTAAATTAACATCCAGCACTCGCCTGCCACTACTAGGGGGGAAATTGATCCCTACACCTGCCCGCAGGATGTGCGTCGATACGCTCCAAGGAGATGGGGGACCGTCAAGCAACATGTCGGGGACGTGTTTCTCCACGGTGCGGCAAAAGCCAGGATTAGGGACAACAAACCCTCAGATTGGGATGATGGTTCAATGGGCACCCAGTGTGATGGGGACACCTGCTCCATGTTGCCATGTGCCAGGCTGGTGGTCTCCAAGGCCATCTGCTGCCTTTGCCACCAGGGAAAACCTCAGCCAGCAGCTCCAATGGGACCTGGAGAAAACACTGCCTCCCCTTGTCCTTCACAGCCCTTGGGGGCTTCACTACCAGCTCTGCTTTCCCACCTGGGAGAGGAGCAGGACACCAGAACACAGGATTTTGCGCAACTCCTGCTGAAGAAACCAGAAGCCAAGCATGGTGATGTGCTCCCTCAGAGGAGTGTCCTTGTCCTCTTCTTCCTGCCTGTAAAAATGCAAGGATGCTCCCGCTCTCCTAGCTCCCAGAGAGGCTTCCTGGAGAAGCTCTGCCAGCAGCCAGCACCGGTCACCTCCTCTAATGCCACGTCTCCCCAGGACTTGCCTTCCTGCTGCTCCCCTGCATCTTCCCATCCTCTAAATGCCAGCCTTGTCCTGTCTCTGTAGCTGGGAACAGAGATAGGGCAGGATACACCAGGCTCCAAAGTTCTACTTTGGCCACTGCTCCAAAATCTGCTGGTAAATGCCCTTGTGCCATAAGAAGCAGGTGCTTCTCCAGAGAAAATGGCTCCTAACCAGCCAGTGACCATCACCTTCTCTTCAAACCAAGAAAATGTCTCAATTCCGGCTCAGCAAAGAGGGTTTGCAGGTCACCATGCCACAGATCCACAAACTGAAACATGACTTGGAAGATGTTCTGGGAGATCCTCCATCTCCTTGGCCACCCCAGAGAAGACTTTCCCCCCACCGCCTAAGGATGGGGAAGAAGCCCCCTCCTTGCAATTGCTGTTTCTAGTCACTGGCCCCCAAGCAGGCTGAGCCAGCCCATCCAGAACCAGTGTGTCAGACCACCCTGCTCCCACATCAGGGGTGGTTTTGGCAGGAAAAAGGCAGCAAGTTCACACTCTCTCCATGCCCTGGTCCTTCACCACCACTATTGTCACCAGGGCTATTCTATTTCATGTGCCTGCCTGCTTCTCCTGGACCCCAGAAACATTGGGAGGCTCCTCTGCTCTTCCAGCTAGCAAACACCACACGCCACGCAGGTAACCTTTAAGAAAAGGCTAAAAATAAGGCAAAGCCCCAGGGTCCCTTGCTCTTTCTGCTCAATGATTCAAGGCCTCTCATCTCACATCAAGTCCTCTGTTCCTCTGCACTCCTCCAGCCACTGGCTGTTGGAGGGAGGTTTCTAAGTGATGCTTCAGGGTGGCTTCGCCTGGATTCAAGGAAATCTCCCATGAGAAAGGCCAACGAGCTTTGTCCTCATGTGCTATAACTACACAGGGACGTATTTGGGGAGAGCTGTGCTCCCAGATGCAACACTGTGCCCATCTCTTCCACACAAACAATGACCCTAACAGCAAAAATTGAGCCATGTTAGGGTTTTTCTCCCATCCCCAGGCTGCTAGAAACAACTAATTTGCAACAGAGAAGCATCCGGATATCACTGTGGTGAGGTCCATGCTGTTATCTGGCAAGGAAAACTACTCTGGCTTGGCTTCCCAACAGGACAAACTGGCATTTTGTCATGGTTTGAGCCACGTTTCAAGGAGACCAGGACAGCCAGCAAGCCCAGGTGGGGACGTGAGCTGGCACCTTCCCTCTGCTCTGCTTCCAGCTGGGAGAATTAAGCTTCTGACTGCCTGGGATACAATGCCAGCTTCTATTAAAACAGCGCCTTGCACCGATGAAAGGTCAAAGGCTTCCCTGCTCCTTCCCTAGGCTGTCACAAATATCACCCAGACGGACCATGTCCCTTCCGGGAGGTGAACACACAGCTCCAGAGCCCTCCTGTGCTGCTCCTGTGACAGCTCCTATTGGGATGGAGGGCAGGGAAGGCAAGGCCAGCAGCGGGAGTGGGAGCACAGGCAGCCGCCAGCACAGACGGCTTCCTTCCAGGCTGTTAGACTGATCCTTCTCCAAGCAGGAAAGTGTCACAACACAAAGGAGATGATGTGACAGATGGGGAGGGGACTGGCAACACCTGCACCCAGTGAGGCAGATCACAAGAGCCGCGTAACAGCTTCACCCTCTCCCACCCACGGATGGACAGAGGCAGAGGTGGGAGCGAAGGGGCACGAGAGAGCCTGGCAAGAGCAAAGGAGAGGTTAAAACAAGAGGAAAAAAAGGATGCAGCAGCTGCGCCAGCACGCAACAGCCACAAGGCTATTCTCCCACAGCCAAGATTTGCATCCTAACTCCTGCCTGCTCACTGGCACTGGGAATGACCCATCTACAGGGAGGGCTGTGCCACAAGCGAGATCCAAGGACTTGCAGGTCTCCAAGCACTGGTCTCCATTGGCTGAATGCACCTCCCAGTTGCTGCTCAAAAAGGCAAGGAAGAAACCAAATGGTTTTGCAGGAACATCCCAACACCCAGCTGTGGGAGAAAGGTGCTTCCCTGAGCAGAGAGGGAAAAAATCCTCAAAGCCAACAAAAATAACCCTCTGCTGTGCTTCAAAAAGCCCTTATTAACCAGTCCTGAGAAATCCCAACACTCCTGAGCCCCAGGTACTAGTCCTGAGGATCCATGTGGAAAGGAGGGAGATCACCCAGTTGTCAGCTCTGATGAATAAATAGCCAAGACTCTTGCTGCTTCTGCTGCTTTTAGCCTGTCAAATTAATTTTTCACATCCCCTGCAAGCGCGTGTGGTGCCTTCCCCGGGCTGTGGGGTGGGGAGGCTCCTAATAAGGACGGAGCTGACTGCGGGCTCCCCAGCTGCCGCATCCCTCCTCCATCCTTTTTATAGCAGTGGGCAGGAATAACTAGCAGCCTGCAGAGGGGCTGGTGGCTCATAAAAGGGACTAACGATGCTGGCAAGTGGAGCGCGAACAGATGCTGTGGCGCTTCCCCGTGCGCTCTGCCAGGACATCCCATCCCACCGGCCTACGGATGGGGAACATCCATATGGCCCTGGAGCTCTTGCTGTTCAAGCCCTCACTGTCCTCAGGGGCAAGAGTCTGATTTGGAACTACAGGACATGGAGGTTGCCTGGATCTGCCTGGGCATTGCTGCACTGACTCCTATCCTGACCCAGGCTGATGCCAGCAGCAGAGCAGCCACTGACACGAACGCTCTTTGACTCCTCAAGTGTTTGCAGAGGCAGGAAGAGGCATGTATTTAGAAGGAAACAACATCTGGGGAAAGGGGAACTGAAGACAAAAAAAATATTACAGATGTATTCGAATCATTAAACAAACACCTCCAGATCAAAGAGCAGAAGGCAAAGGTTGGGAACTTATCTGGCAATGGCAAGCTGGTGTGGCAAGGGGAGCCGATTCTGAGGGCTGGGGGGGCATCCAGGGAAACTTCAGTACTTACAGATTTTGTGTTTTCCTTTGATGGGAAACTTCAGAACCATCTCCTGGGAATTAGTGCAGATAAAGACAAATGGAGACTCGGACTCCTGGCTCAGGTCCGGATACTGTGAAACACAGAGAAACACAGACATGGGTTTTATGGAGGCTGTAGCAAAAAAGTTGGGATATACCCAAAAAATTTCAGGTCTGGGTCTTATTCTGTAAGTCCCTTGCTCAGTCTCTTCCCACCACGCCTCTGCTGGAGCTCACTGCCTCTTTGGATCCACTCATCCTGGGTGTTCCCAAACCCCTTTCAGCCCCCTTTAGCACCAGCCTGTGTTACCCCTGTGGTTTCACACTCGATTTAGCCTGATCAGAACCCTGGGGTGTTGACAGGGAGGTGGTCGGGGCCCTGCCATCACCAGCCCACCTCTTCACTGGGACAAGCAAGGGATAGATTTTCAGCCTGATACATCCCCAGATTCAGCTGACCGGGAATGTGAGTATTCCCACTAACCCCTAACTGGTCATGGACAGCACACCAGCACCTCAACCAAAACAACCTGCCAAACCCAGCCTGAAATGACCACCAGAAGGGTGGACACCACCAGCTGTCCCAGCTACGGATATATCCCAAAATGTTCCCCACAAAACTCAATCCCAAACACAAGGTTGAGATTTGGAGAGTGTGCACTGTCATGCTGTGGGACACACATCCCTTGATATTCACTTGCATATAAAGGGTGAGCAACACACCTGCTACACACCAAGACGATGGCTCAGGGAGGCCGGCTCAGGGCTGGCTCCATGTACGGAGTCAGTGGAGGGATTTTACCACATTGAAGACATGGGGGAATTTTATAGGTAGAGAATAAACAGATCATAGAATCATAGAAGCATTCAGGTTGGAGAAAGACCTCTAAAATTGTTTCTCTCATTAACTACGTGGGGAAAAAGGAGAAAAAACCCACTCCATGCGGGAAGCACACCAAGATCCTGGCTGGCTGCAGCTCAGCCTCCCTGGCATTCAGAGGTGAAATGCAAAACAGTCATAAAAAATGTATCTCACCTCAGATTGTCCACGAGCTGCAGAGCTGGTGCTGACAGGCACTGAGGCCAGCGCATGCCACGAGGGTGTTCCAGCCCAGGAAACTCTGCTCAAACAGACTGGGGAAGTGGTTTTCCTTCCATGGGAAAACTGCCCTCTTTTTTTCCTGCTCCCCTGCCTTCCTTGAGCAGATCCGTCAAGGCTGCTGGAGGGGACAGGATGCCAGACCAGATGGAGCTCCGTGTCCTGGCAAATCCCCCATTTGTTACTAACAAATGACTCCTAGGCCGAGCGTTTGAAAAGCTCTCACCGACCTGCCAAAATGAGTTTGGATTTGCCCTGGAACAGCTGGGCACAGCAAGGGAAGCAGGGAGTGACCCGCTCTTCCCACACTGCAGCAGGGTTTGGCAGCATTGCCAGCAGTTCAGGGAGATTTACAGAAGCCGAAACACTGGGATTGGATCAACCAGGGGAAGTGTTTCCAAGACCTCTCATTTTACAACGGCATGTAAGAGCTGTGCACTGAGTAAAAGAAAGGTACAAGCACTCAGCTGCTCCATGCAGCTCCGTGCCGGGGAGGAGGAGGAGCTGCGCCAATCCGCATTATGCCCTGATGCCCTGCTGCACCGACCCGGGCTTGGACAGGTTTCTTCCTCTCTGGTTTTTTTTGGCTGAGTCACCTTACTGGACTTGCTTCCACTGCTCCATGCCCATGCCAAGGATTTTCATTTCCCATCTGCAGGGAAGGAGGATCTTGGAAGGTTAGGAAGAGCCAATGTGAATATCCCCAGCCAATGCCTGGAGAGTGTGAAATGCTGGCACTGCTTTGTCGCTCTCAGCATCACACAGGTGACTGGTGGCAACTCCGTGGCTGGAGGACCTGAGGACAAGCACAGCCTCCAAAGGCCTCCCAAACCTGGCCACAGAGGTGATCCTTTCCTGCTCCACTACACCTGGTTCAGCCCATGACTTCTTCAGCCAGGTGGTGCAGCCAGGACCGGTGTGTTGCAGAGGTCCTGCTGCTGGAATACAGCTGCTTCCCAAATTCCCTAAGCCACCATCTCCCAGGTGGACCTGGACACCACTATGTCCCCCTCACACCCTTTATAGCTCCATCCCGGGAGCACCTGCCAAACAGGCATCAGCTGTGAAAGCAACAGCTGGTTGGTTTCTCTACTGACAGCTTTCATCCAAAACCAGGATCAAGCCTTCAGTTCCAACAGTTCCAGCTCAATCTGATCCCAAGGCCAAGGTGGATGCCACAACTGTGACTTGAATTCCCGCTTCCACACCACAGCCTTCCATCTTTGCTCCCAGGGTGCATTTCTACCTGTGAGTCAAATCCATTTTATGAAGCTTTGGTGCCTCCTCTGGCATCTCACTCCCAGGAGGCAGGGAAGGAGCCCCTCGTCCAGCCACTACATTTAAGGTTTCCTATTGTACCTACCCCAGAAACCTCTTATCTCATCCTGGTGAGCAAAAAGCCAGAATATTCCTGTGGGGTGGAGCCGAGAAAGAGCCATAACCCTTTCCTTTGCCTAGAGTCAGGATGCTCCCATGTCAGGAAGATGAGGCTGAGCTCCCATAAGATGCTGAGCAAAGCCAACAGCCCAGCTCCCTTCTTCCCTCACTCCCTTCCATGAGTACATTCAATTCATTCATCGAACAGAAATTTAGGAAGCTCCACTCTCAGTGGAGACGCTGCCACCAAAACACTAAACAGGTTTGCCTCCATTACACTGTCCAAAGCTGCACAAGTTTAAGTATCGAAGCCTCACTTCTCACTGTTTCTGCTGTGAAAGGTCAGTCGAGTCACTCTACCGTCTGCAACGCAGGAAGTTTAGGAGACAGAGAACAAATTTATTCCCAACTACTCCACCCCACAGGCAGCCCATCGTCACTTTGGTAAACCTGAGCTTGGAATAAAAGCCCAAAACCTAGAGCTGGTGTGGCAGAGGGAGAGGACAGAGCATACCCTGTCATATTGGTCAGGCTGGACAGGGCTTGGAGCAACCTGGTCTAGTGAAAGGTGTGTTTCACCCCACGGCAGGGGGGGAAATGAGATGAACTTTAAGGTCACTCTGAACCCAAACTAGTCTGGGATTTTGTGATCCCCAGTAAAGACAATCTCCAACAGCAGTTTTTCAAATAAAAGGTCAGTTCAGAGAGAAACCATGCTCCCTCTCTTCCAGAGACCAAGAATCAAACCCAGCCAGGAGTCTGATGGGGGATGTCCCTTCTTAAATTCAACAGCACTCATCATTCTCATCTTAGGAGTGTTAATAAGATAGGTGCTGGTACTCCAGGCTTTACACTGTCTCTACCCGGAAGCAGCTTGGCATTTAGGAGAAGGTGGCTACAACAAACATAGTCCAGAGGCCAGATTGTCCCTCAAGAAGGAGCAAACCCACCCTCCTCCAATCCTGCAGATGACCAAGGAAGCTCGAAAGAGAGGGGTTATGCAATGCAACTACAGTGTGAAAAAAATGATTCAGCCTCCTTTCAGACCTTCTGCCACCTTGTAGCCGACTGGCGACAAGGCAGGTGGTAGGCCAGTGGGCTCTGTGGGCTGCAAACAGCCAACATGGCTCACCAAGAGCTGCTCCTCCCACTGCTTGCACCAACACCCCACAGATGCACTCCACACATGGCCTCCATGCAACCACTGCCCCCCTTGCTCACTCCACCTCTCCAGCTGGGCTTCAGTTTGCTGGTAACAGGTTTGGAAGATCGTGGCTGTGAGAAGATTAGGTGGGAGGGAAGAGAAAACCAGATCTCAAGGCAGCGTAACGCCCACAGGAAGAGCTCGAGGTTAAATGAAGCTGGAAAAGGGAGCTGAGCGCTGGGCTCCTCTGAAAACCAGCCACCAGGCTCACCCTTATGCCAGAGCCAGCACTTTGAACATGTATTAAGTGGTAATCAGATGTCCCAAACAGCCACACAGCTCAAGCTGCAAGCAGGGATAATTGCTAATGAATGTTCCCTACACTTTGTTTTTGCCATCCCTCGTCTCCCATCACCAGCTTGTCACCACCAGGAATAGCAGCAGGGCTGCCAGCCTCCCGCTCCACAGCCCACAGCAAAAGAGCAAAGGAGGGGACAAGCCAGCTCGAAGCCAGCAGAGACACGAACCCACCTTCTCTGACATCTGAGAAAAAAAAATTCCTGCTATATTCCCCCCCCCATACACCAATCTGTTAATTTTTTTTTTTCCCCCTGATTTAGGTAAAGCCTGCAGCAGGATGCCAGGGCCGTGCAGGCTCACCCAGCATCGCTGGTACCAACGCAGAATTTGGGACCCTTTGCTCATCCTGATTCCATCTTCACAGGAGAAAAAAAACACAGAGAAGAGCCATCCCAAACCCCTCGACTGCTGCACCCCTCCCCAATAAGCTGCACTGGCTTGAACCCAACTGCCATGACCCGAAAGCAGGGGAATGGAAAGAGCAGAAGGAAAACGCCCTGGTGGGAAGCCAAACCATCACTAACGATATGAGCTCTGCTCCGGTGCATCCAAGGCAGGAACAAAGGCACCGCGTGCACGGAGCAGCAGCTCTGTGCAGCACAAAGCCCGAGTGCTCCCGGCAGCTTCTTTAGTGACCCTCCAGGAGCATTCTTGCTGTCATTAAGGCCTCGGGACACAAAGGGGTAGGAATAGTCCCAGTTTCACACACACCAGCCTATGGAGCCTTGCAATGCAGCCTGAGCTCTCCTCTGCTTTCCTTGCCATGGAGCACACATCCCAGTTAGCCTGGAGCGTGGTGGAGAATTGCACGCTGGAACCTGTGGTCCTTCCCCTGGTCACTGCCTCTCTCTCCATCTTACAGCTGCCGGGGGCACCAGCAGCAAGGAGGTGTTTGAGATGCTCTGCAACGTTAATAATGGAAATGGGTGAATCATTTTCCTGGCGTGGCTCCTCAGTGAACAACAGGGAAAACACGGCTCGCTCTGCCAGACAGCGCCGGGCCAGGACACTCGTTCCAGCCTTCATTTCCCTGCTGCTCTCCAAGAGCTTCGGAATAAAAGAGGCAGCACTGGAAAGCAACGCTGTCTGGAAAGAATAAAAGCAAGCAGACCCCATGTGTTGGCAAGAGAGTTCACCATAAAATGCATTCAAAGGGGAAAAAATCATCCTGGTGGAGGCAGCATCTCCTCTGAAAGAGCAGGGCTGCTGGATTCAGCAGTGGCAATAAATCAGCTCCCCCCAGCAGGCAGAAACACACACTGGGCTCTTCCTGGGTGTTGGAGACACCCCTTGGCCACGTGCAAAAAGAGGAATTGGATGCAAGGGATCCCCTGGGAGCCCAACTTCACCCTGTTTTCTTGGTGACTCGTGGGAGAGGCGGATCCACTCTTCTTTCATGCCTCATAAGCTTCATCGCTGTCAGAGACACGTAACAGGTAATTAACTACTAAACAGCCATTTTCTCCTCCTCTCCGGAGGGAAATTGCTCACCATCCAGCTAGAAAATGTTTCTTCAGTGGTTTGCAAGACGGAAAAGAAAATGAGCAGCTTCTTGGGAGTGATGGGGATGCTGCAGCCAAATAAGGGCACTTGCAGCAATGCCTGCACCATGAACACATGGATCCAGGAGAAACGAAGCCATCAAAAATGAGAGATGATGCTTAATTGGATATGGATGCCACCATGCCCAAGCCACATCTGGCCTGTCACTCTTTCAAGAAGAGTGGTTTAGGAGCACCAGTTCCCTGTCTGTTGTTCCCACAGCAGTGGTTTCCATCATCCCTTTACAAAGGACATTCCCCATGGGGAATTATCCAGCCAACTTTCCCAACACGGCCTTCACCCTGAGCGCTCCAGGGCACATTCACCCAAAGGTGACACCGAACTGCGAACAGCAGATCCAGGTTTACCACCGCTGTGTCACCTCCCGACTCAGCCCTCCAGTCCTGCAAAGCGCTTGCAGAGCACCAAGCGCTTCACTCTGAGTTTTGATTGCCTTCATGACATAGTCCTGCATCACACTTTCAACTCTAAGCACATTCTCAAGCACCATCTTTTAAGGTCATAGGCCAACCAGCCTTTGGCCCATGAGAAATGTAACATTTTCCTAAACAGAAACCCTAAAGCAGATCCAAGTTTCTAGAAATGCCAGATTTTCTAGCTTGAGGCAGAAACATCCAGAACATGCACCCAAAGAACACTACAAGCTGTCCTTGGCCATTGAAGAGCTTGCGATGCAGCAGAGCTGCTCCACAGAGGTTGTGTTATCAAAGGAATATGTGTCCATGTTCAATTCAAAGCAACAGAACACAAAAAGAAGGAAAAAAAGTAGGATCACAAAGAAATCCAAACAAAAGCCATTAGCCAAACTTTTGTTTGAAAGCCTGTCAGGTCTAGACTGCAACGTGTGAGGAAGGAACAGCTCGAAACCACAGCTGCTAATGGTTATGGATTTGGCAATCAAAATGTCTTTGTTAAAAAAAAGAGAAAAAAAAGTTAACTGCCTGACTATTGAGGTTACAAACCACAGCCTTGATGCATTGTTGCAGTCAACATCCTCCCCGCTGTTCCTGAGCGCTTACAGCTGCTGCTGGCAGCTCATGTGCTGGCACATGCTCCCTGCACCAGGATGCGCAAGGAATTTTGTGAGCCTGCCTTCCTTTCCCCTTCTTTCCACCACAATGCCTGGCAGCCCTCGGCTGCTCTGCCCCTCGCATGCCTGGCTGGTATGCAACCAGATCCTGGCACAGCAGGCTGGGATTGCCGCAGGATCCTTTCCCGGCCGGGTGGATCCATCCAGTGGGTGTTCTCTGCCTCCAGGCCAGAGCCCGGCTCTCGTCGTGGTGTTCCTACATCATGGGCTCTACTTTGATTTGAAAGGCAAGGGAAGCAATTAAAACATACTAAGTAATAGCAGGACTTTGAAATGTAGATTTAAAATTCAAACTTGTGCTGGTGTACTCTGAGCAGTCTGCCAGGGCTCCAGTCTGCAGGAGACCCTGAGGACCCAGTAGTGCCAGCAACAGCCGCTGCATCCCCCAGCTCTTCCTGAGCTGGCATCACAGGACCTACAGCCACCAACACTCTCCTGCAGCTCACATCCCAGCCTAGGACAACACCCGCCCATTGTAAACCCTGGAAGAGCTGGAGATGTTTATAGAGCGCCTGACGACCAGTTCAGGAGAAACTGGGTGGACTTGGAATAATATTTGGGAAGGTACTAGTATGAAAGAGCTGATTTCGTCCCTCTGTGCCAAGGGACAGCAGGGGCAGGGCTAAGCTCAGCTCCAACACAGCCCCATCGCCCACACCATTGGACAGACCTGGCAAGGAGACGAGAAAAAGCGATGGGGAGAAGGAGATGAGGGGAACCAGGGTACTTCATGGAGCTACACCCGGCTAGATACAGTCAGACTTCAAGCAGCTTCAGAAAGTCCTTTCATAATCAGAGCTGGGAAGCACAGGGGTAGGAGACACAACCAAGCCAAAAAACCCGAACGTCGGGAACACAACCCTGCGCAGCTGTGTCCCTGCCCTGGTTCACTTGGGCAGCTGCCTCTCCCCATGCTAACTCTTGCTGCTGCTCTCCAAGGAGGTGTGATGCTGGCACCTGCTCCCAGGATTGATTCAGGCCCTCAAACAGGACGGGATCTCTCACAGGACCAGGAAACACATTGGAGCGACCGGTCTGTTCAGGGTTAGGAAATAACGACACATCGACAAAAGCTTAAGCAAGCAAAGTCCTTGGGCACTCTACACATACTGTAGGGGTTGTATTTTGCAGCTGACACATCATTTGGGGTCACCACGGACGGGGTGGTCACAGCTCAACCTGGATGGGGAGGCAGTGGGGCACCTGACCTGGGGCTCCAGGTCAGTTTTCTCTAACCCTCAGTTTCAGGATTAAATAAAACCCAAACACTGAGAAGGCAGCAAGTATCAGTGACCACATCTGAGAGAGGGAAAAGGCCTTGCCAGCTCATGAGTAGTTTGCTGAAATGGTAGCAGAGGCAAAGTCCACAGTCATCATTAATTAAGTCATATGCTTCAGCCTTGGCTTCGCTTTCTCCCTCGGGTCTAGGAAACCAGAGGAGAGGGCAAGTAGGCCTCTATCATTCGATTTCTTTGGCATGCTAATGCATTCCTAAATTAATCATCATCAAGTGACAATCTCTCCTTCATCTTAACAGCCTGAGCAGTGGCCTGAGCAAACCTGCTGGCTTATGCAAGGCAGCTGGAGTCTCAGAAGAGCCTCTGATGAAAACCAAAGCACTTCCCATATGGAAAAACTCCCCCATCTCTTACTGTCTCTAATCCAAACCAGCTGCATTCCTGCTCTACTCCCAGAACCACGAATCGGGGGATTTTGTGGGGTGAGAACCTGAATTAAAGAGATGCATCACCCTGTGAGCCAGCCTAATGCCTGTCACTACTGGATGTGGCATCTGGCTACACAGACAAGACAAATTCAGCTCAGGAGAATGCAGGGACCTGTAAAGTTCAAAGGCCTTTCATGGGCTGCAATCATTAACAGCCACCTAGACTGCTCCAGAAGGAAGGATATCTGACCTAGCTAAAAATCCTTCACTGGGAGAGGTGCCTCAGGAATGAGAAGGCAAATATCCTGGTGGTGGAGGCAAAGAAGGTGCCAGGACAGCCACAGCACCACACAAACAAGCACTTGTCTCACTCGGAGCCTGCACTAGGAAACCTTTCCCTCAGGGACCAGGTCCTCATAAAAAGTCTCTATGCATTTACACTGTTCTTAGAAGTACACATCAATGTCTACGTTTATGTTTCTCCCTCTCATTAACTCCTTAGGAAAATATTCCCAGAGGGCTATTGCTCGTTTATTTGGAGAGAATCTAAACAGGCACCTTCTGGAGTCTAAATATAGAGTTTCTACCCTTCTTCACTCCTATTTGAGAATCTAAAGCAAGTTCTGTACACCGGGCACCTGAGTCTCATTTTTTTTGTTGCTCTTTTCACCAGGGAGGGAAGATGAGGCCAAGAGTTTAAACCTAAATTTCGTGAATGGGAAAACTGGAGCCTATTTAAATGATAGTTGCAATCTCATGGCACAAAAATAGCTTCTATGCGTTCCCCTGTGCAGATTTAGGACACTAAGTGATCACCTAGAAGTGAAAAATAAACACTTAACTCCCATCAAACATAATTAGCCAATATTTCAGCCTGATAGAATAGCTCCATCCAGATATCGGCGTGTGTGTCCACACTCAAAATAAGCCAAACACACCTATCAACCACCAAAACAGCAGCAGGAAACACTCTTTTTCCAGTTAAACAGTCTCTCAAATCAAAGTCATTAGCAAAATGAACATGGACTTCAGAGCACATGGAAATGGCATCAATGTAAACGCTTCCCTGCTGGCTTTAGTCCTGTGCCAAGCCCTGCCTGCCCCATCCCACAGATCCCAAGTGGGCACTTCTGAAGTCACTGACACCTCGTGCAGGAAAACAAGGGCAGCTCCTTGCTCTGCTCAAGGTGTCAGTGACGTCAGCCCCAGAGCAAGGAAAAGCCATAGTGAACGCTTGGATCTCCAAGGGGGAAAAAAGTTTCTAGGCCACCTCTAGCTGAAAAGTCTAACAAAGGAATCATTCTGGTCTTGAGCAGGGATTTTTGGGTTGCTGCCAGGAAGAGAAGAAAATGAGCCCAGAATGTACTCTGAGGAGGGGCAAGATGTGCAAAGCTCAACTCGAAATCCTGAGATTTCAGAGGGATCTCCAGGCACCAGGCAACCAAGGCCGACTTCAGGAAGCAGCTCCTGCTGCGGTTCCCTGTGAACAAAGCAGGTGACGCTGGACGCCTGGGCTGGACCCTCCTACCTGAACACAACTTCTGCTGCCAGAGCAGCTTCAAGCCAAAGACCACAGCTCTGAGCAGTAAAATGTGGTGTAAATAACCACTGACTGGAAGAATTGCTTTATTTCTCATGTGGGAAAGAGATCCAGAGGAGCAGATTTAACTAGTTCATGCAATAGGCAGCATAAGTGGGATTAAGGTACCTGACATGCCACTGATCCTAATCCCAAGGACATCTCTGTTCTTCCTCTGCTCCCTGCGAGCTCCAGCACTCCAGATCCTGTTCCATCATCACCTCCCACACATCCTTAGGATCTGCAAACCATCTCAACAACGTCAGTCGGGCCTCAAATGCTGCAGGTAGGGCAGAGGAAGGTAGGATCGCCCTCTCTCTGTGGTGATGAAAGGCCACGCTTACATGTGCAGTAAAAATGTGGATAAATAACCCCTCCCTGGTCAAAATGCAAGAGCTCTGGCAGGGAACAGGTCTGGCTCTGCTGGGGCAGTGTTGTTTAATTTTGGTTTTTTGAGCACTAGTGTAAAAAAAAAAAAAAAATTAAATGAGGATAATGATAGAAAAATACCAGCGGGGTGCCACAACATCTTCATTAGCAACTCGAGAGAGGATGCAAACAGCAGGGAAATTAAATCTGCAGACAGCGCTAAACAGGGAGTGGGTGACAGCAGTGAAAGGGCTGAGAAATAATGGGAGAGTCACAGTGGGGACAGACCACAAAACCATGGAATCACAGACTGGACTGGGTTGGAAAGGACTTTAAAGCTCATCTCATTCCACTCCCTGCTATGGGCAGGGACACCTCCCACTAGACCAGGTTGCTTCAAGTCCTGTCCAACCTGGCCTGGAACACTTCCAGGGATGGGGCAGCCACATCTTCTCTGGGAAATCTGTGCCAGGGCCTCACCACCCTCACAGGAAACAATTCCTTCCCAATATCCCATCTAACCCAGCCCTCTGGCAGTGGGAAGCCATTTCCCCATGTCCTGGCACTCCAGGCCCAAGTGCCTGTCCAGCTCTCCTGGAGCCCCTTTAGGCACTGGAGGAGACTCCAAGGCCTCCTCAGAGCTTTCCCTTCTCCAGGCTGAACACCCCCAGGACAAAGAAAAACAGACCTAAGACCAGGAAGAGTCTCCCTCGCCTATGGGAACAAAAAGCCACAAGAGTCAAACCAAGCTTCTGTGGCTGCCAAAAAACACAGGATCACCATCAAAACACCATGAGCAAGCCAGGAACTATTTCATCCTCAGGAGGTTGGTATAACCTGCAAGCGAGGCTCGCCCTGCACTTGTGAAATGATTTCTTCTGGAACATGCAGGAGCCTCAAACGGGAGGTGGTGAAGAGGAGAGGTGTGAGTCAAAGCACAGTGCCTGGAAAAGCTCCACTGGCGGCTCAGTCCCTTAGGGGTCTCTGCTCTGCACCACCTCCCCTTGCCTGCTCACACATTCCTGGAAAATACCCAATGTTTCTGCATGCTCTAAGTGGTGAAAAAGCATTGTGTTCCTTGCCTCTCTCCCTGACATACAAGGAATCTTTGCACACCGGGAAATGGCTGGATCACAGTGCTGACGCTGCTGGTGAACCCAGGCTGAAACACCCATGTGAGAAAAAGGAATTTCTTCTTCCCGGCGAGACCCAACTCAGATTTCTGAGCTCGTGCTGCACACTTCATCATCTTGCTGACGTTTGCAATTAAATTCAGCTCAGCTTCCTTCAGATGCACTTGCTGCTCCTGAGCCCAAGAAACCAGACATTTCCTCAGAAAGCAGCTGCACAAAGGCTCAGATCTCTCAGATCTCTGGATTTAAGCTCACAAGTGAGGGAAATTACCGCTGCTTAAAAGGAATCCTGGGAAAAACGGACAAAATCACTGTAAAGAGGCAGGAAATTAGGAATTATAAGTAGTTTGCAATACAGGAGCAGCAAAAAGCCAGAGAAATGCAACCCGAGAAATGCCACAGCATTGAGGAGAAAGGGAAATCTGTCATTAACAGGTTGGATAATGGTGCTCCTGGAGTACACTGCTCTGCCTCCAATGCCTCTGTGGCCAAGCAGTGCCAGCAAACTGGGAGGGATTTCCAGAGAACATGGTTAAGTGTGAAGGTTCTCCATGGGAAGATTAAAGCTAGTTACCTACAGCACAATTCCCAGATTGGAGACACTGTCACAGCCATTCTACCAATGCCTGAAGAACACATCTACAAAGGAAGAGGAAGGATTTTAACGGACAGAAAAGTACTTGTAAGAGATCAAGATCTATTTTTCCACTACTGTTACAGACAGTAGGAGATAGACAGGAATCTCCACTGAAGCCCAAGCTGCAAATTAGTGGATGCTACAAAAGAAAATCCCTACACTGGCCTGGGTGTCCGTTCTCTCTCTCCCAAGGCTTGTTCCCATAAGGCCAAATACTCCTGTAGGTTTCACGGTATTCCAGTCCCAAAGCTCCCTCTGCTGCTCATACTCTAACTTCTCTGCCTTCCTCCTGTGATTAAGAGACACAGAACCTTTAACCTCACCAGAAATATACTCCCCCTTTCCAGGCATCTCTCCCAGGTAAAAACCTCACAGAGTTTGGGAAACCCAGACGAGCACTTCCTGAGAAACAGCCCCAATTACTGTTGCCTTTCCAGCTCTTCACAGCAAGATCATTCTGGTGGATTCCTTCCCGGGGAACCTCACAAGATGGTCACGGTTCACTATCAAGCCGTACATGGTTTGGTGATTCCCACCAGACCAAACCTGACATGCACAAGAGGCAGTGGAGTGAACAGGGATGAAATGGGATCAGGAAAAGCCGTGCTGTGATTGGTGCCAAGTGCAGGCTTTGTAAGTCCATAAAACACACCCCAAGGAAAGCTCCTGCTCCAGATTGTGGGCATGGAGTCAGTCACAGCATCAGACTCGGGCCTCAGAAGGTCTCTAGTCCAACCTCCCAACCAAAGCAGGGCCAACACTGAATTCAGGTGAGGCTGCCCATGGCTTTGTTCTCTTGGGTCTTGAAAATCTTCCCAGGTGAAGACTGCCCAACCCCTTGGGCAATGCCTGCCTCACTACTGGGCCATCCTTACAGTAATTTGTTTCCTTAAGCCACACTGAACCCTCCCCTTTCAATTTATGACCCTCCTGCCGTGTATGTCAGCACAGAGCCCGGCTCTGTCTCTCAATAATCTCCTTGCAGGAAGTGGAAGATCTGTCTGTCTTCTGCCTCTCCTCACAGAGCTCCAACCCCTAACCATCCTTGTGGTCTCCATGGGATTTGCTCCAGTTTATCAACAATTTTATGGTGACCAAAGTATTCCAGATGTGGTTTAACCAATGCAAAGAGGAGTAATACTTCTACTGGTTATGACTCCTCTGGGATTCGTGCCTGTTCCAGGACAGCAGGTTAATAGATACTCTCCACCCTAACTATTGGATCCAAGAAGGCCATCAGGTTAGTCAAGCATGAGTTTATCCTTAGGTAAATCCACACTGGCTATTCCTAATGTCCTCTTCCTCCATGTGCCCAAAACTGGCTTCCAAGAGCAATCTCTCTACGAGGTTCTCAAAGACCAACGTGAAGCTGACTGGCCTGAAGTGTCCAGATCATCCTTCCTTCCCTTTCTAACCACAGATGCAACAGTTACCAAGGGTCCTCTCCTGGTTTCCATAACCATTCCAAGGTAAGAGTGGCCTCACAAGGCCACCTGCCAATGCTCTCAGCACATCTGGACACACACCATCATCACCCATGGACTTGTATGGGTTAAGCTTTCTCAAAAGACTCCTGATTCCAGCCTTGCTTCACTACAGCTACTCCTGTGGCTCTCCTGTCCATCCTCCCTCCCTGGTGGGAAGGAGCTCACCTCCTTCCACGGCTCCTTCTCCAGGTCACTCAGTGCCCCAACCAGGGCACAATACTCACCAGCTAGGCCAGTGTGACATCACCAGCAAGGCCACTGTGACCTCCAGCTCCTGTAGGAAGCACCAGGCAGATCCAGCAGTTATGGACCATGATCCCTCCACATGGGCCAATCCACCCTCTCCTATACCAGGGCAGTCAGTGCCGCTGGCACCACAGGGCAGGGACAAGGTCCCATGGCACAGCACCACCACTGTGGCAGAGTTGTCCATGTTTCCATGCTGTCCTGAGTTGCCAGGCCCCCTCATGTCCTCTGCCACATGAATCCCTGCAATAACTTGTGTCTTCTCAACACAATCTAACATTTCCACTCAATGTCTTCTCCAGAGGCCTTGTCCAGAGGCCACTTTAAAAACCTGCTGGTTAATGCAAGCTTGGAAAGGTTCATTTCTGTACTCACCTGCTCCTGAAATTGCTCTTGTGATAAACAATCAGTCACATCCACACAGCCCAGGAGGCATCCTGAGGGATAATCACTTGGAAATTCCACATCTGCAGCAAAAGAAACATCTCTTCAGGGAGCCCATATTACCACACACAGCTGGGGTCTTCCAATCCCCAGGTGCCCTTCCCTCTCCTCCAGGCACCTCAACCTTTCGAGGCACAAGAACACATACAGCAATTTTAACACTTTTTTGTACCTTTTCCAGGTCAGGATCTTCCTCATGAAGGACTAGGGCTGGGAAATTTAATTTTATATATAGCTTTCCCTCCTCAGCAGAGAGGGATGTCTGACACTGCTCATTACATGGCTCAAAGTACCAAATCATTCCATGAACCAAGGAGAGGAGTTCACCTTTCCGGAGCAGCATTCTGTAGGAAGCCTCCAGTTCAGAGATTTCCTGAGGGGAGGGTCTTTTAGCAGTAGCTGCAATCCATAACCTCCCTCGATGAGATGTGTACCAGGTCCTGCCCTCCACCCTAAAGAACAGAGGAAAATGTAGGACTAAAATTCCAGCAGAAATCACTCACATGGACAGATTTTTCATTCAAATATAGTCAATTCCTGCTGCTAAGCTTTGCCCTGATTATCCCAACTCAAGCAATGCGTCAGGACCCCAAAGAAAAGCTGAGATAGGCAAAAAATAACGTCACAAATAAAGCAGAGCGTGTTCTCAGGTCTTTAGAGGACATCAATCCCCAGCAGGGCCAGCAGAATACATATGCAGGACAATCTGCTCACAGAGGTCCCTTACAAGCTCCCAAAGTCACACAGAACAATCAAGAGAGCAATAAGGGACTAGGTCTTTGCATGGAACAGTTGTTTGGAGATCCCGGAATTCTGCAGCTGTACCAGAGTGGCTGGAGCATTCCCAGAACACCTGGATGAAGAATCCTGGCACATTAAGATTTACAACACCTTTAGCTTGGGAAATGAAAAAGCCTTGCTTTCCAGAATGAGAAATGTGATGAATGGAAAAAAAGGCTAAAGAAGATTCTTTGTTCACTGTTAACAGTAGCAGCTTCTTTTTGTAACCCAACTCCCAGCCCAGAGGGGGAAGGTAGTGGCAAGGGTTGGGTTTCTTTTAAACAAAGCCTGGTGCCACTGTTGCCTTCTTTATGCTGAACAAAAACCCAGAACATATTTCAAGTGATTATCTTATTTGCTTTTCAAATTCCACACAGGAATGCCCCAACTATTGCAGTGAAATCTCAGCCTCTCTCTACATTTACCCACTGTGAAGAAACTTGTCCCTTACAGGTTAAGTACTATCCCAAAAAAAAGAGACTCTCCAACTCCTCAACCCATCATTAGACTGGAAGAGGAAGTACAGCTTCCACACCTGGAGCTATCACAGCTATCAGTCACTGCACAGAGCCAGTGGGTCCACAGAGATCCTCCAAGAAACACAATTTCCCACGTCCCCTGTGGAGCAGGAGCTGCCTGGGATACCTTCACCTTTTGATTCCTCTCACGAGCAAGGAAGCCCAAGGCTGGTGCAGGCTGAGGCACCAGCCATCGTCCGAGATCTCCTGCAGCTCTCGGTCCTGAATCCGCAGCCTGTTCCGCTCCAAGCCAGACTCACTTCCAGCTTCCATGGAATGAATGGTTTTCCTTTGCGGGAGCAAACCAGCTTGGTCCACCCACTTGAGAGTGTTCAAAAGAAACAGGGAAAAGGTTAGCACCTCTCCAGGAGTAATGTGTATCAAGTGCAAATCCTATTTGAAGTTTTCCTTATGCCCTTTGGAAAATGGGAATCTGGCAGAAAAGGCTTCATAAAATAGAGCTGAAAGGGTGACATGGCCTTAGGCTGACTCAAAGAAACTCTTCTGCATTCCTGAAAAGGAGGCAGGATGCTAAAACTCCAATAAGCCAACCTACCAGGAGCGGGGCATTGTCAAACCTTCTCTATTCCAAACTAAGATGGCCAGTGAGAGACACAGGGGAGGAAAGAGGGGGTGAGAAACAAGGGGAAACAGGGGGAATGGTTTCCCACTGGCAGAGGGCAGGGTTAGATTGGATATTAGGGAGAAATTCTTTACTGTGAGAGTTGTGAGATACCGAAACAGGTTGTCTACAGAAGTCACCACATCTCTGAAAGTGTTCTTGGCCAGGTTGGACGAGGCAACCTGGTCTAGTGAAAGATGTCCCTGCCCATGGCAGGGGATGGAATGAGACAGTCTTTAAAGTCCCTTTCAACTCAAACCATCTTGTGATCCTTTGGGGTACTACAGACGCATTCTCAAGCTCAACTCTCCCAAAATTAGTCACTACTCTAGAATAAACCACTGAAGCCCCACTGACCAAAGGAGCAGGCAGGAGGAGATGGGGATTCACCAAAACCCCAGAGTTTGGTGTCATCTCTGCCCCAGGGCTCCCAGCTGGCTCGCTCAGTGCACCATAGCTCATGGCCTCAAGGGTCTCATCCAGTCTGCAAGCACAAATGAGAGGGATGAACATTCCCTGCTTCCCCTGGGAACATCTCCCTTCTCCCCACACACTCTGACTCAAAGCATTTTTTGCCCCATTCCCCCCAACTAAATGACTTCCTTGCTCAGTCTGATTTCCAATTTGAGCAGTCACTGCTCTCTACTGCAGAAACTCAGCTTGGTGTGAATTTGAGCTGAACTGGTCCTGTTGAGACAGGCCTTCTGCAACACCTCTTTCCAAGGCAGCTTTAACAGGCACGTCAGACCACTCTCCATGAGGATTTGCACCTCTTTCCTCTCAGACACGCTGCCAGCCTTCACTCACTTGCTGTGGTACTCAGCCATGCTGTTTTCTTCCTCCAGGATCTGCCTGCCAGCAAAGTCGATGGTGATTTTCTTGGCAAGCCGAGAGGCATGGCGCAGCTCCCGCAGCTCCTGCTCCCTCTTCTGGAGCGCTTCCCTTTCCTGCTTGGAAAGCCACTGGTTGGAGTCTGTCGCAAAGTAATCCGACTCGTCATCAATGACCTGGGTCCGACGCACGCTGGGACAACAACCCCCAGAAGGGAGGATGAGCACAGTGACACCACGGCAGAGCCTCAAACTCACCCTCCAACCTGCTCCTTTCCCATCTCTCTGGAGAGCTGGACTGTCAGGGACAAAAAGCAAGGACACCCAAACAGGAACCATACCAGAGACTCAGTCTTGTCCCACCAAATGCCATAGTTAAGGTGTCTGTGGCTGCAGTCTGGGTTTTAGAAGGAATTCCCAATGTTTCTGCTAAAGGCACCTCACCTGCCAGGTCACTTATGCTATTCATGACAGTCTCCCACCTGGTATCTTACCTTGTCCTATCAAATTCCAACAACTTGTCTTTGTGCTTCACAGCCATCTCCAGGCCTGATTTGAGTCTCGCTTCCTGGCGAGGCAGCAAGCCTTTGCTTTTGGCATCCAAATTCCCCGAACTTTCGGCACCTGAGACACAAAACAAACCACAGCTCAGCAGTCAGTAGGTTAAAGCCGTTTGGGTGGGCCAGGCTGCAAAGTGTCCCCTAAACTAAATGCCACGCCAGAAGCTAAAAGTACAGCTTTGCGGCAAGATCAGCATCTTTCCGCGGAGGTTGAAGACACAATTTTCCCTCAAGCCCACTTCACAGACTCCTTCCGCCAAAGAGAAGGAATCACTTAAATATCACAGTGACAAAGTCCGAGCAGATTTTAGGGAGAAGCTCTTGGTCTTTGGCTCTCCTTCACCCTTCCCTAGCAATTCGGGCAGTCAAAATTCCTCCCATCACCAACCATGGGCCTCGGGCCATAGAATCATAGAATGGTTTGGTTTGAAAGAGACCTTAAAGCTCATCTCATTCCACCCCCTGCTACGGGAAGGGACACCTTCCACTATCCCAGGGTGCTCCAAGCCCCATCCAAGCCAGCCTAGAACACTTTCAGGGATGGGGCAGCCACAGCTTCTCTGGGCAACCTGTGCCAGAGCCTCACCACCCTCACAGAGAAGGCTTTCTTCCCAATATCCAATCTAAATTTCTTGTCTTTTAGTTTAAAATCATTCCTTCTTGTCCTATCACTGTCTGCCCATTTAAATAGTTCCTCCCCCTCCTTTTCATAAGCCCTTCTAGGCACTGGGAGGGGCTGTAAGGTCTGGAGGCTTTTCTTCAGTAACAACCCCGGCTTTTTTAGGAGTGCTCTCCTAAAAGCCAAACCTTCCCCACATGTTGTTACCCCCACAAAGAGCCTCTTGCCCAGGACAGATTTCAGGGAGACCCAGAGCCTTCCGCTGTTTGCGCTTCCCACAAACAATACCCTATCCTGACACACCACACCAGGTTCCCCAGACAAGCTGCTTCCAGAGATGGAGAAATCTATTCCCAGCAAATGCTCTTCCTTCTTACCTCTCCTGGCAAGGGGCCCAAACCCAACCAACCAACCAACCGGGAAAAACCGAAAAAACCCACAAAAGGTTTGAACCCAAGCTATGATGGAACAAACCAATATATTTCACCACACTGGGAAATGCTTTCATTTCAGGGAAACAATTGCCTGTATTTCCCTTTGGTCACTGATCCACAGTTTTTACTCCTAAGACAAGCAGCAAATCACAGTCCAGCTTTTACCCACACGGATAGCAAAACAAGAGCTGGCAGGGGTAGGAGGGAAAAGAGATTAAACAAGTAAGAAAAGGGATCCTGAAGTACACCAGCATCTGTATGGGAAGGATAGAACAGATTGGCTGGTGCTCTCAAGGACTTCCATCCTCCTGCCATCTCCACAGTACTAAGGAGAAGCCCAGACCTGGAGTAAATATTTCCCCAGTTCTTCAGCAAACTGTATTTTTCAACCAAAAACACCATGACCTTGGCTGCAGTTCAGGTAAACTCAGACGAACATCCCCACAATGCACAGGTCTTCACTGGGACACTAGGTAGTATTTCCTCTTGCTTTCCCTGGTTCTGTTCCTATTTTTAGCTCCCAAGGTAAGTGTGAGACAAGAAGAGCCATTAGGAAATATTAACCACCACCTCTCTAAGCCCAGCAAATCAGACTGCAGCACTTCATCTTTCACACCACACATTCCACAGGAGACTTATCCTAATTTTCAAGGATTGCTACAATGATCCAGTTCATGTGATTGATTCTGGAATGCCAAAGGAGCAGCCTTGGGGCCTCAGGGAAAGGACACCACAAGTTGCCATTTGACACTCGCCACTGTCACTCCTGCTGAAGCCCGGGAATGCTGCCGAGGACTTGCAGGAGGATCCAAGGAGCCAACTTCCAATCCATCCCTTTAACGCCTATGTAAGAGACGGTCCGAAAATCCCTCATCTGTCTCACGATCATCAGCAGGGATAGAGACTGAAAGACCCTAAAACTCCTAAGGGGAACAGGCACAGGAATCCTGGCCAGGCTGAAAGGAGGGGAATGCTTGTCAAGAATCTGCAGGCGTGTACATTGGACAGGTTGTTCCAGTGCTGTTCCTTGCTGCCCAGGCCGGGGGGAGAGGCACTGGAGCGAGCTGTGCCTAGACCCTGCACTGTTATCGCTTCTCCACCTTTTGGACACTGGAGCGTGCCTAGACGTGCCTAGACCCTGCATCGTTATTGCTTCACCACCTTTTGGCTAATTGCCCCCCTGCTTTTGGCTAGTTGCCCCCCGCTTCTGAAAAGACTATAAAAGGACTTTCTGAAGAGACCCCCTTTGAGATCTCCCCACGGAAGAAGACGGACCACGAGGATCCCGACTCGCCGTTGGTAGCTATTAACCCCCCCCTCTTTTTCTCTCTATCCTTTGTTTCCTTATATCTCTCCCTCTCTTCTATCGCATAATCGTGCTGTTGGCACTCAATAAAAGGGCTTATTTTGATTAAGCATAAAACTTTTCCCCGTTTGTGTTTCTTCTGCACTCTGAGATCAGGATAACGAACCATCACGACCCCCGCTCGTGTTAGCGGATCGTGACAGCCTACCACAGACAAAGCGCAGCAATGAGGGCAAGTGGCACAGCTAAGTCTGAAGGAAATAACGCACATAAACCATTTGGATTCATTCTATTCCAGGTATAGAATAGCTACTGACCTGCCATGAGCTTCTTCAGCAGCTTCTGGCTCTTGTTGGAGTCCCGCTGAAGAATATCCTGCTCTTCTTTAGTGCACACCTGAGGAAAAGAAGGAAATGAAGGCTTAGGAAGGACATCACATGGGAAGGATGCCACATCTTGACCAGTTTCAGAGCCCTGGACAACAGTTCAGGCTGTTTAAAGTGGCAACAACAATCCACATCTTCTTCTCTTCCCCACTGACACGGGGAGAATCCTGGAAGCTTGTTCTTTACTAAAAGAGAAATGCAGAGTTTGGTCTCTCCCTGTTCTGCGGGTGGACATGTTGCTGACTGAGCTCAAAGGACAAGAGATGAGCTCAGAACCATTCCGTGCAGAACCACAACCCTTAACTCGGAGGTTTTCTCTCCTTCTTGGCCACTGGGAGTTAAACTGATCTTTCAAAATAGCAACCAATCTGCTTTAAAACACTTTGTTCTACCCAACCAGTATTTTCCTCTCACATGAAGAAGAATTTCCTCTCATTTGCCATCAATAATTTGCCCCCTTTCTCCAAAAGATGCCCTTTGAACTGAATCCGGGTGTTAACAGGTATCCCAAAGGATCCATATTGCACGAGAGTTGAAGGAAAGGCAGGACACGGCTCCTGCCAAGGTGACCAGGGCTGTGCCTGGGATGGGGCTGAAGACTTGCAGAGATTTTGGACACTGGTGTGACACACAGGAGACTGTCAGAAAACAGATAAGCTCCAAAGCCATATATATTATGGGGGAAACCTTCTAACAGGTTCTTTCCTTCTCTGCTTTAGAACTCTGCAAGAGGAACTTCTATCTAAAGGGCTAATTCAGCCAACTTCTCCAGGTCCAAGCGGGGCAGTAACTCCCTGGTTACTCACCAGGGCCCCGCAGAACAGGCAGGGCCCGGAGCCCTCCTGCTCACAGACAATGCGCCCGCACTCCAGGCAGTTGTTGATAAGCTTGTGCTTCTGGCCCAGGCACTCGCAGGCATGGCGGCCTGGGATGAGCACAGCCAGCCTGTCCTGCCCCTCCCTCGTGTACAGGCTGACATACTTGGGCTTCTTCTTAGAGGAAATGTTACTGCTGCTGACTCCACTGCTGCTCTGCTGGGCCTGCGAATGAAAAAATAAACAAACAAACTGTGCTCCCAGTGCAGCACTGGCAGCAGAGAGCGAGCGCTGACCCCTGGGCAGGCTGGGAGGCTGAGACAAGTGTTATTGTGCCCCACTGGAATGAAACTTGGACCAGACCCCAGACTAAGCGGAAAGACAAGCTCAGGCCTGCCAGAAAAGCTCCAAGGAATCCAAACATAGCAGGGACACCAGGATGCACTCAAAGTTTGCCACTCATGCCAGCTGGAGCTGCTGGAATTTGGGCGGCGAGTCTATGCTGCTGTCTGTGCTCCGTACCTCCGGGAGAGCCTCACACCTCTTTAACAGCTCCAAACAGCAGCTCAGCTACTCCCAAGTTCATTTCCAAGGATTATTTAGACTCCCTGTCTGTAGCTGTGCACCCTGTGTGTGCCTGTCCCCAGATACAGCCTGTGGTGGCAGCAGGGGTGCTGCATTCACAGCCGTGTCACCTCCAAGCAGCTTCCCCAGGTCCCACCTGGCACAGCCACCTCAGCGGAGGTTTTCCACACAGGAGGGTTCAAGTACTGAGCTGTAAAATAAATTCTGCTCCTCCTTCTACAATCTGGCCTCAGTGATTTCATGACTCACCTCTGAGTTTCAATCTGGTTTAGTGACAAGCAGATGCAGCATTTTCAGTCCCCCCAGTAAAGCCCAACTGGTTTTAGTGCCTCTGCCAGATTCAAACACTGCCACCATGAAAATAACCCAAAACAAGATAAAGTGACTTTGGCAGCTCTTTCTCATTTGTTTTTTTTAAATTTTAATTATGCGAGAAGGTAATTACAAGGAAATGGAACATCATTGTCCATTTTTCACCCTTCAGTTGAAAAAATGTGGTGTTTTATCCTATAAACACTTTTACAAATGCTTTCAGCCGTTGCAGCCTCCCTGCTCCACGAAGCTCCATTAAAAATCATGAATTTGAGTTCCACTCCTTACTCAAGAATAGCAGCACTTCTCGGGTTTTAGTGTTTCTATGCTTTTTTTCCACAGTTTCTTTCTGAAGTATTTCAGTTGCCTATTAAAGCTTTAATCAGTGTGACTGGGAAGGTTTAACTACATCAGGAAAGGATATTCTAACCATTTGGGGGCTTCAATTCCCCACCCTCATATCTGATTTAAAGAAATGTCTTTTATTCTTATTAAAGAAATGCCTAATTACAGCCTTAACTTCCTTCACCTGCTCTCTCCTCTCAGGCTTTCTTTTTTACTTCCAGTTATAGACACAAACAGACACAACCTTTCTCCCCAGCCTGGATATCATAGAAACATGGAAATGGTTAGGTTGGAAAAGCCCTCCAAGATCACAGAGGCCCATCATTAACTCTCCCTCCCCCTCCCCCCTTTTCCCTCTTCCTCCTTCTCTTCTTTCCTTCCTCTTTCTCTCCCTTCCTCTGTACCCAAGTACCACATCCACATGTTTTTTGAACCCCTCTAGGGATGGTGACTCCACCACTGTCCTAGACAGATCATTCCAGTATCTGACCACTGTTTCCATGAAAAAATTTTTCCCTAATATCCAACCTAAACCTCTCCTGCCACAACTTGAGGCCATTTCCTCTCATCCTGTCCCTTGTTTCCTGGGAGCAGATCTCAATGGCCACCTGGCTCGACTCTCCTCGTCAGGGAGTTGTGGAGAGCCAGACGGTTCCCCCTGAGCCTCCTTTTCTCCAGGCTGAGACCCGTCAGTTCCCTGAGCCACTCCTGGTGCTCCAGCCCCTTCCCCAGCTCTGTTCCCTTATCTGGACATGCTCCAGCACCTCACTGTCTTTCTTGTGAGGGGCCCAAAACTGACTGCAGGATTTGAGGTGTGGCCTCAGCAGTGCCCACCTGGGCATCCCAGTCTGACATGTCCTGGACACTCATTTCCACTTTCCAATCACATCTTGATCAGTGTCTGACATCCTCATGCCCCAGGCCCCAGGTTCCAAGCCTTCCCCGTGACCCCCAGCCTCCCTGGCGTGGCCCCCACACTCACCTTGGCCAGGTCCAGGGGGGTTTTCACCTCCTCCCTGTGAGCACTGGGCTCAGCACATGCCAGCGTCTCCTGCTTGTTCCGCCCTTTGCGTTTCCCCTTCTTCCCTTGGTCCCCAGCCCGTGGCACTTCTGAAGCCTCTGGAAGTGTGAGCAAGCACAGAGAGAGGCTGGATAAGTGCAAGCAGAAGAAAGATGTCCCTGGTCTCTACTTCATGACTGAAAATGGGCTTTAAACTGTCCCGACAATTAGGAATGGGACTAGTATCCATACAGGGATCCACGGTATGGAATTGTTTGTAACCACAATAACCAAGTTTGTTTGAGAGTTTTCCACTCTGCACCACTCACCATCCTTTTTCCGATACGGTGGGAAAGGCTCGGAGGGCAGCTGGGCAGATTTCCTCCACCTGGTCAGCAGTTCTTCCACAAACCAGCTCTTCTTCCCGTCGGTGCCCTGAACGAGGTCAACAACGTACTCCCGGATCTCATCCTCGTCTGTGATTGACAAGATGTACCTACGAGGGGCCGGGGTGAATAAAAACGGGTGAGGGGGCGGATATTTCGAGGTCTAATCCAGTGGTCTCATCGCACAGGTGTGTCATTTATCTCTCCTTTTCGGATCAGGTTTCTGTTGAGACCGTGGTGAGACCATGGCAGGTTGTGGAACGATATGACTTTTAAGATCCCTCCCAACTAAGAGCAATCTGTGATTCTGTGACCCTCACCTTCCCCCCATCCCCGCCACTTCCCCTCCCCAGATCTCCACCCGAGCGACAACCCCAGGCAGATTCCCGACAGCTGTTCTGACACACCCTGTTTCCTCCGTGCTGGACCGAGAGGCCCCTGCCAAAGGGCAGGAGGGCCCCGCCCGGCCCCAGCCCCGACGCCGCTCACCTCACCACTTCCTCGCCCACGTCCAGCCCGAAGTCCCCGCGCAGGTGTTGGACGCACCAGGCCAGGAGCGCGCTGGGCGCCGCCATCTTCCGTGGGGGACGGGAAACGGCGCTGCACCGCCCGACACCCTCCGCTGCCCTTCCCTTCCCCCCGGGAACGCGGCCGCGGAGCGCACGTTCCGGGACCGATTCATAGAGTCCGGGAACAGTTTGAGTAGGAAGGGACCGTAAATCCCATCCTATCCCATCCCATCCCATTCCAACCCTGTGCCATGGGCAGGGACGCCTTCCACTAAACCAGGTTATTTCAAGCGTGGCCTTGAACACTTTCAGGGATGGTTCAGCCACAGATGCTCCGGGCAAGCTATATCAGTGCCTCACTGCTCTCATAGGGAATCTCTCCCCAATATGCCTCCCGGGCAGAGGAGAGAGGGAAGGGAAGAGGAATGAGGGCGGCTCCGCGCTCTTTTGGCGGGCTGTGGCCAATGGCGCTGCCGGGGCGGGGCGGGGCCGGGCAGTAGTGGGCCGGGATGGCGCGGACCAAGGCGGATCAGCGTGGATGCGCATTTCGCAAGGGTGTGGGGTCGTGGGAACGCGGGGAATTGGCGTGGCGTGGCGTGGCGTGGCGTGGCGTGGCGTGG
>VZTF01009536.1:100298-160136 GCA_013397755.1 Cnemophilus loriae | reverse complement strand
TTTTTCTTTTCCTTCCTTCTCTCTTTCCTTTTCTCCCTCACTACGTCCTTCCTTTCTCTTTTACTTCCCTCCCTCTCTCTCTCTTTCTTCCTTCCCCTTCCTCCTCCTCTCTCTCCTCCTTCCCTTCCTCATTTCATCTCTCTCTTTTCCCCTCTTTTCCTCCCTCCCTTCTTCTTTTCCTCCCTCCCTTCTTCTTTTCCTCCCTCCCTTCTTCTTTTCCTCCCTCCCTTCTTCTTTTCCTCCCTCCCTTCTTCTTTTCCTCCTTCCTTCCCTCCTCCCTCCCCAGGACTGACATCGCACTCCCCGCAGGTGACAGGCGCCCTGTGGGGCTGAACCGGGTCTGTGTGAGGCCGGTGCCTGCCTGGCAAAGGGGCATCAGCGACTTCCTGAAGCTCCCATCCAAGGAGAACCGGGCCCCCGATGGAGACACACCTGGGACCAGCAGCCTGGAGTGGGTGTTGGGGCAAGGGGTGGCACAAGTTAAGGGAAGCAAGTTGTGATTATTTTTCCTCCGTGGCTCTGTGAAACTCCAGTTCATCTTTGAAGGAGCTGGCAACTGCTGACAAGTTGACAGTGTGTCTCCTGACCTCTGTATCCTCATGGAAGTGATGTTTCTCAGCAAAGTCTGGCAAAGTTTTCAGGGACCTAGTCAAGGTTCCTGAAAATGAGTGGAGTAACTGGTAGTTGAGGCAAGTTCTCACTGCTCAGACATGACTTTGCCAGCAGAGCAAAGTTTTGGAAAAGCTTAGGAGAGCACTAACGCCTTCTATGTGCCAGGAACTGAATGGCTTTTCCAAGCTGAATCCTCAGATATTAACCTGTAGGCTGCACTAGTGACTAAAAAGGCAGCAGTATAAAATATCGTCTTACCGACACTCTGTTTTCCATAGAGAATTCTGGGTTGAACCTCCATTTTTCCACCAAATATAGATATTCCCAAACTTCCAGGGGGAACCCATAAGAATCAGCCCCAAACTGTCCTGCAGGACAAGCAGACAAAGGCTTTTAATTGCATCCTACCTGTTGGTGAAACAGAAACAGGAACTTGCGTGTGGCCTTTGGGGTCTGGGATATGTAGGGTCCATCCAGGGATGTCTTGGTGTGGGATGTTTTCTTTCTGTTTTGGAAGGAATGTCTCTGCAGCTGCATCTGGCCTCGGAGCACTCAGGATAAAGTAGCCCCTGTCAGTCCTGATGCCTCAACGTGCTGGCTGAGGCTAACTAAGTCATTTGGGTCGCATGGGCTTTGGGAAAAGGTCTTTGTTAGCCTTTTAAAGCAGAGTTGGGTTCAGCTAATGCTTCTGAAATAATGCTCCTTACAGAGCTCGGCCCCTGCCACTGGATCCTGCCGAAGATGGAGAGTGCTTGGAGGAAGAGTAGATGTGATCTGACCTTGATTTTAATGTTAAAATGCTCCTCCTACTCGAGCTGGGTTTTGTACATTTGTATAGTTTTCTACAATTTTTTATGGCTTCCTTTCAGCTTTTGTACAAGACTAAAAGTCTGAGAGACGGCACAAACACTGGAGAAGATAATTAATTTTTTACTGTTTGGCACTTAAACCAGTGGTTTACACTGAACATTAATTTTTATCTTGGTTTGTTTGAGTTCCTCCTGCATGTTGGGCAGCTTTTGTCTTTCATCTTCTGACTGCCTTGTGCTTGTCCAAGACTTGCATGATCGTAGTTGTTCTTTTCTAAAAAGCAGATCCTCATTTTTTTAATAAACTGAAGCCTTCTGAGCACACACTTGTGTTGTGTCTTTATTGTAGTAAAAGTGTTAATGAAGATTTCTTTGTCCAAAGATGGGAAACTAGATTTGGAAAGACACTGGAGAGGTGGGTGGGCAGCTGGAACTTGCTCTGATTAAAGGTGAAGTTTAATAAAAACAAACTCTTTGTTCTAAAGAATCAGAACCCTGAAAGCTGGGGGAGCAGTAAATGGCTAAAACTAAATAAAACTTGTTATCGTGGCTGTTATAATGTTGCCACATAACTTTTGGGGTAATTCACAGGAAAAAAAGCAAGCGGGGCCTTGTGATGGGTCTTAATGTCAGGGGTTCTGCTTCTGCTCTTCATCAGAAGGTCCGTGAAAGATCAGAGTATTGTTGAGCAGATGAAAAGGGGAATTTAGGAGGAGATTAAAATTTTAAATTTAGCACATGAGGAGAGTTTAGTGGCAGCTCTCATAGGTCAGCCTGGTGGGGGAAGTGGTGAATGCTATAGAAACCTCTTCCTAAGAAGTCTAATAGATAAAAAGGAGTTTTTACAGAAAAGCGGTTCAAGATTGAATGAGAAGTAGCAATTGATTTCTTGTTAATATAAATTTTTAAAAGATTATGTAAATTAAGGGGAAAAATCTGAACAAGCCACAGACTTCTTTGCCCTGACACCACACAAAACATCATCACAGTGACAGGTCCCATGGTGGCACCGTTGGCAGCTCTTTCCTCTCCCTTTGACCTGCCAAACCAGCATATCCTCAGTTCCATTTCTCCTCTAAAAATGGCTGGGAGACAGCAAATACCTCTGGGCTCTGATCAGATCCGTGCTAATCACCTGCATTCCCTCAGCTGTTATCCATGCTCAGCTGCTCCATGAGGGCTGTGCAGCTGCCACGTGGGAAGGGGGAAGGATGAGCAAGTAAACTGCTTTTGCCTCTAATAAACAAATAAATATGCTCCCTCTGCACAGATAAAATCCAAATGTTTACATCAGGACCTGCAGTCTTAAAGCTGAGTTTTTAATAAGAACAAAATGCAGGTGAAGGTGTTTTCTTGCCTGCTTTCCTGCCCCGGTGGGAATACAGGAGGGTGACCTTCAACCCATGCTCCCCGGGGCTGGAGCTGATTTAGCTCCAGGTGTGCCCCTGCTGCTAATCTTTGAGTCTATAGGGAAAGAGGACTAGCACCTAGCTCTTCTGAAAATGAGGGAAAAAATCAGAAAGAGAGAGAGTGCTAAAGCTCAGGAGCTTCAGACAAGCCAAAAAAAATTTATAGGTAAGACAGACTTGTAGGAGGTTTCCATGTCCAAAAGCTTGCCTGGTTGTTTTTCTTTTTTTTTTCCTCAGCTATTGTTGTTCCAATAAAAATCTTCTTAAAATGGCTCTGTGTGGGTTTTAGAATGCTGAAGGAGTTCCACCTATGCTGACACCTGTGCTGAAGGATTTCCACTGATCTCAAGAAGTGCTTCAGTCCAACGATGTAATTAGTAGTGAAGTTTAATATGGTAAAGAGGGGTCATGCACAGTGTTGAAAATTAATTTGCAGATAAATTGTCTGTATCACTGTACTGGGTGTAATGTTACAGCACCTAACAGAGGTTTTCCCTGTGAAAGGGGATTTCTACAGTCTTAGGGCAAAAGGTGTGGTCCAGAGAACCTTCTAAGGGGAACAATCAGCTGGAAATCCAGTCACTATTACTTTTATATTGTCAGAGTAGTTTTCACTTCTGAGGTAATTTCTTGTAATTTTAAGGGATTATTCCATAATGATGATATTTTGGTTAAATCCATATGAACACCACAACTCACTGACAGCCCCTTCCAGGGCCTAAAGGGGCTCCAAGAGAGCTGGAAAGGGACTTGGGACAAGGGCCTGGAGGGTCAGGATCGGGGGAAATGGCTTCCCACTGCCAGAGGTCAGGGTTAGATGGGATATTGGGAAGAAATTTTTCCCTCTGAGGGTGGTGAGGCCCTGGCACGGGTTGCCCAGAGAAGCTGTGGCTGCCCCATCCTTGCAAGCATCCAAGGCCAAGTTAGATGGGGCTTAGAGCACCCTGGGATGGTGAAAAGTGTTCCTGCCCATGGCAGGGGGTGGATTGAGAGGAATTTAAAGACGTTTTCCAACCCAATCCAGCCTGTGATTCCAATATTTTAAACACCAGTACCCCACGCTGACCATAGATGTCAGCAGCATCTTCAGCTACAAACACTGGGCTGTGCCAGGGACCGGGCAAGGCGCCTTCTGCCTTGGACCAGTTTATTTAGGAAACGTGAAGAGAATACATAAATGTATGGATGAGAGACTGGAATTGCTCATTTCCTGAGAGTCTGTGTTATCTTGCCAGGTAAGGAAATGGCTTCAACAAAATCACCTGCTGTGTCACCGGGTGAATCCCTGTGGCTTCCTCAAACCCAGCAGTGCTGGAGGGACAGGGATGGGCAGTGAGAGCAATCCATTCCCCTCAGCAGATTTTATTTCCATCCCAACACATGGAATTTTCTCCCAATAGTCCAAATTATTTATCTGACCCCTGACCTTGACACCATCACAGCCCTGAAAGCACTAATGAGCAATAAACTGTTCTCAGCTGAGCCCGCTATTCATGCCTGAAGGTCCAAGAGCTCCTTCTGATGCAGGCTGGGGCACCCACACTTTTCCCCAGGGGATGTTGGATGCACCTACATCCCAAATGAGAACTGAGGGGTTCACTGCTGGCACAACTGGATGTGTGCTTCAGCAGGAGCTCTTGGATGCTCCAAAAGCAGCTGCAAGGCGAGCACACAAAGTGTTAAGGAGAGGAGAAGGAAGTGTTAAGGAAATAAGAATTCCTGAGGGTCCAACATGTTGAATTTTAAATCTAACAGGGCAAAATGATCTTTCTTTGGGCAAGAGAGAGTGATGGAACAGACACCATCCTATCTCATCCCCATAGCCTAAGGCTTTTCCTTCTTCTCATACGGATAATTACAAATTACTGCTGCTCCAGAGCACTTTTGAGCTTTTCCTGGCAGACCCCTTCTCCCCTTGTGTCTGAAACAGGACAGACAGCATATTTCTGTTGGATTTAGCTGGAAGGAAGGATCTCCTGCTGCTGTCCCACAGCCAGGGCTGCACGGGGGGGCAGCTGGTTGGCGGGGACAGCAGATGTCAGGGCCGTGGAGATGCAGATGGAGGGGAGGGGAACAGGGCCATCAGCTGTCGGGCTGCTGACCTCTTACCCTGCCATGGGAAATCCAGTGCCAAATCTCAGGGACCTCATCCCCAGACGAGGGGTTTTCATAGTTTTTTCTGATTTTCAAGGCTTTTTCTAAAAAAAATCTGTTACCAGACCATGTCCAATTTATAGCCAGGATTGTTGACTTCCCACTCTTTGGAGTGCAGCCTCCCTGCTGTGGACACTGTGGTTTGGAGTTCAGGTGTTGCCTGCTTATGTTAAGGGAGTTACACTCGACTCCTTCTAGATCATTATTAATTTTGGTAAGTTCCAAGCCTGTTCATGTATATTCCTGCTCTGGACTGAGTGGTTACAGGGCTGTTTCTATTGAGACCTTGGTACCTTCTCGCTCTGAGTAGTTGCTCCTCTGCTCTCACCTCTCTGCCAAAACACACACTTTTAAGCTTTGTTTTTCCTTTTACTTTGTTTTTTCCCCCTTTGGACATTACTCAGAAGGATCTGAGGTCTGTGTCTGCAGGGTACCCCCCTCCCATGCTGCCGTGTCAGAGTGGTGCCTCCCTGTGCCTGATCCTAAACAGGAGCTTCATTGTCCTTCCCGCTGCTCTGGACAAAGGGGAATTGTCCTGCCCACCAGCTCCAGCTGCCCTGCGGCCACGAGCCGCTTCATCTCGACCGGAGATGCAAGAAGAAAAGCAGGATGTTTCCTTTCTGTTCATAATAAGGTGCTTGGGAATCGGGCTGGAATCTCATCTGTCTGGGCTGAGCATGAGGAGGCAAGGAACCTCTGTTGGGGTGCTCTTCACCCACCCCAAACATTTTTGGGTCAGCTTTGACCCCCCTTCATTCAACACACAGGCTGGTGTTCGGATAAACTCCCAAGGGATTATCACAGGGCTAATGAGAATCCACATGTTTAATAGGGCTTAGCAGAAGAACTACTCGGACTAAAATTGATGATAAATAATTTTTCAGAATTAAGATGCTCCTTGGGAGTGCCCAGATGGTTCAGAGCAGAAAAAATGGGAGCCGAATTGCAGAAGTGCTTCTCCTTTTGATCAAAGATATTGTCAATATTGTGATATCCACATTACTATTATTTTCCACACGTAACAGCACAAAGAATAAGCAAAATAAACTCATTCCAGAGCAGAGGCTCAGGATAGATTTTGACAGGATGCTGCCAGGACAGGCTCTTCAGGTGGCTGGATTGAGACATTCTGCTTTTGATATTGACAAAAGGTTTAGTAAGAAATATTAAGCCTTTATTAAACCTATACTGAGTCAGCTGAGTGCACACAGGTCTTAAAAGAGAAAGGAGAAAAACTAAAGTGAAATATCCATTTTTATTAGAACTGGGCTTTTTTTTCAGGTTGATTACAGCACCAGGGAAAAATTCCCAAGCTCAGCCTCAGGATTACGAGGTAGTAGGGGAAATAAATAATTTTAATGCCTAAATTCTGGATCTGAACACATTTTCCAAATAAACCTGTGGTTCATCCTTGGTGGGGCCCAAGGATGTGTGTGGCTGGATAATGGGATTGTCCCCAGGCTGGAGGCCTGCACACCAGGGAAGAAGGTTTTCCTCATGGTGTTTTTTAACCATTTTCAAGGAATGAGCAACCTGCTTGGCTGGAAGGTGTCCCTGCCCACGGCAGGTGGGGAACAAGATGGTCTTTAAGGTCCCTTCCAACCCAAAGCAGTCAGTGATTCCGTGATTCTATGAATATGTCAGTTTAAAACATCCATCTGGCAAATGCCAAGTTCTTCACCAGAATCAGCCTGGGAGCATCCAGCTGACAACCCCAGTGGGTGCTAAACCCCGGAAGATGCTGAGCCCCAGTGGGGTGCTGTGCTGAGCCCTGGTTGATGCTGAGCCTCAGAAGATGCAGAGCCCTGTCGGGTGCTGAGCCCAGGTTTGTACTGAGCCCGGTTGATGCTGAGCTCTGGTGGGTGCTGAGCCCTGAAGGGTGCTGAACCCTGGAAGATGCTGAGTCCCAATGGAGTGCCAAGCTGAGCCCTGGTGGGTGCTCAGCCCCAGAGGATGCTAAGCCTCGGCGGGTGCTGAGGGCGGCTGATGTTGAGTCTCTGTAGGTGCTGAACTCCGGAGGATGCTGAGCCCCGGCAGATGCTGAGCCAGGTTTGTGCTGAAGCCGGCTGCTGCAGAACACCGGTGAGTGCTGAGCCCCGGTTGATACTGAACCACGGCGGGTGCTGAGCCGCAGTGGGGTGCTGAGCCCGGCTGATGCTGAGCTCCGCCGGGAGCGGAGTCCCCGTGCCCGCTGTCCCGCCGCACTTCCTACCCGCCGCTTCCTCCTGGCAACGCCACGCGGTTTCCAAGGCTCGCGGTGCCCCGGAAGCGGCGCGGGCGCGGCGCGGCCATAGGGCGGAGCCGCGTGGGGCGGTGCCGGCGCCGAGCGCTGCCGGGTCGGGCCGTGCCCGTCGAGTGCCGTGAGGGAGGNGGTGGGGCCCGGGCGGGGGGGCGGTTCTCGCGGCCCGCCCGCGGCTGACGCTCCGCCGGGCTCGGCGCTCCAGCCTTCCCGGTGCGGCAGGAGCAGCTCTGGCTGACCGGGCGGAGGAGCCGCCGTGGGGCGGCCCGAGGGACCCCGCGGGGGACGGCTGCGGCCGGGGGTCGCAGCTCCCCCCGGAGAGTGGGCGAGGGGAACCGGGGCGGGTTCAGGGTGCTGGGCTGGCGCTGCCCGGCGGGCAGAGCAGCAGGATTTGGGTCGGGGGAAAGTGGCAGCCAGAGCTGAGGGGCTGTCCCGGGAGTGCGGGGCAGGGACCTGCCGGAGAAGGAGCTGGCGGTGCCTTGGGAATTGCTGAACCTGCTGGTGTTCCCAGTCTAAGGAAGCGGAGTGCTCTGTGTAATTGGAGGTGTATCAGCAACTTATCTGTGTGTAGAAGTTATATATCCCCCCTATGTCTGGGAAGTATTTCCATATGCTGTTCGACACAGTGTGGAACTCTTAAGGGTTGGGGTTTGTTGTCTTGTCCAAATCATGGAATCGGAATGGTTTGGGTTGGAAGGATTTTAAAGCTTATCTCATTCCACCCCCTGCCATGGGCAGGGACACCTTTCACTAGACTAGGCTGCTCTAAACCATGTCTAAGCTGGCCTTGGACACTTCCAGGGATGGGGCAGCCTCAACTGCCTCAGGAGGGTGACATCTTCCCTTCCAAATGTTTCACTGCTGCAAACAGTTCCCTTTAGCCTTTCCTGACAGTGACTTCCCAGTTCGTGGGAAGTCTTCTGAGCAGAGTCCAAGCTATGTCGAGCTGCCTCCCATGCCTGACTTCGTGTGACATTTTCTACCTTCCTCATTTCTGGTTTCTGGGCTCACCGTGACCTGCCTGAAGTCCCACTGTCACGGGTGTGACCTCAGACTTGACTTTTTTTTTTATCAGTGACCTAATGCCTGTCAGCTTGTGCAGCCACTCCTCAAGTTCTTCAGGACCTGCCTTTTCCTTCTCTCAGCTCCCCAGCTGCCAGCTGTGATTTACCCAGATAAACCATCTCTACATCCCTGGTTCAGGGCTGTGTTGATAACTTGGTCTCTGTTGGAAGAGGATGATGGGTGAACTGGGAATCACGATATTTGTTCCTGTCGAGAAGCACTTATCAAATATTAGCAGCATTTTCCCACAGACACATTCCAAAAAATACGAAGAGTGCCTTTGAGTTATGAGTTTGTGGACATTCAGGCTGCAAAATCCGTAGAGGATTCCTCACTGCTTGCCAGTGGCTCAAGTTTTGGAAGTGCCACCTGGGTGGTAAAGTGTTACTGATGAGAGAATTTGGGTTTAATGACATTGCTGTTGTAGAGAGATGCACACACTGGTTATTTCCACGTGGAGCTGGGCTCACACTGGAGCCCTAGGAGTCCGGAATGAGCTGGAGGTGCTGCCAGTGATAAATATCAGCAGGAGTTCTTGTTCAGGAAAGGTGACCACTGGCAAGGTGTGACCAGATAAGAAAAGAATTTAAATATCATGATGTGTAATAAAAAAAATAATTCTTAGTAAAAAAACACTCAGATGCACTTAGGAAGAGTGGAAGATGGAGGTGAGAGCTGCCAGGGAGATCTCAGTTTCCATGTTGAAGTTCTGGCTGCCGGTGTAGCAGCACCCCAGCACTGCTGATATTCCAGCCTTTTGGCAAAAATCTTGCCAACTCCAGTGAAATTTTAGACTATTGGCTTGATAAAATCAGGGCTTACACCCTGCATAAACACCTACGCTTTTTTCAGACACAAGTGGTTCTTTAAACAGTTCCTGCCCTGACATCACTTTTTCTGGGCTTGGCTGGTGCCTTTTTTTATTTGTTAAGAGCTATTGGGTGGTGAGGAAGAGGAGGCTCATCTCTCTGCTTTCTTCCGCAAGTTTATAACTGTGTGCTTTCAACTGCTGGCCAAAAGTCCTCACAAGTTTGGGCCAGTTTGGGCTCCTTGCTGTGTTTTGTGTAAGTTCTGTTTTCTGGCCATTAGGGCTGGAAATTCACACCAGATTCTCACAGTAAATTTATCTGTAGCTGGTACATACCTGCCTGTGTTTACGCCAGAGTTGCTTCCTATAAATCAGCTCTTCCCTCCGTTGGTGCTTTCAGAAAGCTTGCCCAACTGTTGGCTTCTTATTATCAAACCACACAGTCACTCTTTTCCATGGTCTCTGTTGCTCTCCTCCCTGCACGTGTTTGCTCAAAGCTAATCCCTGAGGGGAGCAGGGCACAGAATGCAGGGGAGGGCTCTCAGAGATGCTGTGCTGTGCCATGGAGAATTCCTTTGTGCTGGTCTGAGATGGGTTGGTGGCTCATGGGTCATGGCAACAAGCTAATATCCTGTCTCTCTTTCTTTTTGCTTGAATTAAAGAGCTTTCCAGTTCATAGTAGTGTTTCTTGTGAAGTCTGAAGTGTGTGACCTTGCCTCATTCCAGCCCATCTATCTTGCTCCCCCATAGGAGTTTCCGTGCTGTTCCAGTTCTCTGCATTGGCAACAACTTGGTTTGCTGTGCCGGAGTCAGCAATGGAAAATATTCCGGCAGGTTCACAGCTCCGCTGTGAGGGGAGTTGTGAGCTGGGCAAGATCCTAAGTCCATCCTAGTCCCACAGCCACTTGCTGCCTTCCCTTTCCTGACACTGCTCCCTATTCCAGCTCTTAGGAAGCAATCAGCTGCTGTGTATTTTCAGGTTAACAGATGAAATCCTGTGTAATACTTTAAAAAGTGCTACCAGATGAGACCAGGAACCCATCTGGCCTGGTATCCTGCTCACTGGTAACAAGGAGCAGATGCTTGGGGAGGGAAGAACACAAACACAGCAGATTTAATCCAGTGAAATAGTGTTTTATTTTTCTCTCTCCAGCAGTTCATAACCTCCCTTCCAGGTGTTGAATTTAGGAACCTTCACACTTGATGTTAATGATTTTAGGAAGATACTTTTTCTATTCCTGGTAGTCTCTTGGCTGAGTTGTCCTCATATATTTAGACTTTTTGTGGCTCTTCTTGTTTTTCATGTCATTGCCAGCTCTGCTCCAACCTCCTTGAGACAGGTAAGGCAGGAGGGGTGTGGCACGGGACAATGGGGGACATTGACAGAGCTGCTGGGTTATATTTATGGTGCAGGTGCCTCTTTAGAGGTATTTTATCCTGTATTATTGTCTCTGTAATTACAGATGTTGTGCTTGTTCATTAGTGATCTTAAAACCATCGAGCCATGGTTTCTGTGGAATACTCTGCTGTAGTCCTGCTTCCTGGGGTTGGCTTGAGTTCAGTCTGTCGTTTCTTGAAGCTGATGTTAGGGTGGTTGTTCCTGATGTGCTGCTCTGTGAATTGTATCACCCACTCATATCACGAGATTTTACTGCAATTCCTTGGAGTCGTGGCTCTTATTTGCTTCTCATCCTGAATTATTCAGAGTAGCAAATGTCATCTTAGTAACACAGCTCAGTGTCAAGCAGAATCCTTTGGTGAGTCCCTTCTGCTGCAAAATGGACCAGTGATACGTTCTTCCCCCTTCCTTACCCTTTTTTACCAGTCATTTATGTACATGAAGGATTTTTCCTTTTATCCTGTAGAGTTTTTCTCTCCTGAGAGCTTTGATGGATTCTGCCATGTAGTATTCTTGCTTTTTTCCATGGAGTATTATCAGCTGCTTTTCCCTTGTGGATGTGCTCTGTCCACTGCAGAAGGAAGAAAGAAAAGGGTAAAAAAGACAACAGCCCCGGACTCCTGAGACATGGCTTCATTTTGTACAATATAATTAGCCCTGCAGCAATTTAGGCTGGTCTTTAGGCCAGCTCTGTTTGCCCAGCATGGCTGCCTGGGCTGGAGTTGCCCAGATGCTGCTGAATTGTTCTGTGAGAGCTGGGCCAAGAGACTTTCAGGTACCAGCTTTAACCAAGGGCACTTCCCCATCTCCTCTTATGTGACTTTGGGGTAAAGTGAGGCTATTGCTGTCACCTCATCATCTTTTGCCACCAAAAGCGCAGTTTCTGGGGTCAAGCAGAGAGAGGGAAGATGGCCAAGCTCAGCACAGTGCGTGTAAAATACAATTTTAATTTTTAGGAGATGTTGTCTGATGATTCATTAACACAATAATAGATCATGTGGCTTCTAACCTTTTTTTTCTTACTAAAAGCATGTAAATTTAGATTTTGTTTCCTTCTTGGACATTTAGCCTTGCTGTACAGATGGATTGGCTTTGATTACTTGGTCAGATCGCACTGTAGGGCTCACACCAATATTCCAACTGCCATCCAAGGTGAAGGCAGGAATTAGTTTAGATTAGACGTTAAGATGAAATTCTTCTCTGTGAGGGTGATGAGGCCCTGTCACAGGTTGCCCAGAGAAGCTGTGGCTACCCCATCCCTGGAAGTGTCCAAGGCCAGGTTGAACAGGATTTGGGGCACCCTGGGGTTGTGGAAGGTGTCCCTGCCCACGGCAGCTGGATGAGCTTTAAGTTCCCTTCCCATCCAAACATTCCATGGTTCAATGAGTTGCTGTTTCTCTCATCCACTCGTGGGGTGGAATCACCTTTTGCTCTTTAAGAACTTGGTCCCAGTGTCACACAGTGATCTGGCATTTGCTCTGGTGGCATGGAGGCATGTGGAGCCTGGTTAACACCACGTGTCCTGCTCGTGCAGCCCGCTGGTGGTAGTGGTGGTAAGTGTGACAGCTCCTATCTCTGCTCCGGTGTCTGAGGCTCTGTTTTTCTGGTTTAAACTTGGAATTCTGATTTACAGGGAATTTTTTGTTGACACAAAAAACTTGAGTTGCTCAAATGATGGTATCAGCTTAGGTCCTCTAAATGTTTGCTTAGTCCTTGTGGTTTTTTTAGTGTCTAGTGGCTCCTCTACTCTCCACTGTGTTTTAATGAACTTGCTATGTCCACTTGCAAACCAGACATTTGAGTTTTTTCCATCATACTTTCAGACTTCCAGCATTTGTGAAGAAACACTGCTGACCCTTGGTTTTGTCTTTCCATCTGACTTGTACTGTGTTGATTTTTTTCTAGCTGTGGATTTTCACATGGCTAATTCTTGTCCCATCTGTAGGAGTTCTTGAGGAGTTGAGGTTCTTATGAATCACCTTCTTTCCCCCCCAAAGCTGCGTCCTCCTCAAATATACTCTTCTCTGGATCCGCTGGCTTTCTCTACTCCTCTTCTGCAGTGTGAGAGGAGCCTTTGATTTTGTTTGCAGGGGCCACTCTCGTGGTGCTGTTTTGATCCATTCAGTCCTTGTTCTTGGACAGGCTTCCAGTTGTCCCAAAACCTTCTCAGATCCTAATGAATTCAAGCCTGAGTGTGGGAGCTGTTCTTTGAGATGCTGTCACACAACTCTTGCTCATTGCCTTCCTATTCTCAGCCTGAATTTTGCCTCTGGACGCTTCCCTCCTCTATTGCTGGCTGCACCCTTGCAGACAAGGGCCTGGAGTGCCAGGACAAGAGGGAATGGCTTCCCACTGCCAGAGGACAGAGTTATATGAGTTACTGGGAAGAAATTCCTCCCTGAGGGTGGTAAGGCCCTGGCACAGGTTTCCCAGAGAAGCTGTGGCTGCCCCATCCCTGGAAGTGTCCAAGGCCAGGTTGGACGGGACTTGGAGCAACCTGCAATAGTGGAGGGTGTCCCTGACCATGGCGGGGAGTGGAATGGGATAGGCTTTAAGATGCTTCCAACCCAACCCATTCTGGGATTCTATGAGGTGGTAAAATCTCAGAATTGTTGTACCTACTTTATCTCTATGTTCCACATTAACAGCCCCCACCCCCAACCTTTGTTTTTTCTTGAGGGAGGAGATATTTGAACTCTTTGTTAAATGGCCCATTTCATTTCTGGTTCATCAGACACTTCCTACCTTTAAACAATCCCTTTTTTTTCCTAGAAATTGGCAAAAGCAACAATGAAACTCAATCAGGGTGAAATTACCACCACTTTCTCCTGGCTTTTCATATGTTCTTCCTCCTTGTTAGATCGATTTGGAGCAGCCCATCTCCTCCAATGGATAGGTGTCTCTTACCTGTCTGAATCTTCTGGTTTGCTTTGCTCGTCTGTGAGCAAATCTCTTCCGGAGAGCAGCTTAATAGCCTGAAGAGTTGACAGTGATTCCACCCTCAAGATCAGCCTGACAGCTTCTGTGTTGTGGAAGACAATTGAATATCTTGGATTTGCTGCTCTCAACTTTTAGTGTCAGAATTGGGGATATTCACTGGGGAGATGGGAAAACTGTTTTCCTGTCTGCCTCTGCTCTCCTGCTCCTTTTTTTTTTTTTCCCCTTCTTCTTATGGTTATATTATGACATTCCTTTAGGCTGGGAATATTGTGGCTGTTTACAAAGATGTGAAGGTTTCTCTGCAGTCTCAAATCTTTTTCCTGAGGCAGTCGTGCCTCTGTAGCTCTCTAAGATGAGTTGGCCACGCTGTGTGGGGTGCGTTAGAGGAGGCCACATCATTTATTAAATATCCTGAGTAGCTGCTGTCCTATATACGCGTTTTAATGTCTAGTGATAAAGCCTAGAGAGTTCATGCAGTTTGTGCTGAGGTTAAGAAAACTCTGGAATACCTGCTTCCTATAGAGCTACTCCTTTTTCCCAGCCCACAAGGAATCGCTGTGCATCAGTGCCAAAGATAGGTTTCTCCTACAACTTGATTTAACTATTTGAACTCTGTGAAACCAACCTGTCTGATATGTTTCCTGGAGCTATTTATTTTATGTTGGAAAATATGGTCACTTCCATCTTACTGATTTGCTGCAGAGCTCAGTTCATGATTTAACCCCTGCCATGCCCTGGGCTGATCCCCCAATGTGGGCAGTTGGGCAGCGAGTGGGATTCTGTCCCTCTGCCCTGCTCAGGTGAGACCCCACCTGCAGAGCTGCCTCCAGCTCTGGGATCCAACATCAGAAGGACATGGAGCTGCTGGAGCCAGTCCAGAGGAGGCCGTGGAGATGCTCCAAGGGCTGGAGTCCTGCTGTGGAGCCAGGCTGGGAGAGCTGGGGGTGTTCACCTGGTGTTCATCTCTGGAGAAGAGAAGGCTCCAGGGAGACTTTAGAGCCCCTTCCAGTGCCTAGAGGGGCTCTAAGAGAGCTGAAGAGGGACTTGGGACAAGAGCCTGGAGGGACAGGACAAAGGCTTCCTATTGCCAGAGGGCAGGGTTAGATTTGATATTGGGAAGGAATTATTCTCTGTGAGGGTGGTGAGGCCCTAGCACAGGTAATATCTTGTTTGTAGAAGTAAGCCAAACTCAGTGTTCCTTTGTTTTGCATATTCATTTCTGAGTTACAAGTCAGAGGATAGATTCAGATCGTTTCAGTTGTCATCCTTCACGTTAATGGAGGGCTCACACCAGGGAAAACTAACACAGGAAATCTGTCTGCATCTGTCTGGTCATGCGCTCAGCAAGGAGGGGTGTAGACTCATAGACTCATTGACTTGTTCAGGTTGGCATCACCTTTAAGATCATTGAGCCCAACCATTAACATTACTTCTCTTATATAAAATTCTTTAGGTGGGTTTTGGAAGAGTAGCAATTTGAAGTCTCTCAGACTTGCTGGATCTTCAGGCTTTTGTTCCTCGTCACTCGAAATTCCTTCCGGATGTGACTGCTGTTTGTTTGGGTCTATTACAATAAATGAGAGAAGGTTCTCTAAAATACAGCTTTAATATTGTTTATTGATGGTGGCAATTCTGGCAATTGTAATGGAAGAGTTTGACTCTTCTCAAGGTTGGAACAAGCTGCTTCATTGTGCAGCAGTCCCATCCTGCCCACTCTTGGCTGTCCTTGTAACTGTCTTCCTTTGTAATGCACAAGGCCAGTTTAGTTTCTGCAGCTTATTTTTACTTCCTAGATCTTAAAAGAACAAGTTTCAATGAGCAAATGAAACTTAAGAGCCTTTAACATTTTATTTTAATGAAGCAGAGGCCCCAGGCTTTGTAGTTGACTTTTTCAAGTCCGGGTTAGACTTCAAAGGTCTCGCCTTTAGGAGTTTCACGCCGACTCGTTCTTGCTGTCGCTTCTTGGCAGGTCACAACACTCTGGTTTGTGTTGGGGGAAGGGACTGGGGCAGCACGTGCTCTAAGTGACTTTTTAGAAGGAAATAAACGCTTCCAAAATACCTGCGGTGTGTCATTCCTCCAGGTGGTGAGGTTCTTGAAAGTGTTCAAGGCCATGTTGGATGGGGCTTGGATCAGTCTGGTCTAGTGGAAGGTGTCCCTCCCCATGGCAGGAGGTAGAACAAGGTGGTCTTTAATGTCCGTTCCAACCCAAATCAGTCTATGATTTTATGATTCTTCCCCACCCTGAATAATCTTCACTCTGTGGTTGCTCTCTCATTTTTCTAGCCACAGCCTACCTTAGCTGGCTTGCCTTCAATGCTGAGTTGGATGCTTTGGAGGCCTTCAGGTTCTCCAAATGATCATCCTGCAGCTGACATCAGGCCTGTAGCCACTTTGGCATCTAATACGGCTTCCCAGCTGTCGTCTGTTTGGAAAGGTTTTGACAGGTTTCCCATTCTGAAGCAGCTCTGTGCAGTGTTGGCAGCGCTGAGGCTTCAGTTTGACTTGTGATAGATGCAACGCCAGTGTGGTAAATAATCGCTGGACTGTGCTTTGCATCTCTGGGGGGAGTATCTCTGCTCAGATCCCTGGTATTCTGTGATTAAAATCCGAAACTGGTATTAGGCTCCAAAGCGATTCACAGCCCTTTGTTTTCATGTGGATTTGCTGGGTATAGCGCTGGTACTTGGTGTTTTTTATCCCTTCTAAGTGTTAGGAGTTACTGCGCATGCCAGAATGCCTTTGCCTATCAAGATCCATGACTGGGAGTGGGATGTTTTGGAACCACTTGTTCTGTTCTTCCTAGTGCTTTGACTTTAAGGAGACAGTGTGATTGAAGACAGGGGTTTGGGGGGAACTTGGCTGCTGTGGTGATAGCTACAGGTTTTGGCTGGGGGACCTGGGGGTCATGGCATCGTCCTGGCTGGGGCTGCTGCAGGGACAGGTTTGGTAAGAGCAGTGATGTCCAGGGTGACTGTCGGATGTTCAGGGAGCCTTCTGTGTCACCATCTGTTTGCAGAGGCGTGAGGGGATGGGGCATGACTTCCAGATGCCTTTGGGACCATAGACATTCAACGTCTAATGTGACAAACCTTGTGCCTGTTTGGACTTGGTGCAGTGATCTTAGTAATCCTGGCTTTGCGTGCTTGAACTAATGCTCCTGTTTGGGTTTCTAGCACCAAAATAGCTTCTTAGCATGTCTGAAGGCCTGTAGGGGTGAGGCAGATAGTTCATAAATTCCCCGGTGGTGTCTTGAAACCAGATTCTTTAACCCGTTTTTTCCTACGGGTAGATTCTTGCAGTGATCCTAGACATCAAACCTCAGTTGACTGCTGTAGTCCTTCTGTGGGCTCGTGAATGATACTGATCAGAAGACCTAACACAGCTGGAGAAGCTGAGTCACCCCTGCCTCTTTGGCTTGGAAAATTATTAAATGTTTGACAAAACTGTTGGCTGAGACACTTTTTGGTAAACTGGGGCTTGTTGTCACAAACTGTTCAATCAGCCTCTGCTAACGTTTACAAAAGCTTGGAATAATCCCTGAGTTCTTGTCTATCTGCTCTTGTGTAACTGTTAGAACTGTAGTGTGAGGTAGAGGAGGAAATGTGCTTGCTAAGGAGATGTTCTAAAATACATTTGCACTGAAACCCCATCTGTTAAATCTTCTTGAGCTCCTCCTGCTGACTATGAACATAATAGTTTACACATTCGAGCAAACCAGCCCTAACGGGATCGCGGTGTCTCGGTGCCAAGTTTGTGGGGTACTTGGAGACAGCTCCTCTTTGATGGATTGGGATCGGGCTCCCCATTTATAGCTTCAAGATCACTGGCAATTAAATGGAGTCAAGTCTTCCATGGGATTTACCCTGGGACCAGTGCTCCACCCCAGTATCTGAGCTTCCCATAACTAACAGACTTGCCTGAGGCACAGGTGGCTAAATTTAGTCTTCCAGCGAGCTTGGTATGACCTTGTGCTGCAAGAACTTTTTCTACTTTTATCTCTCTCAACACATAAACGCTGCTTTTGTGGGGTGGACAGAGCTTTAAGGCTCAATGATGCCAAACAGCTTTTTGTGTTTGTCATTGGCCAGCGCTTCCAGTGTGGCTATTGGCAGGAATTAACTCTGGATCTGAATGCAGTGCAAAAGGTTCACTAGTGATCTCCTGGTACAAAGCCATCCTCACCGGATGGGTATTAAGGCTTCAAAGGAGACAGACATGATGTGGTGCATAGAGCAGATTACTTGGTAACAAACATTTCTAATTGACAGCTACACTGAAGATTAGGGCTTCAAAGTGGAAGTTGAATCGAAGCAGCTTCGTACAGATGCGATTTCTGAACTGTGGGAAATGTAATGTTTGCCTTCGAGGTAACATGAAGCTTATCTGTGCAAAATAGCATTTCAGCTTCTGTGAGAAATTTATAGTGCATGTGAGATGGTGCACAGAGGTGGCTAAGTTCTGGCATTTGCTTCCTTGTGTGGGTTTGCCTCCTTGTGTGAAGTGAGACTTGTCCTCCTTGTTTAACTTTAGCAACTTCTCGTTGAAGCTGCTTCTAATGAAATATGTAATTCAACCTATGAGCATAATGAAGAAGATGCCTTCGTTGTGTACTCAGGAGTACTCAGAGTACTTCTGGAGCTCTTCTGCCATCCTCCAAAAATGCCAGACTCCTCTGAAGTTGGCAGCACGCTGCCAGCTGAATAGGAAAAGTTGCTGGGAAGTCAAACAGGATTTTCGGGTGTCTGGCCTGGGCACGGCTTGGAGCCGTTGGGATTCATCTCTCTGGTATTGACTCGGTTGTTGCTGGCGCACTGGTCTCTTGCTTGCTACAGGTAGTACACATTGTTTTATTTTTTGGAAGGCTGAAATATTAATCTGATTAAGGATTAGGGTCATTGAGTAATACACTGAGTGAATTGCAGTGGTGAGTGTGTGACTGCTCCTACAGTCTTGTGCCTTTCTGGTCATCTTCACCAGGGCTGGAAAACATATGGAGAAGAGAAGTAGAGTTGAAGGTGGATGAGCAGCTGCCTGTCCTGGGGAGTCTGAAATGCCCGAGACTGTTAGGATTGGGAGGATTTCTTTAAAAACCGGGCAGCAAACTTCTGAATGTTGTTCTGGAGCTGTGTAGAAGCTGTTGGTTTAGGAGGTTGGACAAACACAAAAAGTGATTGGACAAACCCAGGATCAGCATGTGCATAAAATGAATGCTGGTAGACTGGGCAGTTGTGTCCATGCCAACATCTGTAATCCAGCAGTGGCAGATCCTGGAGCAGACTGCAGAAGTTTGCTGCTCCCTGGATCATCCTCAAGTGTTGTGGACAGAACTGACACAAGTGTTCTCCTGCTATTAATTCCACCTTTATGGACCTCCTACCTTTCCAGAATCCTGGGGCAGCATGAGGAGGTGGTATTTTTGAAGAGCTCTGGAGGATGCCTCAGGGATTCTTACAGGAGGGGAAATCTCTAGCTGTTTCCAGGATACTGTCCATACTTACAGGCCTCTCATGCTGTGCTGTTCAAAGGAGATTTGCTGTACAATGTACTGTGGCTTATGAGTGAAAGCATTCCAGGGCGAATAGGTAGAAACGGGAAGGAGGGAAATAAAATTAGAAATTAGGGATGAAGAAGGGAATTGAACATAAAGTTCTTGGTAAGGGAAAAATTATTGAAATACCACCTTTCTACGCAGAAAGTGGGAGGAGGTGATCATAATGCCTCTTTTCAGCTTTCCCAGTGTGGGATCCAGCAGGCAGCTGGGCTGGCAATCAGCTGATAGCCCAGAGCAGGGCAGGGACAGCCAGGAGTGACCCAGCACAAGTTAATGTCCTACTCTGCGTCATACTAATTACATGGAGTGTATAATATATATATATATAGAGAGAGAGAGAGAGAGATGATCCCAATGTGTCCCTGGGGCTGTTTTGCTTGTGTTCGTGTCATGGCTGACCAACTGTGGGTTGCTTTTTTAGCTTCCTGCTCTGTGCCTGCTAAAAATCTAGTTTTAATCGGACATTGACCTATTAAACCAGTAATTTTAAGCACAGATGAGGAGCCATTAATGTAGTTTCATACCTAAACATGAAACTTGGTGTTTTGATACTTTCCCTGGGATTGAAACGTTCTATTGTGGAATGTTCACAGCTTGAAGGCTTTTTTGTTACCTCCGCAGAGGTACCTGCTGTGCCCGAAAGGGGAGATTTTCTCCTGCCTTTCCCGTATACTGCTTGTCAAACCTGTTCCTGAACTGCCCTAAGTTTCTAACCTGGCACAGAGCTCTCCAGGTATTGTTGGGTTGGCTTTCTCCTGTTGCTGTAATGAGTTAGACTTGCTCGGCAGTGGGTCTGATAAGGGGAGAAACCACTGGGGGTTCTTGCAGCTCTTTGGTTGCTCCATGTTACAGAGAGCACGTGTGGGTTTTCCTTCAGAGATGCTGTTTCATCCTGGTGTCAATTCTAGGCTGCGGGCATCTTCCCAACTTTCGGGGCACATGTGGATTGTTGTGGGGTTCACACAAGGAGAGGGAGAACCAGAAGCAGCAAAAAACCTGACATCTCCTAACGACTTGAGGAGCAGCAGAGGCCCTGAGGAACGGAAACTACTCAGCTTAATTTAGTGTTGTTCCCTCTCTTTAGAGAGCCATGGTGTCACCTGAGCATGTGATGAGCTTTCTGAATCTCTCGAGTAAGATAAAAGGATCTTAAATATCTTCATTTGGGTTACTGGCTTGTGCTTAGGTCTGAAGAGGGGTATGAGCTGAGCTGGCAGTTTGAAAGAGCATTAAATCAAGAGTCTATTAATGATTGAGTAAACCCATGTAGTAAGGGGGTAATGTGGAGCAAATCATCATTGCTGTGCAGGTTGAGAGCAGCGAGTGCTCCAACAGCTCTGTTATCCTTTCTTCAGAAGAATGTGAAGAACTGAAGCAGCTCATCTTCAGATGTGAATCAAAGGGATCTTGCAAGATAACTCCTTAGACTAGGTGGGATATTGGGATTTTATTTATTTATTTATTTATTTATTAATATTACAGCATGATGGTCCAGGTTGAGATTGACACCTGGAGTGTGAACTTGACCATGTCTGACAGCAAATGCACGACTTTAAACTTAACTTAGGAGGGCTTTATCCCTCTTCCCCGAGGCACTAGGAGTGGGAACATTTCTTGTGCAGATGCTAGAAGGTTATTAACTGTGTGATTCATGTAACCCATAAAGGAATTCTTGGAAAAGAAGAAAATAATAATAATACAAAATATGAGCGAAGTGCACTGTGATAATGGTAATAGAGAATGTGTGTGTGAGCCATGCGCGCTTCAGGGGCGGGTATAAGGTGAGTGAGTGCTGTGTAGAGGCACTTTGGGCAGATCGTGACCAGAGTCTTCTTCACAGCCTTTTTCCATAAGATAATGAGAGTTCAAAATCCCACTTCTAAATATTTTTCATAACTCAGTGTTTAGTCGAGGTGGATGCTCTGTTTCAGCCCTTCTCCGTGAACTCAGGGCATCCAGACCCCTACTGGGCGCTGTGTCGTCGGGTTCACTCTGCTCTTGATGGAGAGGAAGCCAAAAAGGAAAAAACTCCATTTCTTTGCAATAAAAAAAGAGTAAAAAGCAGATGTTTCATATTAAGGTACGTGCTTGTTTTTCCCTGAGCCACACGCTCTCTTTCTTCCAGGCTGCTGTTCCTTGCACAGTATCTGCAGCTGCTGCAGGGGAAAAGGTTAAATCATCTCAAAGTGAAAAGTCAAATACTCCTTGGTGGGCTTTCCCTGTTTGAGTTTCAGGCTCTGGAAGCTGTACTAGACAGGTCAGGGTTTGGGAGCAGAGGCTCACATTGAAAGGATAAATTAGAGTTCTCTTCATGAGCGTCCTCAGCTGAGCTGTCACATCTGTGCTCTCAGGCTGAGGTGTCACCAAACCGCATCATATGGAATGATTGCTGCTGGAAGCACGCAGTGCAGCTCTATGCTGGGAATACCTCAGGTATAGTCTGGGAAAACATATAGTGAAATTTAATTTAGAATAAGCAGGCCTCTGTTCCTGATGGGTCAAAAGATTTAAAGAATCTCATTCCATGATGCTCCTATGTTGCAAGTAGACTCTACTTGAAGTTGCCTTCTTGTTTTCTCTAAATTTTTTTATTCTTGTATTGTTCAAGGCACTGTTCTGTTCCCTTTCGTCACGAAGATGGTTGGCATCAGTTTTGAAGCCTTCAATATTTTGCTGTTAATAAAGTGTAGGCTCCTGTTATGTGTTAGGGACAGTCATCTTACTGGGAATATCAAACCTTCATATGCTGGGATTGCATTGGGCATGGCTTTAGGTAACTCCAAAAAATATTTGCTGTTTTCCTTCTGTAAATACTGAATTGAGATCTAGACCTGTTTGTAGCATTCCCTTGCTGTGTTGGAGATATGTGGGCTACTCATGAGTTAAGGGAATTAGGAGAGAGATGTCAAAGAGGTTTTGTAAGCCACAGGTTTGTATAATTTTATTTTTTTACCTTGGTGTGAGCTGATAAAGGCTGTTCTGAGCAGTGCCCAAGTACAGTGTGGGATAAAGGCTGACTCTTTTTCTTCAGGTGAGCAGAATGAATGTAGATGTCAGCTTTGGGGTGTATTCAGGGAGGAATTTGCAAATTACTGAATCCAAGCAGGAGCTTTGCTTCAAGTGCAGTCATGAAGGCATTCATCTTTCTGTCCAGCTCTTCCTCAGGCATTGAACGTGTTTGGTTTTGGCAAAAAGGCAGCAAAATCTACTCAGCAATGTATGACTTTTCCCCTTTTGACCCTGCTACTTTCCATGTTTTGAGGACAGACAGCATTAATGTGTCATTGAGGTCCTTTCTGCTTCACTGCTGCTCTGCTGGTTTTGATATCTACTGATAATTGGCAGATAATGTCACTGATTTATTCACAGCAAAATGCTGTTTATTGAGTGTGTGCAGTCAAAGTTCGTGTCTCTTCCCCTTCTGCCAAGAAGTGGTTATTTAGACCTGTCTGACATTAAAGGGTCAGCAGGGGGATGAGTCAGGTCACAAAACCATCAGGAGTGCATGTGGGAGAACAGTCCACTCATGCTGCCATGAGGTCCAGAGAGGATTAAATGGAGCTGACAAGAGGTGGGTTCGGATGTTGTTCAGGTAGCCAGGGACTATTGTGGCTACAAAAACTTTGTGTGAGTCTGGAGAAGAACTGGACATGCTCATGAAGAGGCTGCACTGATAAACTGTGCAAACTTCTTGATAGAACTGTAGAATGGCCTGAGTTGGAAGGGACCCACAAGGATCAGCAATGTCCAGCTCCTAACCTTGCACAGGACAACCGCAGCAATCACACCCAGAACACTCAGATGCCCAAACTGACTTGGGGAGGCCCAGAAATACAAACCACTGGAGGTAGAAAAAGGCATAGTATTCTTACTCTCTTCTTTCCCTTCCCAAACATCTGTGCACGGCTATTGTTCCAAACTGGAGGTCAAGCTAGCTGTGCCCTGTTCTTTGGTTCACCTCTTTGGCTCTTGGAGGACGTGACATGAGGTGTTTCACCTCTGAATTGGATCATCAAATCCAACTCCTGGTGCTGCACAGACGCCCCAGCAATCCCTATGCCTGAGAGTGTTGTCCAAAAGCTCCTTGAGCTCTGGCAGCCTTGAGGCCGTGACCATTCCCTGGGGAGCCTGTTCGGTGCCTGACTACCCTCTGGGGGAAGAACCTTTTCCTAGTATCCAACCTAAACCTCCCCTGGCACAGCTTCAGCTTCATATAGTTAAAGATTTATGCTGAAGCTGTCTGGCAGAGTTGAGGTGTCCTGAAGGGGCTTTACCACACACCAGAAATGGTCTGCAGAGACCTTATATTTTTCCATGTGGGTGTGGAATGCTTTGATTGAGAGTCTGCTCATGTGAGCCTCCACTGATCCAGGACTGATGGGTTGCTTTTCAGATAAGCCACTTATTTCTGGAGAATTACACATCCTATTTCCAGAGAATTACACATCCTGGGCACCGCTAAGCTAAGTTCTCTCTGAGCTCAGCGCAAGTGCTGGAACATTATGTTGGCTCTTGAGGTTGAATTCTATCATCTAATCCTGGTGGGAGTTGTTGTACCTTTTCTGCTGTGCTCGATGGTGTGAACACTTTGGAGTAGGGCAGTGTCCATTAGGTTGGAATTTTAATACTGTTCTTGTGCTTTAATTTGGGAAGAGTACAAACACCTTGAGCCTAAAGATGAAAAGCCTTTCTAAAGTGTTACCCAGAGTTTTGTGCTGCTAACTGGTAATAAAATAATAATGAGCTGACGTACAAAAGATCCAAAAACTGTCTGTGTACCAGCTTCCTGAGAGAACTACGGAGAAATGGATTTGTAGAGTCACCTTCCCCGGGTGGCAGAAGCCATGTCCTCCTCGGGGAGCCAAAAAGTGGCTGTGCTGTACCCCCACCTTGGAGGCACTATGCCATGGAAGTCACGCCCCCTGGTTCAAGCTGGCACATATTTCCCTGACCCCTGGAGGAGATGAAAGACCTGGTTGTGTACTCTAGGTAGCAAATACCAGCTTTTCACACAATGCCTTCAAGGATGTTAGTTTTTACTCTGAAACTGAAACAAACTTCTCATCTGCTCCTTGCTTTGAAAAGTGATGTGGAAAACAACCAGCAAGGCTTAAAGCTTCTGGTGGAGCCCTGTTCTCTCACACTGACAGCTCGAAGTGGTTTGGGGGGGTCTTTGTGGCTTCTCTAGCCAGTGTGGTGGTGTTTCTGTGATTCTGTGATATTCAGATAATAGTTTAGGTTGAACGGGCCCTCAAAGCTCATCTCGTTACGACCCCTACCATGGGCAGGGACACCTTCCACTAGACCAGAGCCCTGTCCAACCTAGTCTTGATTACTTCCAGGGGTGGAGAGTCCACAGTCTCTCTGTTCCAGTGCCTCATCTGGAAGAATTAAAGAATTTCTTCCTAAAGTGGTCTTTGAGGGCTGACCAACATGCTGCTTGTTGGCTGTGTGCTGGGAAGAGATGGCTTTGCTGTGGTTCTGTTGACTGATGCAGAGGGGCTTGTCCTGAATACAGGTGTGTGCGACCCGTGCCCAGCTCCACACTCCTGAATGCTTCGTGTCCTCCTGCCCCTGGCACTCTGGAAAATCAGTAACTCTTCTTGCTGAAGTGCCTGGTACAAAGCAGAGCATCCTCATGGAAGGATCCTGTGCGACTCCTGCATGGTTGTATAACGTCAAGGCCTGTTCAGCTCCAGGTGTGTGTCTCCGGGCCTAAGGCCTTACTGGAGACATCCATGCTAGGACATGTCACACGAAATGGGCTCAGTGTCTGGAGATGCTAATGAAGCACAAAAAGAGTTAATTATTTGTCAAGACCTAGAAAGGGTCCCACTTGCTATTCATAGTTTCAGACTTCCTCTTTCATTGTCATTCTTCATTCTTCCTTATTCTTCCCTTCACCCAGGGACGTGGTCCCTGCATTCTCCATAATGTCAGGCTTTGGGCATCGAGGCTGGATGGAAAGGGAGAGGCTGGAGCTCGTTACCATGATGAACTGGTGCTCTAACCGGGCTGTCCACATAGTCTCACTTGCTAACCATTGCTTTCTGCTGCTGCCAGAGGTGCCTTTCTGCTCCATGCCGTGCTTGCAGCTAAACAAGGTTCCTGGCTTCCTGGCCACGTTCAACATGGGCAGGATTTCTGGGTGTATGGCCAGGGAAAGGATAGAGACCAAGCTCTGCATTTTGAACCTCGGGTTCTCTCAAGATGCTGGAGTCACATCTGTGTGAACGTGGGAGTCACGTTTGCTGTGCGTCAGGTCAAAAGCTCTGTTAAAAGAGGTCTTGAATGAGGTGGGGATGGGTTTTGTCACTTGGCGTTGCCAGTAGGAAGTGGCAGAGTCTGACCAGCGCGGGGATTTTCCCACATTACACTTTGATCCTCTGTAGCGTGCTGGTTGTCTTGTTCTTTGAGGAGAACATGAATAATGCCTAACCTCTGGTTCAAATCTGAACCTTAGGGTGGCATGAGATGGTTTATTTACCTTTATTCCTAAAGTGAATCATTGTACCATGGAGTATATTATAAATAGAGTCTTTCATTTCCCTTCCTTGTTTAGAATCACCACCAAACATTGAGATTGGTATAAGGAAACTGAGTAAGTTTCTGGCCAATGAATTTTTAAGCACAGCTTTTGGTTTTCTTTCTGAGTTTAAGTAGGGCATGTTCCAAGTGGCAAGAGACCAGAGCTGAAGGGTATTCAGCATTTAAATATGTGGACTGTCATGTTAATGGGATGCTGCAGTTCTTTGCCCAAGAGTAGATGACAAGTGACTAAATAAAGCTGCAATCCCTGTTTTCCTGTGAATAGATGCTTGTGTTTTCCTTTTCTGTTAGGTCTTGGTTTGGTACAAGTTTGGCTGGTTCTTCCTTGCTGCAGCCTCTGACCTGGTCAAATAACTTGGAATTACTTTAGTATCAAGTAGAACAAAAGTTGGCCTTAAATGCTTCACAGTAAATTTAATATTGAGGGCTACATTCAGCTCCCTAATGCCTTTTCATTTGAGGGGAATGAGTGTCACTGCTTGTACACTGGAGTGGTGGTGTGTGTTCCTCACACTGGTGGTTGGCTTCATTCCAAAGCTGGTGCTGGATAGTTGTAGAGGAGGATTAATTAATGATAGCTGTTGGGACCTTGTGAGGACTTTCAAAGTCTGCTACAACCCCACTGAGCAATCCTCCAGGCTTCTCGAGGACAGAAACTGTGAACAACATCAGAAGAGCATGGATATGACTTAGACTGGACTAACCACAAGCTGCTGAAAGGACAGGGTGGAGGTGGACACCAAATTCCCGTGTGCTTCAGTCAAAGTGGTGTCACTCAGCAGCACAGCCACAGTGGCTTCGGTCTGTCTTGCACTTCATGTTGGAGAAAGCAAAAACACCCTCTGGTTTAAGATATTAATATGGACCTTTACTGTTACCTTGCTGTAAGAGTTGGAAAAATAAGGATAAAGTGCTAACTTAGCTTGGAATACCCACTGGGGAACTGGTTGCTTGTAGCCTGTGTAAGGGAATCTCCCGTGGTGTTTCAGAAGAACCTTCTTTAGATGACAGTCAGAGCTTCTCAGAACTTAAAGTTGCTTTTTTAAATTTTCATTTTTGTTAGAACTATCCATGTTTTTTCTTCCAAAGGATGTTACATGCCCAAGTTTTGAGTGCAGAACAGGCTGTCTCTGGTTGCTCTGGGCAGAGTTACCCAGAAATAGTTTCATTTCGGTTTGACTTCCACACCCCTGTTACAGTGCACTCCCCCTCAGAAATTGCTGTTTCGACCCTGTGGTCTGGAGGGTGTTTTTTAAGGAAAGAAAGTCACAAACAAACAAAAAAACCCCTCGTACTTCCTTCTGACCAAAGTGCCTGGAGCACAGCAGGAGATGGAGCCAGTCCAGGCATACTGCTTCAGGGGAGTTCAGGTTTAGGAACCTGTTTCCCAAGGTGGGGAAACACAGTTCACCATAAACCAAACCTCCAATTACTGAAGAGACAGAAACATCTATTTTTTAAGAAAACACTGTCTTCTGAACTAAAGTTCACATTATTTATTGCGTGGAAAGTGATGAGTTTGCCCTGACATAGAGTAAGGAGAATGATTTTTCCTATGAGCAGTGGGGTTTCGCTCTGTTTCATCCCCAGTACTTGGAAGCTGCCATATGCAGCTGATACCAAACAATGCCTTTTTTGTTTTTAAGCAGAATACAGTAAGATTGGAAGTCACTGGTGTGAACTGTTGCATGGAGACTTCCTAAAATGTGCTTTCTTCCTTTGCTAGGTTCAGTACAGATATGAGTGCCTGGCTGCTCTGCTGCTCCCGTGCCCCAGCACTTCCTGCCCTGTGATTTTGGATAACAAACCTAAGAAGTGAGTTACACATCGTGTGGTGAGTGTCACGTGCCTTTGATATTCTGGAGTGTCTTAGCTTGGAGCTCAAATATTCCTTCCTAAAAAACCCAAACTCACCTGTATTTGATAAGAGGCACCTCCCTTATGGAAACAGGGAGAACTGAGGCTGTTCATCTTGGAGGAGGAAAGGTTGCATGGACACCTCAGAGCACCTTCCGGGATCTGAAGGGGCTACAGGGAAGCTGGAGAGGGACTGTTTATCCAGAACTGTAGTGACAGGACAAGGGAGAATGACTTCAAACCGAAATAGGGGAAATTTAGGTTAAATACAAGGAAGAAATTGTTCCCTGTGAGGGTGGCGAGACCCTGGCACAGGTTACCCAAAGCAACTGTGGCTGCCCCATCCCTGGAAGTGTCCAAGGCCAGGACATGGCTTGGAGCAACCTGGTCTAGTGGAAAGTGTCCCTGCTCATGGCAGGGGGTGTAACAAGCTGAGCTTTAAGATCCCATCCAACCCAAACTATTCTGTGATTCTTTGATTCCCTATACAAGGTGAGACACTAAAAATCCAGTATCTTATCTGGATTATCAATTAAATATCTGCTGAGCCTGTGGAAGGATGATTAGAGACCCAAATGCAAGATGTTAAATTCTTATTCCTTATTTCCATTTTGATTTTTTTTCCTCTCAGTTTTGTCAGCATTTTTTATCTGAAGTAATTTATATGGGAACTTACATCCCTGATTTCCTTTCCCTGGCGTTATTTTTAGAAAGACGTGTGTAGAGCTGAGAAGTAGGTAGCTGCAGTGCTACTTGTCAGTGATGAACAAGGAAACTGGGCAGCATGAAAAGCAGGGAGAGTCCAGAGACTTTTGTGGTGAACTGAGAGCAGAGTTGTTGTGTTCTAGGTGTTTGTGTGACAAATAAAATAAGGGCCAGGTTACCTATTCTATAACAGCTCACCTATGGAATGAGCAGAAAACTTAAAACTGAAGTAGTTGGGAAAATGTTCCTCTCCAGAAATCAAATGGAATAGTATTTGTAGGTGAGTGTTGGACTGATTCCAGTGGGGATAGATCCTTTGATTTCATGAAAATAAACAGCGAGTGTTCTGGTTTGGTGAGGGTGGTGACCTTTAGGGAGTGCAAGTCCCTGCTTGGCGCAAGGGGTTTTTGGGATGTACGTAAAGGCTGAAACTGGCAATAGAGTTCCCTTTCTGGACTTCTGAAAAAGCATTTATGTAGTGATAAACTGGTTTTTTCTGTGCGGACTAAGTGATCCTGATTAAGTCATTGGGGTGTTTTGTTTAGGGCCATAATTCTGCAGCATCCGTTGGGAATGTTGTTTCTATTTTTGGCCAAAGTGATGTGACAAAACAAATTCTTTTAAAATTGTAATTTCCATTTAGCATTTTCTTTGTAGAAAGCTTCATGACCTCTTGCCTTTTGGTAATTTCAGCTGGGGGCAGGGGGAGCAGGATGGATGGGCCACAGTTTCATCCTCTTAGCAGCTTCCAGCCTGGAGGAGAAATCTGGCTCAGATTTTGCTTGATATTGTATCTCAAATTATTTTTGCAGCTTCATTCCCTAAAACCAATTTGTCTATTTTTGGTGACAGTAGTAGGAGTGTCCTTAATTGCTGAAAAGTGTTTAGTTTGAGCAGTTCAGGCTGGTGCAGTACAGTGTTTTAATATCTTCTATGAGCCCAGCAGAGGCGGTGTCATTTGCCTGGGCCTTGTTTCACATTATTTGTTTCTCGAAGAGAAGCCCCTGCAGTCTAAAGCTTTGCTGTTGTGATGTTGTGGAGGGTTTCTTTTGGAACTGAAGTCACTGGCTTGTTTTTCTATATGCTGCTTGTAAGATGTCTGGGATCTTAGGTATATCTGAGTCAAAAAAACTTCCCATTTCCTGAGGTTTTTGTTCATAGCATGCTTTTTCACTTAGGTGAAGCTTGTTTCCTGTTTCTGCCTCCTTTTCTCTTTCTGTATATTTTAATTTAATATTTAAAGAAGCGCTGGTTTTACCATTCCATGACTTCCACAGGTGCTCCTGTGAGCCAGCACTCTGCCTCATGCCATTACTTGTCTGCGTGTGTCCTCACTGGCGTGTTCCCTGCCTCAGGATCCCCAAGGTACACTGGTCTGACTTCTTCCCAGCTCCAGTGAAACCAGTGCCAGATGCTTCCCTCCCGCATTTGGGCTGCAGAACCAGATGTTATCCATGTGAGTGAGGAGCTGGCTCTTGGCACTGCCGTGGTGACCTCAGTGTGCTCAGTCAGCCACATCCAGCTTGAGGAATTTGGCCTTAGGTGCAAATTTTTTTCCCTGGATGGCATAAATTAACAAGAGCAACAGCAGCTGCAGCCTCAAGCTGATGTCCAAAACCAGGGAGATAGCAGTGAGGGCCGTAGGTGCCTCCTCTGTACCTTGCTTGCATCCCGAGAGCGGCCCTGGTAATGTGGGGAAGCCAAAATTTCTTTTTGTGCTTAGAGCTTTCTAGTTGTATTCGTCATCCATCAGGCTTCTGGATTATTTAAGTGCTTAAGCTCTCCTCAAAAAACAGCAATATCTATTTGTAGAAAGGTACATGTGAAGTGCAATTCCAATATATTAGAGCTGCCTGCTGGAGATGTTCTTGGGAATTCTGCCCCTCCAGTTGTGGGACTTCAGGAGCTGGAGAGCCTCCATCAAAGATCTGAAATCTTAAAGGCTTCTGGTTGGTCTTGTGGATGTGAATGGTGATACATTAGAGCTCCTCTTAACTTCTCCCACAAAATCACTCCTCCTGTTCAGCCCAGTGCAGCCTCAGCTGGTGGGTGTTGGTCTCCAAGACACTGAGAAACCCTGAGGAAAAGGTGATCTGTAGCATTAAGGGAAAACATTCTTCCATTAGGCATGGGAGAACTCCTGACTCAAATAGTGAAAGACCAAAACCCTCCTCTCTAACTCTTGAACTTGTTCTGTCTTGAACTAAGTCTGAAAGTGCCAAGAGCTGAACTGGTCTGTTTTTAAGCTGTAATTCATCTGTCTGTGCTGTTTGCAGAAAATCTTTAGGACAGTTGCTAGCTAGAAAGTTAATTCCAATACAGCATGATTATATCTTAATACACTTAGAGAAAACTCAAATCTTCATGGATTTTGTACCGCATGTGAGTTGACTTCATTGTATTCTAACCCAGAAATTAAACGTGAGGTTTCATGTAAGGTTTTGAGATTCACAGACTGGCGAAACGCTTGTCCTTGCTTATGCAGTCTGGCTTTTATGTAACTCATTATTTTTGCTCAAATGTTGCAGATAGTCGGTTTCCTCTAGCAACAGCCACCAGATGTTTCACTGAACAAGACTTAATTCTTTAAAATTGACCTGTGAGAAATGTGTGAAGGCGAACAGGGAGGCGGAACAATTGTATGTCAGTGTGATTTCCAATTCCTTGCTAAAATCCCCCTGCAAGCCTTGCAGTTTGATTCCAGCAAATGAAAGGATTGGATCCTGATGGATCCTGATTTTTGTGGTATACTATGAGGCTTTTTCCGTGGTTTTTAGTGTTTCCATAAATGTGGTGTTGGGAGCAGGGGGGGATGGGATCAAGCGGTCTTACAACAATTAGTTGTTGGGCAATTAGCACTGTATGGATTAATTCTATTTGGTGGATATGCCACTGTGGGAATCCTGCTGTCTGTAGGTCTTCTGTGATCACCCTTGTGCTTTGCTAGACTATTTCCTATTTCTCTATTTCATATTTCCATGGGAAACCAACTCCTACCAAGTTTTCCAGCTGAGGGAAGAGAGTGACCCAATGTTTTACTGGGGGACATGGAGTGAGTGGTCCTGGTGGGCACTGCAAGAAGTTCCCAGCAGCTCTTGTCTCTGAAACATCCCCATTCTGGGGATTTGTCCTGTCCATGTAGAACCACTTTGTGTGGGAGAAGATTGCACAGGGATTCTTTGCTGGCAGTGAATTATCTGCAACCTGGATTTTTGGGTATGTTGTCTTCTTGTCCAGATCAGCAGAGACTACATAAATCAAGGCAGAGCTGTGCCGTTTCCCTCCCCCACAAGGATATCTTGCTCTCATTGTGCTGCTTCTTGTGCAGTTTGGACATGGAGGCATGCATTGGACAGATGATCTTCAAGAGGAAATTTACTGGTCTGTAACTGGGGGTACTGGTGATAGCTCTGTACCTGAGAAGTAAGGATTGGGTAGAGAAGTTCAGCTCTCCAGATATTTTCAAAGTTTCGGAGATCAAAGTGTCTGCTGGTTTAGGCTGAAGGTGGTTCTGCTTCAGAAAATAAGACTTCCCCAGTGCTGGAAATGCTTCAGGACACAGTGTGGATGCTCCAGTCTTCAAAATTAGGGCTTTTGGTATGTGTTGGACTTTGTTTTGGTGATTTTTCAGAAGTTCTAGGTGTCTGTCACAAAATTTTGGTACCACTTAAGTCAGAGATAACTTGAATGTCCTTTTCTTGTAGTAAGATGTGTGACTGGTGCTTGAAGTAGCATCCTGAACTAGCATTCCCTTGTGCTGCTTCTTCCAGTTTTGAAATTCAGCGTTTCCTGTCCTGTTTTCTTCTGATGGGATGGTGAAGGGAGTCTATGCTACATCCCAGTGTTACAGAAACCTGTGAGGGTGGAAAATGTGGCTGCAGTTTGAGGGAAAGCTGTTGCTGCTTAACACAACCAATGTGTTAAGCGTAACACAAATGAGAGCCTTTATGTTCTGGCATTGTTATACAGAGCTACTGAAAGTTACCAACGGACAGGGGAAGCAGAACTCCTTAAGTGCGTGTGTTCATTGTGGGGTGTTAGAAGAATCATAAATGTCCAATCGTCCCCGAGTTCCTTCTGTGTCCAGTTAATGCAGTAACAGTGTGTGACAACCTGCTTCTACTGGGAAGGATGGTGTCATCTACCTGTGCCTTTCCTTGTGGTAGTTCTGAGGCTTCTTTTAAACGCTCAGTAGGATGGTGATGCCTTGGCACAGGTTGCCCAGAGAAGCTGTGGCTGCCCCATCTCTGGAAGTGCTCAAGGCCAGGTTGGACGGGGCTTGGACCAACCTGGGATAGTGGAAGGTGTCCCTGCCCATAGCAGGGGGATGGAATTGGGTGAGCTTTTTCAAGGTCCCTTCCAACTCAATCCAGTCTGGGATTCAGCTGGCAGCCAGTCCTGCAGTTCTGGAGTTGACTCACTGAGAGGTCAAGCAAGCACCAGAGCTGGTAAAAAGGAAAGACTTGAGGATGTTTGATGGATGGAGGACCAGGAAGGTGCCCTTTGGGGTAGCTGGATGTTAACTGGGGTGCACATCTGATGTTCGTGTACCAGGCATGCCTGTTTGGTAACCTGGGGGCTGTTCAGCTGATCAGTCAGAATTATCTCATCCGAGAATTACAGAATCATTTAGGTTGGAAAAGACCTTTAAGATCAAGTCCAACTTTTGATCAGTCACCACCTTTTGAACTGGAACAGAGCACTAAGTCCTACCATCATTCGTTTCTTGAACACCTCCAGGGATGATGACTCCACCATCACCCTGAGCAGCTTGTTCCAATGCTTCACAACTCCTTCTGAGAAGAAATTCCTCCTGATGTCCAACCTGAACCTCACCGGTACAGACCGAGGCCATGTCCTCTCATCCTGTCACTCCCTCAGCCCCAGTGAGACACCTAAAGCCTGGCTTTGCCTCCCACTCTGTCCTTCCTCATTGTAACCGTGCCAGTATGGAGCTCTCACTGCTCGTGAAGCTGCACTGTCCCTCACAGCAGTGTGGGAGGTGTGACCCTGACCCATGGCTGCCAGTGCTGGCAGGCTCTGCTGTCTTGTTGCCTTGTCTTTGCCTAATTTCAGCTGTTAGCCTGTCTCAGCTTGGCTGCTGAACTACTAATGCTCTGCTCGTGGTCTGTTACATCCCTAGAATGGACTGGAGGAGCCTGAGCTGCTCTGTGCTGTGGAAGCAATGTTTCAGGCCCATGAGGTGCTGTGGGGCCATTCGGGGGTTCACCTGAAGGCAGCTGCTGGGAAGTGCTTGTAGATTGGATAGAAGGTGTTGCTGGGATAAACTGATTTTTATCTGGGAAGGTTTCCATGCTGCTCACTTCCTTTGAGTCTTGAATCTGGAGGTAAACACTTAATTGTTTCAATTCTAAGGATTTGGAGCTTTTTCTCATCACCTCAACCCCCCTTTCTGAGCTTCAGCACTTGCAGATGATTGAGTATGAAACACTTCCCTGTGTGTCTGAAAGACTACGATCAAATCTAGAAGGGGCCTGTCCTAGTGAGTGGCATCCCTGCCCATGGCAGGGGGTTGGAACAAGATGAGCCTTAAGAGCCCTTGCCACCCAAACCATTCCATGGTTCCACAAGTATGTGGATTGCTGTACATATGGAGCTTTGACTCACACCCAGACTCTGTGGTTGTGCTGTTGTAAACAGAGCCAGGAAGGCTGGTTTTGAGCTGTGCTGGAGACTTGGTCCCACTGATTGCTTTCCTGGGAAAAAAAACCCACTACCAGGAAAACTAAAGCTTGGTTGCTAAGTTTTGTACCTGATCACCGCCTAGATCAGGTACAAGCTGCTTTTTGTATATGTACATGAATTGGGAAAATTGCCATACAGTACCACTGACCTTTCCTTAGAAGAAACAAACTCTACTGCTAACATGCACCTATCACAGTAATCCAGAGAAGAATCCCTGGAAAAGACTATAAAATCATAATAATCCTTTCATTTTCTCAGCATGCAGGTGTGTAAGAGATGTCAGAGGATACTTGGGCATCATCACCTGTATCTGTTAGTGTTTCAGGGGACACTGGAAGAGCTGGCTCCTGGAAGTGACATCTCCTGTTTCCTGTCAGATGTCCTTTGGTGTGAGAGGTCCCAGGTTGTGCTGTGCACCATTTGCACGTGTCGTCTGTGGAAGAGGATAGATCAGCTGCAGGCAGGGACTATCCGATCTCCTTCTTGGCCAGCTGGCAGGTGATGTGATTTCTATAGGCAAATACATGGTTGTTGTCATCTTCTCTTCCTCAAGCAGCAGCTGAGGTTTGCAGGGCTGTAAATCACTTCAGAGAGTGCAGGTAATGAAGCCAGCTCCCTTGGGGACATCAGACTGATACTTTATAGATGTGGTCAAGCAATGATCCATTGCAAACAAGGGGTTGATTATATTTAGGTAGGTTGTTCCCTTTTCCATGTGCAGCTTCAGCTTGTCCTGAGATGCAGCCTGGGAGGGATGATGGCCGGACCAGCATGGTTGAGTTTGTTTTCCATTTTAACGTTGCCCTCAGGTGCTGGGCGGTCCAATTTTTAACATTTCCTGTAGCAGGAGGCAGATGGCTCTCAGTTTCCTTCTCACCTAAACTTTCTTCTCCAGGTGACTGAGAATAAAATCTGGGCAGTTTCTGTGACAAAACAGTATTCTTCTAATTCTTGCTGTCTCACCAATCAATAGAAATGGAAGATGGGTTAAAAAGACCTTTCTGATGCAGGTGTCTAAGTTGGCCATGGTGAAATTGTATTGTTTTGCTTTTTCTGGGATGCCATCTTTGGAGACATGGAGCTGCTCCTCTGAACAAGGATGGTGGTTGACCTCAAATGAGCTCTGAAGGTCACAGGTTCAAGAAGGGATGAGCTACCTCACATGGCCCAAGCTGCAGGGCACTGTTCCATGAGCTGTGGGAACAGGAGGCCGCACAGATTCACCCAGAGTAGATCGAGTTCAGTCAGGTGGGCAAAACCAGTCCAGCACTATTGCATTGATGATAGCACAGGTCCTGAGATGGTCTTTAAGTCTTTTGCTTTATCACGGAGCATCGCTGTGCTCTTCCTGTGCTCCCAGGGTTTGGCTGGCTGGTGCTTCTCCATCATACCTGCACTGTCATGGCATCAGTTTCTCCTGAATAATCTGAAATGCCCTTGTACCACCTGCCTGTTTTCATGATCTGACAGAGAAGACTCAGCTAGAAATAGCTTGAATTTTCTTCCGCATGTGGTGATTCAAAAGGGTTTTTTGTGGCTGAGTACAGAGCCATTTTTGGGTTTCAAACCACAAAAGATAATGTTTGAAAAAGTGCCTGAAGTACTGGGCTGTTGTCTAGAGATGCGATCAAGAGGTGCTGTCTTTTGTTGTGGAAGAACTGCCTTGTAGGCAGAAGAATTGGGCTTGTTTTTCCAGCTTTCTCAAGGTCATGTTGTTGGCATGGGATGCGGAACAGGTGCTGTGATGGAGTAATTAATCTTGGAAATACACTTTAAGATAGCACCTAAAGGGGGTCTGTGGTTGAGGGAGGCAGGGTTCCAGCAAAGGATTCTTAGAGCTCAGCCTGTATTGAAGTGAAGATTTGGTGGTGGGGGAGGATTTAGACAGAAGGTTGGTGCCTCTGAGAGGACAAAGAGGCTCGGTAGCATCTCTGACTTCTCCCATGGTTTCGAGGCAAGTGCTGCATGGGACAACCCACCATGCCTTGTTTTAGATGATAGTATTAAAACTAATAGGGTGGAAAAAGTTGTTGTATCTCTGCTCAGTGAGGTTACTGCTTGTGAAATAAGTGCTGAAGTTCAGTGTGAAGAAATGTGCCAGCTGGGCCATGCAGTGCAGGATAAAGGAATTTTATCATCAGGATGTGCTTCCCTTGGCTACAGATCTCTGTGAGTACCTGTGTGGCATCTCTGTTTTGTTTTAAAAGATAGACTTAGCTCTGAAGTCCAGATGAGTGTAAGAGGTAGAATAAACAGCTTTTTCCTCCGGCTCCGGGGACTTCCTTTGATCATCACTCCTTGTTCAGTGTTTCCTTGCAGGGCATTGGCTTCAGTTTCTCCCATTGCTAATCCAGGGAGTCCATAAGGTGTTTTCTAATCTCTCTGCACCAAACTGTTGCTATATCACAGTTTTGGTTCTTGGGGAACCTTTAGGCTTCTCTCTGCAGTGTCACTAATTTTAAAGTCATTCTAGGATGGGAAATACAGTTTCATGGAGCTGCACACACTTCCTATAGCTTCCACTGCTAGAGTAAGTGAATTCAAGGATGTCTTAGGAAATGCAGTTTCAGTGTTTGGATAATCCAGTATCTAATAAGGCCCAAGTTCTGAAGCTTTATCTGTGGACAGGGATGAGCAACTCCACTTCCATGTGGATTCCTTTGTGTTATGCTGCACAACTGAGCTGGTGCTTCATTATTTTCCTTGCTGAGGGAGTATGTGTGGATAGGTCTCCTATGACTTTATCATAATAGTGGAAAAATTCAGGGTCCTTGAATTCTTTGTTAAGTGGGATTGATGCCAGCTTTTATGTCGTGGTCAACAGGCTGATGGGAAAGGATGGCCATGCAGAGGGACCTTGGAGAGGTGGGACTGTGGGAAACTCATGGAGCTCAACAAGGCCAAGTGCAATATCCTACCCCTGGGCCAGGGCCATCCCAAGCACAAACACAGGCTGGGTGGAGACAGGATTGAGCACAGCCCCGGAAGCCCCAAAACCCCAGTGCCCTGGGCTGATTCCCCAGCTTGGGCAGCAGGACAGGGGGAGATTCTGCCCCACTCAGGTGAGACCCCACCTCCAGAGCTGCCTCCAGCCCAGGGGTCCCAGCAAAGAAAGGACATAGAGCTGCTAGAGCCAGTCCAGAGGAGGCCACAGAGATGCTCCAAGGGCTAGAGCCCCTCTGCTCTGGAGCCAGGCTGGGAGAGCTGGAGATCTTCATCTGGAGAAGAGAAGGCTCCAGGGAGACATTAGAGCCCCTTCCAGTGCCTAAAGGGGCTCCAAGAGAGCTGGAGAGGGACTTTGGACAAGAGCCTGGAGGGACGGGACAATGGGGAATGGCTTCTGACTACCAGAGGGCAGGGTTAGATGGGATATTGGGAAGAAATTCTTCTCTGTAGGGTGGAGAGAACCTGGCACAGGTTACCCGTAGCAGCTGTGGCTGCCCCATCCTTGGAAGTGTCCAAGGCCAGGTTGGATGGGGCTTGAAGCAACCTGGTCTAGTGGCAGGTGTCCCTGCCTGTGTCAGAGGGTGGAACAAGCTGAACTTCCAACCCAGTCCAGTCTATAAACACAGGAAAGGGTTAGAAACTTGTGAAACAGGAGTGTCAACATGTAAGTCTAATTCCTTGAGGAATGCAGCAAAATCCTTATTTTTGTTAACCACAAGCCTTCACTCTTCTCCGTACTAGGGGGGATTTATAGTTTTAGTGGTGTGTGCTTTGCCTTTCCTTCCTAGTGGATTGCCGGACCGCAAGTGGGTGGAAGATTTGTTTGTTTTGGCACAATATTCCCTTTACATTGGCACGTCTGGAGTTTAGAGCAAATGGAGCCAGGCCATGAACTGTGCAAAGTCCTTAACATGAGGGAAAGGAGAGAAGCAGGAAGAGTTGTCATGTAAAATTACCTCTCTGAAACTGAACCACGTCTTCAGCTTATTTCCCTGCTGGTTTACAGGCTGCTTCCTTAAGCTGACATTGCTCCATTGGATGCACTGTGAGCTTGAGCGTTTGTGTCAGCGCTGCCTGTTCCTGCCACTTGCCCTCACTGAATGTGCCGGGGGTTGGAAATCCAGTATCCCTCCTTTAGGGCATTGAGTAGCTCCAGTGGTGATGCTCTTACAGCCCAAATCATAATGGAAGTAACCAAAACAGCAAGATTACCTCAGAAAGGGAGCTCAGGTGTTCACTCACTGTTGAAGTGCCTTTGATTGATCTGTCAGATAAGCATCAGGTGGTGACGGCAGTGCTGAGATGCACATAAAGGGTTATCAGTCTCAGTGGCAGAAGCTGACATGAATTAAATCCACTGGCATGACCTTAACACAGCAGCGTTTCCAAATATCTGGCTTAATAATGAAAATAAATGTGCTGTGGAAGCTGGATATGGCTTTGGAGTTACTGCTTGTGGCTTGAAAAATTATAGCTTATGGAAGATCCTGAGTTGGAAGGGACCCACAGGGATCATCAAGTCCAACACCTGGCCCTGCACAGGACACCCCAATAATCCTATGTCCCTGAGAGCATTGTCCAAACACTCCTTGAGCTGTGGCAGCCTTGGGGCCATGACCATTCCCTGGAGAGCCAGTTCAGTGCCCGACCATTCTCTGAGGGAAGAATTGTTTCCTAATATCCAACCTAACCCACCCTTACCACAGCTCTGTGGTATTTTTCTTGGTATGCAGGGATTTTGGGGATTGCAGATGTCCTTGTAGGCATTAACACCCTCTTGGGCACATTGTCCATCACCTGGTGCAAAGGCAGGTGATGTCTGACCACCCCTGTTTGTCAACCTGTGTTCAGAAGAGCCAGGAAGGGATGATGATGTCTCAACCAGGCTGATCCTTCACAGATTTAAATTTGTCGCTTTACTGTGAGTTTGAGGGGGGAAATTTGATGACCTTAGTGATGCCCATGTGCGAGCTGGATGGGTACTGGCTGAAGTTGTCTCTGAAACTTCTCCAAACTGTCACTGTGAGAAACCAGAGTGTGTTTGTTGCCATCTCTGGTGCTGCACGTGCCACCCAGACATGTTCTGGTGTGTAGGATGGCTTTACAGGAATGCCAGTGCAGAGACTCCCTCCCTACTGATGCTGCTCCACCTGGAGCACATGGACCTCATCTTGGTGTCATTTTACAAAGAAGCTGCACCTGTAAAAGCACAGGTAGAAAAATGACAGGTGTGGGATAGTGCTTCCTTCTTCCATGGTATACCTGGAAGAAGCTAATAAACCCATCCAGTGTGTGAGGACTTTTAAGGTGCTGATAACTTCAAATTTGAGGAAGAAAAAACCTATAAAACCAACCAACAGCAGAAACCTTCAAGTATGATTTTTTTAATGCCATGTGGCTGCTCTTGGACTGTTGGTGGCTCCTGCTTGGCTTCTCCCTGTGGGCAGGTGCCATGGACCACTTCCGTGCCAGATTGAGGAAGGAACTCGGCACAAACATTTACTTTCTGTGAACAAACACAACTGTCTGACTGTGTCTCTTGGGATTATGGTGCCTAATTGCCCTACTGAGGAAGTGCAGATTTTTATGGAGCTGATGGTGTTTATGTGGGCGTAGCCACGTGCACAGAATTAAACCAATAACCAAGGCTGGACCTTGCACTGGGGAGGAGGTGGCTCAACTGCCACCAAATGGAGTGACCTTTGCTTCATTTAGAAACAAATAAAGAAAAATAAAATATAATAAATGCAGATTTAAAAGGCAAGAGACAGGATCTAAACATCTTCTGGCCTGCCTGCAAGGGGCTTGTGCTTCTCCAGTGGGTATTTTGCTTGGGCTCGATGTAATTCCTGGCACTTTTCAGTCGCATGGGTAATCCAGATCCTTCTGACAGCTGAACTGCTTTATCAAGACACAGAGCTGGGAGATCTGAGAGATTTAGGGAGTCCTACATCTCAGAGAGGAAAAAAATGGTGGCTCTTTATGTGCCATGAGGATGCTGCCCTGTGGGATAGGTGGGTTTTGGGGTGGGACAGCTGGTTTTGGGGCTGCAGTGTTGACATCTTGGAGTTTTTATAATCCCATACTGGGAAGGGGAGACAAATTGCTGCAGAAGGTTTCAGGCTTTGAGTGTAACAGTGCCTTAAATATCAAACTCTGGCAGTTTTTAATGGACGTGATCTATCCCAATAAAAACCTTCCTCTCTCTGAACAGAGGTGGCAGGGAATCAGGGTGCTGGCAACAGCATTGGGTTGCTTAGGCTGAAGCACTGTTTTTATTAAGCCCAAATGAGCAGGATTTATTACTCAAGGGTTATGGTTCTTACCTTTCCAGCTCCCTTGTGCTCTAACCCTCGTAAGCAGGTGCGTGGTCAGTCACTCCTGTCTGACAGCAATTTGCCTCCAAAAAAGCAGCCCATTAAAGGCTGGGGCAGATTTCTCTCTCTATGTAGGTCTCAGGTACATAGTTTCCTCTTTGAGACATGGTTTAGTTGCAAACAAAATGTCGGTTGAATTCCTGCCAAATGTCTCATTATATGAAGAGACAGTGTGGTCCGCTTCTCTCTCCATGACTGCTGGAAAAGGCAGTATCTTCACATAAGGAGAAGGTGAAGTTCAGGCATTAAAAGGAAAAAACATGTACATTAAATCATGGAGTATCACGTTTTCTTGTGTTTTCCCTTAATACACTCCATCTCTGTCCAGTTGGCATCACCATTACTATTTTTTAACAAGTGCTGCTGTTCCAGCTCTTACATCACCATGTTTCCAGTTTATTACCCAGCTCTTACAAGGAGTTTTTAGTGATGAGCAACCTCGGGTGAAGTCTATTGGGCACCATCAAGAGTCTGTGGGATGGAGTGACGCAGACTTGGCAAGGTTCTCTTCCTCATTTGCTGTGGGGCGTTTGGGCTTTGCCTGCCACGCCAGGTCTTAAAGTTCAGCTGCGCAGAGTGTACCTGAGACTTCTACTCATCTCCGCGGTTCTTGGGTATGTTCCTTTCTTACCTTTTCATCCTCTCTTCGTACGAGGCTGTGTGGTGGTACAGAACAGCTGCTTGAGTTACTGTGGGGTCATACTTGCAATCACAGAAGGACCGGGATGCACAGTCTCTTACAGCCACACGAGCTTTGGATGGTGGCTGCTGTTCATCCCTGCAGAACGCAGATTCAGATCCAGGCTGAATCATGCCCAATTTGTGCTGCGTTTGGCACTTGGTGACTAAATCATCTCACTGAATTAGGTACTTGCATGAAAATCCTTTTCTGAAGGCACCTGCTTCTGGTGCGCCTTCGTAACTTCATTCCCGTTGCATGGAAGTGGAATTTTCTCCAAGGCTTTGCTGCTCTGTGGTGGACACTTGGACACTGAGAGAGCCCTTACACCCATGTTTAGAGCTCAGTGCTGTGAGAGTCCGGATGTTTTCCTGTCTCTTGAGCCATCAGGTACAAACACTGAGCCACCAGGAGGCTGATCCTGAATCTGACCAGTGGTGTCTGAAGATCATTTTTGGAGCTGATATGAGACTTAACAGAAGTTTGGTGTCATTTTGAGCTGAGGCAACAAAGAAACGGTTCTGCTTGTTTGTCCTTAACTTTTGGAAGTGCTCTGGGTATTGGTGGGACAGAGAGGAGACAACCTGTTCCTATCAGGTAACCAAAAGCCAAGCCTGGGGACCTGGAGTTTTCTCAAGTTGGTATACAAAGACCCTGCATCTGAATCCCACCTCACTGCTGTTCTGTTATGACACTTTTTATGGATACTGGATGGCACTCAACAGGAATGTGTCCTTCCATAGGGGAAACACATACCTGTTGCGTGCTGGATTCACCTTAGGACAGGGCCAAAAGCCTCTCAGCACCTCAGGGCTCCCTGTTATCCCAGGTTGGGTTCCACTAGTGCAGCTTCTACCCAGCCTTGCCATCCGGGTGTCTTCAGTTTTCTTTGATCCATCTCCTCAACTTCACAAGGACTTTTCCTGTAGTGAGAGGCTTTTCCCCCACCCCACACACACTGTGAAAGCTGCCTTGGCTCTAAACTTGATATTTGTGGTCTTTTCTGAAGCAGAAAAAAGCACTTCATAGTTTGGAGACTACCAAGGTTTTTGGGGGTGGGGAGAAGTTGTGTTTAGCTGCCAAGTGCACCAGTCTTTTCAAGCTGTCTGAGCTTGACTGCAGTTTATCCTCTGGGCTGCTTTTCCTTGCCAGATAGACCGCAGATAAAACAGTTGTAGATGATTGAGGTGCATCTGTGTTAAATTAGGCTGTAAATCTGTAAAAGTGATGTTGCTGCCAGTGATCCAAGGCTGCTCCAGAGCCTAAGCTCCCGTGGTGGTCTTGTCGAGGATTTTGATACCATTAACTGCAAACTACATCCATGAACCACCATGGATGCACCTGAATCCAAGTGCTGTAGATTATTCCTTGATGATGGATGCACATGGCAGTCTACAAGTCTTCTTTGCCCCTTTCTTCTTCAAGTCCATTGCCTGGAAGGAAAGGGATGGTATAGGGACATCTGCACCTCTCTTTTTGCTGTTAAACAACCTGGTATTTTAAGAGGAAAAATGAACCTACAGGTTTATGATGCCTGGGTATCAGAGGAGAGAACTTCTGCAGGGTCTGTTGTAGACTTTTTGCTGCTGGCAGGTTTTGCCTCATTTCCTCTGTAGCATCTCCATAAATACATATTTCTGCTGGAACCTGATCTTATGTGGCCTTACACAGCCTGTTTTGCAAGCAGAGATGGTATCCTGACCACCGGGGTCTTTAGGAAGCTTTTCAAAGATTGGACTTGATGATCTTGGAGGTCTTTTCCGACCTTTGTGATTCTAAACACCGGATTGTAAACTTGGGGACAGTTGCTGTACTGTCAGGAGGTAGATCCCAAAAGTGCTGTCGATGTGAGGGTCCCCTCCAGGCAGGGACTGCAGGACCCCTGGGATGCAGGGAATGCAGCCATGGGGCTGGTGGGGTGTATGAACTGAGCACCTGCATGGATCACAGGGATGTGCTGCTCATAGCCAGGCATTGGCACTCGGATGGGATTTCTGCAGAAGGATGTGGTTCTGACGTCTGCTCAAACCCCAGCAGATACAGAGGAGCCGATCTGGCAGTTGCACTTCAGCTTTTACTCTACCCAGCCTAAAAAAACCTCAAAAATATGTAGAGCTCAGGTTTCGTGAGGGGATTTTTAAATTTTATTCCAGCATTCAACTGTTCCTTTAGCTGTTCCAGCATAATCTACCTCTTCATAGACAGCGCTAACCCTCCTTTTCTGACAGATTATGATGGTCTCTATGATTATGATATTAAAAGATCTCTAGTCCTTTTTACATCTATAAGAATGTGCATCCATGGCTGCTGGCACACATTTGGCTGGGGCTCAGTTGCGGGAGAGAAGTCAATGAATTGATCTCACATCACACAAACCACTTCCCTGGAAAATGCTGTATGCTTTGTTTTGACTCTGCTCGTGTGGAAGAACTAAATTACCAACTAAATGAGTTTTTCCCTTCCAAACATTCCTGGCTTTCGTGCTGAGCTTCCGTAGAGGGGATTGGGAGCAACGTTCAGGAATGAACTTAGAGAATGGGTGTTTGGATCACTCTCAGTGAAACGATCAACTGAGATCACTTGGAAAAGTAACTTGCCAATGTATTTAGTTGGGGATTATACAATTAATGTGTTTTAGCATGTTCACAAGGTCTTCAAGGAAAAGAGCTCTTGGAAGTTCACTTCCCTTGGATGGAAATGGCACGAGTTTGTTTGGGTTCATCCCTGTTTGTAAAAACTGTAATTGGAGGATACAAACTTGACAGTCCTGGGCATTCATGTGTGATGAATGAGTATAGTGATCCACAGTTGTCCATCCTTCTCCCTTCCCAGCAATATTGAGACTTAAATACTGTTCATGTGCCTCCTTATTTTCCACCTGTGAAGCACTGAACAAAACTAACTGCACAAGCTGAAGATTAAATTGTTGGGTCAGATGATTCAACAGAAGCAATTCGTAATGTTTAAAAGGCATATGCAGCCTCCAAGGTTGGGGAGAATCTCCCAAGTGAGGGGCATCCGACGTGACATGTACCTGCTTGCTGTAGTTGGCAGCCAGCTTTGTCACTGCTGTTCCCAGCTGTAAATTACAACAGAGAATTTTGACCTAGTTTTTCAGTTTTTCTGTTGTTTTACACAACACTGAGGACATTGAAACCAGGTCAGCGTAGTGCTGGTTGGAGAAGCACAGATAAATGCTGATCTCTGTGTGGAGGTGCTTCTGGGATACAGGGGCGGAGCTGGAATACATCCAGTGGAAGATCCTTGAAATAACCAGAAAGCTCTTGAGTGGGAGACGAAAAGGCAAAAAAAAAACCCAAAAAGGATATTTCTCATGTCTGAGTGGGGAAAGCATTTGACCTTCCATCCTCCCTTCCTTGGCTTGGGTAATAGCCAAGCACCAGAGCAGGGCCCTCTTCCAGGTAACACCAAGAGTGTGGATCTGCTGGAGGGCAGGAAAGCTCTGCAGAGGGATCTGGACAGGCTGGATCCATGGGACAAGGCCAGCGGTGTGAGGGTCAATAGGGCCAAGGGCTGGGTCCAGCACTTGAGTCACAACAACCCCATGGAACACCCCAGGCTTAGAGGTGGTGTCTGGGAGGCTGCCTGGTGGGAGAGGAACTGGGGGTAATGGTCGACATGAGCCCAGGTGTGCCCAGGTGGCTGAAAAAACAGCAGTGTTCTGGCTTGTGTCAGCAATAGTGCGACCAGCAGGACCAGGGTAAGGATTGACCCCCTGTGCTGGGCACTGCTGAGGCCACACCTGGAATCCTGGAGTCAGTTTTGGACCCTTCACAGCAAGAAAGACATTGAGGAGCTGGAGGGTGTCCAGGGAAGGGAACTGAGCTGGGGAAGGGGCTGGAGCACCAGAAGCAGCTGAAGAAGCTGGGGAGGCTCAGCCTGGAGAAAAGGAGGCTCAGGGGGGACCTTCTGGCTCTTCACAACTCCCTGACAGGAGGGTGCAGCTGAGGAGGGGGGGGGTCAGGCTCTGCTCCGAGGCAACAAACAACAGAACAAGAGGAAATGGCCTCAAGCTGTGCCAGGTGAGGGTTAGTTTGGATATTGAGGAAAAGTTCTTGATAGAAAGGGTTGTCAAAGATTGGAACAGGCTGCCCAGTGCCATGGTGGAGTAATCATCCCTGGAAGTGTTCAAAAGATGTGTGGATGTGGCACTTGGGGACATGGTTAGTGGTGGCCTTGACAGTGCTCGGTTAATGGTTAGACTTGATGACCATAGAGAGCTTTTCCAACCTTACGGATTCTGTGATTCCAAGACAGGATATTTGGTAATCTGTTCATTTGTCTCCAAATGAACAGGAGCAGGGCAAATCTCAAAACTCTCTTATTTTCTCATTGTTAGAACAGTGACTTTGCTAGGAGTAAGTAACGGGATGGCTGCAGAAGAAGAAAATTTTGTTGTGGCCAGCCGGAAGGACAGAAGCAGGATAAGAAATGCAGCATCATGAAAGCGGGGAGATAAAGGCAGTGGGATGAGAAGGCTTGAAGGGATGTGAAGCCAGTGGAGATATGTGTCCATGCAGAAGAGAGCAGAGCTGTAAACGAAGGCTTTACTAATTGCACTTTAATAAAGGCAGAGCACTGATGCCTTGGAAGCTGTTAATGCACACAGTGAGGCAGAGCATACAAAGCCAGCTTGATCCTCTAAATTTAGGGGTTTAAGCTCGTAAAATGAGTTGGCAGATGCTAAAAACGTGAGCGAACACATCACGTATGTCCTGGTTTCAAAACATTCCTCCTTACCCGCAGCCTGGCTGCTCTTCCTTTCCAGAGGGTGAGCGCTTTGTCCCAGTCTGTGGCAAAGCCAGTGAAGTTTTCTGCTGCTGAAGGCTCTACATTTTACACTGTGTGAGGGTGGAAGCTGGTGAGCTTGTATCTGTGTGTTTATAACATGCCAGTTGAGAGCCCTGGAGGATTTTCTAGTCTTTGAAGTCATGTGGGAAGTAGCAGATCTTGTCTAAAAAGTGCTCTCCACATCAGGAGACTTACCAGACGTATTACACAGGCACGTGGGGTGGATGTTGGAAAACCCAGTGGGAAGGCATGTGCCTTGTCCTAAAGCAATGATCTTGGAGCTGCTTTGAGGAATTGTGGTCCTGTGTCTGTAGAGAGCAGGGTGAGTCCACCCATCCCAACACAAAATGGGGCTTTCCTGGAGGTCTCTCTTTAAAAGAATTAAAAAGGAATTATGGGGCTGAATTCCTGCTATTTGGGATGTTGCTTCTTCACAGCTTCTTCAGCTGCTTCTGGTGCTCCAGCCCCTTCCCCAGCTCAGTTCCCTTCCCTGGACACCTTCCAGCTCCTCAATGTCTTTCTTGCTGTGAGGGGTCCAAAACTGACTCCAGGATTCCAGGTGTGGCCTCAGCAGTGCCCAGCACAGGGGGTCAATCCTTACCCTGGTCCTGCTGGTCACACTATTGCTGACACAAGCCAGAACACTGCTGTTTTTTCAGCCACCTGGGCACACCTGGGCTCATGTCGACCATTACCCCCAGTTCCTCTCCCACCAGGCAGCCTCCCAGACACCACCTCTAAGCCTGGGGTGTTCCATGGCAGAAGTGACTCCTTCAGGGATCAAAACCACACACAGACCTGGACCAGGCCTGCCTGCTTTGATTTGCAGAAGGGGGGGTTCATTGGCTATTTCAGTTTGGACAGATTTCTGAAACTGGGCCACAAACCAAGACTTTGACAAAACTTGTTCCTGTCATAGAAGGGTCTCCAGAGTAACTCAAGGAGGTCAAAGAAGCTTTGAGTTCAAGGGAAGGGAGCTTTTCCTTTGAAAAAGGGTACCATGGATGGCTTTGGCTTCTTTACAGCAGCCTCTCGTTTGCGATGTCCTTTCCTACGTCTGAAGGGCTCCCCTGAAAAACCATGTGGCTGTGAGCACTGTCTCTATGCCGTTTATTAAACAGTCCTTTACACTGGATTGTGGATATCAGCACAAACAGCAACTGCCTTCCAGGGCTGCCTGGAATTGTTCCAGTCCAGATTGGACCAGGCTTGGAGCAACCTGGTCTAGTGGAAGGTGTCCCTGCCTATGGCAGGGGGTGGAACAAGATGAGCTTTAAGGTCCCTTCCAACCTAAACCATTCCATGATTTAACACCACCTGGAAGCTGGATTCTAGCTGTAGTGCTGCAGGTTTATCGATGGAGGAGAGGTCGTGACATAGATTTGGGTCTAAGTGTTTGGAAGCGTGTAGGATACAGCGCTGTTGTTTTTTACTTAGCTAACTGTGCTGCAAGTAATTTCTTTTCAAGCCTGTGTCTTTCATTAAATAACTGTTCCTGTGTCTCCAACTGTATTGTAGTGAAATCAATCCTGGAATTGGGCTGATTCACCATTAGGGAAAAATCTTTGCGCAGCTCTGTTCAAATGGAAGTAACTTTGAGGAGCAATCTTGCTGAGTGGGTGGAAAGGTAGGAAGGAATCATTATAAAAAAGTTTGAATCATGGCAGGAAGTCATCTTGGTGTTCTGAGCAGTCTTTAAATATTAATGTGACTGACAGTCTGGTCTTCATTCTTCTGCCGCTTTCCCTCCAAAGCCAGGTGCTGTGCTGGTCCTCAAAGACCATATTTGATGCCATATTTACTACTTATGTTTTTAATAGGTGGTAATGATGGTGTAAGATCTTTGTGTGATCCAGTGTGCTGACAGCTGGGCTCTGCTCCTCAGCTTGGCCATGATAAAGAGCTTCTCAGAGGCGTGGTTCACTTACCCATTGCTGTTCTGAATTCCTATTTGCAGGAGGCTTTCAGCTGAGAAAGGATGTTTAGTGTTTGCAGACTGTCAGGCATGACCTTTCCATCCTTCTCCCTAGAGAGACTTGATCCAGATGGGGAGCAGGGGAAGGATGGAGGCGTAGGAGCTCATAACCATTAACATCTTATTTTGTGAGCCAGAAAATGTGTGGTGGGACTTGTGCTTAATTTGCCTGAGGATAATGCAGTTATTGCTTGTCCCATCTGAGATGTGCTGAGCAAGGTATAAACTGGGCAGGGTTTGTGCTCTTGCTGGAGATTTCTCTCTGTTTCCGTTTCTGAGGTTGTAGGTAATTCTTGGTCATAAATTATTCAGCCTTGATTAAAATAATGACTTTGGTCTCCAGGGGAAAAAAATTCTTCTCTGGCTTTGGTGGAATTGAGTGTGTTTTCCAAAGTGTTACTGGTTTTTTACTCATAGAATTCCTGTGTCCTGCTCATCCTTCTTGGTGATCCAACCCTAGGAACACTCCAGCATCATGGAATCATTTAGGTGGGAAAAGCCCTGTGAGATCACTGAGTCCAAGCATTCTCCCAGCACCGCCAAGCCCATCACTAAGCGATGTCCCCAGGAGCCAGACCCATATATTTTTTTACATGGAAGATGATCGTTTTAACTGGAAATAAAACAACATTTGGCTGGAATGTTCTGTCTACTTCTCTTGCCACATCAGAGATAGACCAAACAGATAGATAGACCAAAACTTCCCATGCTTCAATTTTATCTTTCCAAAATTTTATCAGAAAGACCTGTGTGAGTAAATCCACCAACTACTAGAAGTCATTCTCATGTTTGGTTTGAGTTCAGCAGTAAAACTCCATAGTTTCACTGATGGTTCTTTATCATGTTGTTTGTTTTGAAGCCAGTCTCTCCTCCCGGGACAGCCTGGGGTGGGGTCCTGTCAAAGTGATTTTCTGATATCTGATAGAGCCTCATCACTGCTCCTGCAGACTGGTTTCACAGGGCAAACACAATTGTGCTGTGTCTGTGCCAAGCACAGCAGCTGAGAGTATGTGGGGATGTCTGTGATGAAAAACCAGTTCAGCCAGTTCACTGGTAACAGATGCTTCCTGCTTATTCATATTCAGTTCTGAGTATTAAATCTGGAATTAATTTCAGGGATGAGTAAAGCTTGGTAGTGCTAAATAATTTTTTGTACGTGAACATCTCCAGCTCTTTTGTCTAGGCCAGAGGTGCTGAATCGCAAATGGTGTTTCACACATTGCTCGGGAGCGGGTTGGGAACTTGTCACTTCAGTTTATGGCCAAACTGGTGGTGTGGCTGAGACATGGAGGTTCTCAGGTGACCCAGTGATTGTCAGACCTCCTGGATGTGCTGCAGAGATGCTGTGTGACATTTTCTGCAGGGATCCACAACTGTTCCAAGTGACAAGGAGAATTCCAGTACCTAAAGAGGACGTACAGGAAGGCTGAGGAGGGACTTGTCGCAAGAGCGAGAAGTGATAGGACAAAGGGGCTTTAGGTTGAAAGGATGTGTTTAGATTGGATATTAGGGAGAAATTCTTCCCTGTGAGGGTGGGGAGGCCCTGGCACGGGTTGCCCAGAGAAGCTGGGGCTGCCCCATCCCTGGAGGTGTGCAAGGCCAGGCTGGGTGGGGCTGGGAGCAACCTGGTCTAGTGGAGGGTGTCCCTGCCCATGGCAGAGGGGGGAATGAAATTAGATGGGCTTTAAGGTCCCCTCCAACCAAACGATTCTCTGATTCTATAAATACTCAAAAACTGGAATTTCTACCTGGTAGTTCCCTGCATTTTCTGGATCCAGCATGAGTGACTTCTGCCTTCTATCCAGGTGCGTTAGGTGAAATGAAAAGTCTCCAGAAATAGAAGTGTTTCACAGCTGGAGGCCAGGGAAAGCATAGTCAGATTTCAGAAGGGTTCATGTTTCTGCTCTGTGTGGATGGCTAATAATCCTTGTCTTTTACTTTTGGATAACTGGACGTAGGTAGCTTAGCTTCATCCTCTGGTGGACCAGAGGATCATCACTGAATGGGCCAGTGCTGAGTTAATGGTTGGACTCGATCATCTTGGAGGTCTTTTCCAACCTGAATGATTTCATGGCAAAATGAACAGAAGGAACTCTTGCTAAGCCCTCTACAGACGTATTGCTGTAGGAGAACTGAGCCAGTTGCCTGAGTAACTTCTGAGCCCTCGTTTACGTGGTTGTGTTTCTGGGTGTCCTTCCACAGGTCTCTTGGTTGGGTGGTCTCATTGAGCACTTCTGTGATTGCTTTGGAGGCATTGGAAGTAGGACACAAACCTTGTTGGTAAAATTATTCAGGACCTGTTCTATTCACATTTAGAAAATCTGAATGCAGCAGTGTTCCTGAAGGGCTACAATCCAGTACCTTTATATCCTAGGATGTGGGGCGTAGTTCCACGTATATTTACTCTAATTCTTGCTTGAGAACTGCACCCCGAGAGTGCCTGATACCATCTCCTGATGCAGCATCTGTGCAGACAAGACATCCTGCAACCTTTCCCTTTATCATGCTGATTTCTTGGGAAGTGAGGGGAAGCTCAACCACCACGCTGGACTGCACTTGTGGGGCAGGACCTCCTGGGTCCTTGCAGCTCCTGCCAGGCTCCTTTGGTCTTGTTCCTGAGCACAGAAGAACCATTTGGCCTGCAAGGGTTGAGAAGCATCTATGTTTTGTCTCCTTTTGACAGAATTATCAGCTTTTCAAAAATAGTGAATCATGCTTTGGCTCCTCATTGTCATCTCTGTAGGACAGCAGTTTGAATTAGCAAATATATCTGAGGTCAATTTGGAGTTGGACCTCAGTGATCCTTGTGGGTCCCTTCCAACTTAGGTTATTCAGGATAATCTAGATCAACTTGAAAAGAAGTAAAAGCATGGAGAATTTTATTTAAGTGCTACAAAATTTTCTTTTCTTGGCACCTCTCATTAGCCCCTTTGTATTTTTTGTCTGGCTTTTGTGTAGTACTTGATAAATGTATGAATGTATGTATGTATGAAGTGAGGAGAAACCAAACCTACGCTTCGCAGGAGCTTTAAAGGTGGGATGCGGTTTCCTCACAGTGTCCACCTGACATGCTGGTGTAGTTGGAATGGCTTTGGTTACTGCGTGTGGTGTCAGTCCTGATAACTCCAGTGGAATTACAGACTGGTTTGGGTTGGAAGGAACCTTAAAGCTCAGTTGGATCCACCCACAGCCATGGGCAGGGACACTTTGCAGTAGACAGGTTGCTCCAAGCCCCATCCAACCTGGCCTGAAACACTTCCAAGGATGGGACAAGTAGCAACAGTGGATGGGCAGCACTTACATTTCTTCGTGACATCAGGGCTTTTTATCAGAAAATTGTTAGGAAAATGATAAAGATTTCATATAGCTATTAAATTCCTTGAGACCAGGAAAGTTCTGGGCACTGGCCCTGTTGTACCTTTCTCACTTGGTATTTTAAAATAATGATTTTTATTTCATATATCTCTTCTTTTCCCCAGGTAAGAAACCAAAAGCAACCTGCCTTTATTGAATTCTTAAGAACACAGTCAACCCTTTGGTACATTATCAAGATGCATTAGGAAGCTGGATCTGGTGCCAAAAGAACTCCATGAGTTTCCATGACTCTCTTGAACTCCAACGCAGATACTTTTGGATATAAATTTCTGTTCTAAGGAGAAGAGTGTGTACTCCAACTCCTTTCTGCCAGCTTGCTGGCAGAGGTATTTCACTAAGATCATGGACCATCCTAATAGGGATAAGGATGAAAGACAGCGGACGACGAAAGGAATGCCGGGAAGGAGTGGGCATGGTTCTCGGCCAAGCTCATCAGCGTCTTCCGGCGTTCTTATGGTGGGACCCAACTTCAGAGTGGGCAAGAAGATTGGGTGTGGGAACTTTGGAGAACTCAGACTAGGTAAGAAGTAAGCATTTTAGTGGCCTGCGTTATGCAAATTAGCATTTCACCACTGGAATATAAATATGTAAAAACTTACCCTGGCTCAAGAAACGCATGCACTTGTCTTGTTTCCCGAGTGTCAAGATGCCTTACCTGAAGCTTCTGACTCAGAAGAGGTAACTCTTAGCATGATTTTGATTTGCATAAAGTCAAAGGGAGTACACTGGAGGGGCCAAAGATGCAAATTTTGAACAATCCCAACAAATGACAACTGTTCACAGCGCTGAATGTCTTGCCTAAGGTGAAAAAAAAAATCTTCTTAACTGTGAATTGCTAAATCTTGCTCTCAATTTTTTGTTTATAAGCTAGAACGCCCATTTAAAGGGATGGGTGAGACTCTTTCCCATCACTCAGACTCGATTCCATGTCCTTCTCTAACCTCACTGCCATAGTTTCAGCCCTATCACCCTTTCCCTGCTCTGTCCATGTGTTGGACTTGCTGGCGAGGAGCAGGATGTGCCGAGCGGCCATCTGGCTCCCTCAGCTGGCCTGGCAGCCCGACATTTGTTCATGGTCTATTGGTCTCCTAACCACGTCTTGCAGCTGGTTGTCCAAACAGATGGTTCCACTGATGCATCGTTTGTTTAGGACTACGTAGGAGACCAATGCAGAGCAGTGCACTGGGCTCTTAAGTAATCCTAAAAAAACAATGGTTACGTTTTAAATGAGGTGGGGGAAGCAGCCGGTGTTGCTTCACATAACTCAGGCGATACTGATCTACTACTACTACTACTGATAGTGTCTTTGTAGAATCCTGCTCAGAATCTGTCATCTTAAATGAATCTGCATAATCTCCCAGTCTGAGGTTGGGTTATTGCATCAATACATGTGTTGCTGTTCCATGGTGTGAAGATCAACCAGCTCACTTCTGGTGTATCTCAGTAAATGGGTATTTTGATTTCAGCATTGCATCAGAGAAGTTTTATTGATTCACCCGAGCAGAGATAACACTCCTAATGTGGAGAGAAACCAAGGGCAGGGATGGAAATTCCCACCTTCCTGCACATGAATATAACTGGCAGCTAAAGATAAATTTGAATCCTTACAGTGACATAACATGAATTGCTCTATTGGATTCTCAAAGCCCCCCCCCAACAGCAAACATCACGATCTCAGGATCCCCGGGGAGATGTTGAATTGCTTTGTAATCCAAGCTCTGCTTTGAGGTTCAGCAGCTGTAGTGGATCCCTCTAGATATATGGCTCTTGAGCTTATTCAGCTGGTGCCCAAATCACAGAATCACAGACTGGTTTGGGTTGAAAGGCACCTTAAAGGTCATCCCATCCCACCCCTGCCTGTCCCTGTCCCTGTGGGCAGGGACACTGTCCACAATCCCAGGTTGCTCCAAGCCCCATCCAGCCTGGCCTTGGACACTTCCAGGGACGGGGCAGCCACAGCTGCTTTGGACAACCTGTGACAGGGCCTCCCCACCCTCACAGGGAACAATTTCTTCCCAATATCCCATCTAACTCTGCCCTCTGGCAGCAGGAAGCCATCCCCCCTGCTTATCCTGTCCCTCCAGGCCCTTGTCCCAAGTCCCTTTCCAGCTGTCCTGGAGCCCCTTTAGGCCCTTGAAGGGGCTCTTAGGTCCCCCTGGAGCCTTCTCTTCTCCCGGTGAACACCCCCAGCTCTCCCAGCCTGGCTCCAGAGCAGAGGGGCTCCAGCCCTTGGAGCATCTCCGTGGCGTCTTCTGGACTTGCTCCAGCAGCTTCATGTCCTGCTGATGTTGGACCCTGGGCTGGAGGCAGCTCTGGAGGTGGGGGTCTCACCTGGGTGGGGCAGAGGGGCAGAATCCCTCCCTCCTCTCCTGCCCACACTGCGGGGAGGCAGCTCCGGTTTCCATGATTCTTTTTCACATTTCTCAAAATTTTAGCACTATTGGGTTTGTGACTCATGTATGTTTCATGGCATGGACTTTACAGAAGAGATTTGACTTCTGAAAAAGTCAATTTACAGAGAAATTCAGTTTTAAATACGGAAATGCAGCACCTGCTAATTGCAGCTTTTTTTTTTTTTTTAATAATACGTGTATTGTTAATGCTAGTTTACTAAAAATTTAGGCAATGAGCCACGTGTACTGATAACAGCAATTTAGTGTAAAGCTCTTACAGAAGCTGTATTACTCTTTTTTTTTTTTTAATTTCTCTTGCTTTTTGCTAGTCACTATCATTTTAAGAGCTTCTGTTTGCCCAAATAGCAGCTATTTCTCTTGCACAGCCCTTGGTAATTATCGCTGGGGTGAAGGAGAGGCAGCAGCTGAAATCCGAGTGCACAAGTCTCTGATAACAGTTTTGTCCTGCAAAGATGAATGATGTTCCCCCTTATTTTTGCCTATTTTTTACATGGTTTCGGAGCAGTTAAGCACCAATATCACAGGCAGAACAAAGTCACACGCTGATAAGCAAAGGGAAAATAGGCTTTTCCAATTCCCTGAAGAATTTCTCTTTTTTGAGGTGTTGTGTTTTCAGTTTAAGCTGGTCTTGTATCAAGGACTGATTGTTCAGGGAGGAGATGGCACTTACCTAATGAAGCTGTTTGCTGTAAATATCCCGCTCACCACTTAGGGTTGATCTTTCTTCTTGAAAATACAGATCACCCAAGGATATGACTTTCTTGGAGCATGTGGGAGCAGCACAGTTGGATTCCAGCCCTCAAGGAGCTGAGATGGGGAGATGAACACAAAACTTAGCATTTGATAGGACAGGGGAAATGGCCACAAGCTGTACCAGGGGAGGGTCAGGCTGGATATTCAGAAAAAATTTCCTCACTGAAAGGGTGGCTGAGCATTGGAACAGGCTCCTCAGGGAAGTGTTGGAGTCACCATCCCTGAAAGTGTTCAGAAAAGGAGGAGATGTACAACTGCATTATGTGGTTTAGTGGGAATGGTGGGATTTGTTTGAATATTGTCCTTGATGATCTTGGACGTCTTTTACAAACTTAATGATTCTGTGATCTGGCCCAGAGTGATAAGCTGAAACAGAGTAAAGCAGTGGCTGTTTCTTCAGACAGGCTGCAGAGTAGGGGGTCTGCAAGAGCTTTGGTTTCCAAACTGGCTCAATGTAGTAGCAGGAATATAGTGCTAATCCCCACGTCAGACCGTGCATGGATTTTGGGCGTTCATGGGGATTTGACCTGTTGTGTGGAGTGCTGTGATCAGCCACAGCTGTAGACTCCACCAGAGACATCTCCAGCCAAGCCTGCGAGCCGCCCTCTTAACTGACTCAAGAGCTTACCCAGGAGATATTCCATGTATTCTCCCAAAGTCCTGAACCATGAGCCATGGTAGGGATTAATAAAGCTTTTCAAAAGCCTCATTTTTCCCAGTGTTTGGCACCCTTGTTTAAGTAAAGCAATTAAACAGGTACTAATGTAAAATTATTATTGCCGTTTTGGTAGGTTGGAGGGATTTCTATGATAAACGTTAAGTTCTTGTTACAGCAGGCATTTCTTTTAATCAGAAAATCACAGAGGGGTTTGGCTTCAAACTCGTCTTTGTCCACCCTCCTGCCATGGACAGGGACGCTTTCCACTAGACCAGGTTGCTCCAAGCCCCATCCAACCTGGTCTTGGACACTTCCAAGGATGGGGCAGCCACAGCTTCTTTGGGCAACCTGTGCCAGGGCCCCACCCTCACAGGGAACAATTTCTTTGTAATAACCCATCTAACCCTGCCCTCTGGCATTGGGAAGCCATTCCCCCTTGTCCTGGCACTCCAGACCCCTGTCCAAAGTCTCTCTCCAGCTGTCCTGGAGCCCCTTTAGGCACTGGAAGGGGCTCTGAGGTCTCCCTGCAGCCTTCTCTTCTCCAGGGTAAGCACCCCCAGCTCTCCCGGCCTGGCTCCAGAGCAGAGGAGCTCCAGCCCTCAAAGCATCTCCATGGCCTTCTCTGGAGTTGTTCCAGCAGCTCCACATCCTTCTGCTGTTGGATGCCCCAGAGCTGTAGACTGGAGCCTAGATCTTTTTGCTCGAATTGAAACATTATCTGGCATTTTCAAAACAGTGTGTTCAGGTATCATTTAAAAATGGTGGTTAACACAGTTTTTCACCCTGCTTGAGACTGGAAAAAATATTAGAAGAGCAGCAAGCCCCAAACCAGCAGAAAAGCTGCCTCTCTGTTGGTTGCCAGGTAAGAGCAGTTCAACTGGAACAGGGAATGTGCTCCCAAAAGTGAGAACCACCCAGATGCCTCCCAGGCCACAGTTTGAAGCCAGGAGCTCTGCTTCAAAACAAGTAAACCAGTAAAATAAATAGCATCTGATACTGGGGCTGTAATTCCAAAATAACAAGTCATGATTTGACTGGAATAATGTTAGACGTGGAGGGAAGGGCAGGAGTAGATCCTGGGAAGCACCTACACCAGGAGCTCCACCAGTTAGTTGGAGATCTGCTCTAGAAGGGACAGCAAATCAGGCATGTCCCAAATGCTGGATGACCTGGTCTTTGTGCAGATGCATCACTTTGGAGATGGATCATTTTGGGCTTCTCTGCTGTCTCCAGTCCATCTGTACATTCACCACATCTCACTGCCAAGGCCTTGAGAAATCTACTCGGAGAAGTTTCCCACGTGAATGCTGGTGACGTAATGCATCACTTCTCCTTTGGAATATGTAGTTCATAATTGTCAGTGGACATTGTCAGATGCCAAAACTGAGACATGGACTTACTGTTCCATCAAAAGCGTTGCCTCAACTTGAAAGGCTTTTGCCAGCACAGTTACATCCCCTCACTGTGCTACGGATCTTTGATCATGCTAAATGAAGGTGCAGCTACTGCTCAGGGCATGTTTCAGTGAGCAGGTCATTGTCTCCTGTAAGTCTTTGCTCTTCCATGCAACCTGTGCTGCCCGGGAGGAGGAGGGAGAGTAAACCAGTGTGACAGCAAAACCAAAGGGGAGATCTCAGTCTGGAGCAAGCCAGCAGAGAGATTTTGGGGATTTACTCTCTTAGAGCAGTTGGCAAAGCAAGCATCTTGGGCTGCAGCTTTGGGAAGGGTTTGAAGTTTGCAGGCTGGACCCATTTATGTTCAGGATCTCCCCACAGCACGTGCTCCAAAGGGGATGAACTGGAGAATGAATTAGTTCATTTACCTTTGGCTGCTGGCCCGACATCCCAGGCTGCTGTGCTGCTAATCCCAGTTATTTAACTGAGGAATTTCCTTACCAAAAGTATCTTCTGCCTAGTCCTCAGCCTCATGAAACAGATCATAATAGACTGGATTATGGCTCCACATACATGGAGGGTGTTGGCCATGTCCTTCCTTGCCTTGGAACAAGTTTGGAAGAGCACTTTTTTCCCAATGCCGTTATCCTGCATTGATGGGAGAGCGCAAGTGTTGATGGAAGGTCTGTAGGACATCATTCCCTGGGTGGAGGCGCATCTCCAAGGCTGTTGTGGAGGTCATGGGATCCATAGGGAGTGGAGTTCCCATGCCTCCCTCCTTGGGGTTTTATTTTGCTCTTCAAAACATCTGACTTCCTCAGGGATTTGAGCTGGAACTTCTGTGCCTCAGCGTCCTCAAACTGGGCATCTCCACCATGTCCTGAGCTGATCCCTCAGTGTGGGCAGCAGGGGAGTGGAGGATTCTGTCCCTCTGCCCCACTCAGGTGAGACCCCACCTGCAGAGCTGTCTCCAGCTCTGGGTTCCCCAACATCAGAAGGATGTGGAACAAGCTGGAACAAGCCCAGAAAAGGCCATGGAGATGCTTCGAGGGCTGGGGCCCCTCTGCTCTGGAGCCAGACCAGGAGAGCTGGGGTTGCTTACCGTGGAGAAGAGAAGGCTGCAGGGAGACCTCAGAGCCCCTTCCAGTGCCTAAAGGGGCTCCAAGAGAGCTGGAGAGGGACTTGGGACAAGGGTCTGGAGTGCCAGGACAAGGGGGAATGGCTTCCCACTGCCAGAATGGAATATTGGGAAGAAATACTTTTCCTGTGAGGGTGGGGAGGCCCTGTCACAGGTTGCCCAGAGAAGCTGTGGCTGCCCTATCCTTGGAAGTGTTCAAGGCCAGGTTGGATGGGGCTTGGAGCAACCTGGTCTAGTGGAAGGTGTCCCTGTCCATGGCAGGAGGGTGGAATGAGATGGGCTTTAAGGGCCCGTCCAACCCAAACCAGTCTGCGATTTTGGTAGGAGCGATGTCCTTATGCGAGGAGGGGAAGAGGCAGTTTCAAGGAACAAGATGCAGCTAGAGCTGCCGATGGGGCTCATTTGCTGGTAGGTAATACAGGAGCAGATAATCCAAGCGTATTTAGGTTTCCTTCCCTTAATATCCTCATGTCTTTTCCCCCCCAGCTGTTGGCTGGAGCCCTGGTCTGTCTCAGAGGGTGGAGGAGTTTATCTACCACCTGCTTTTCCATAGATTTGGCCTGTGAGCTCTTTCAACGCTTTCTGGTGTCGGAGGGTTCCTGATGAAACTGCAAAATCTCCTTTCTACCCTTAGTTTCCAGTCTGGGCATAATACTATGTCTTTTTCTAAAAGATTGAAAGAAATACATGGAAACCTCCCTGTGTGTCAGGGGTTAATGCTGAGGCTGAGCTTTCAGCTCTGCTGGCAGAAAACACCCCCTCTGAGGACATTTAACCTCACGTTTAAATCCCTGTCCTGTTAAAGAGCATCACCAGGTACCAAAACAGGTTGGAGCTATGATGTTTTCTATTCCTGAGAGATGTTAAAACAATCTGCTTGGTGCAGGCTGGGCCTCAGAACACCCAATCACAGATTTAGAGGCCGGAAGTACCCTGAGTGATACAGCAGGGAAAGCATCAAAAGAAGTTAAATGCAGAAAACATGAAGCTGTTATAAAGTAAACTAAATTTCCCTTGATATTTCAGGATTTAAAGATGATTGTGTGTCTTCTCCCATGTTCATAATGTCTTTAATTTTATTGAGTCTCCCAGTGCTGTTGTATCCATGGGCTGAGGAGGACATGGCATGTTTTTTAATGCTGCCATGTGGATATGGAAGAGCTGCTCCAGCTCCTGCCTGCTCTGAATGATGTCACTCCCTCTCCTGGGCTTTCTCAACAGCTGGGCTGTCCAAGCATCAATATGCATTACAGGAATTGGAAAAATGAGTAAGAGAGCTGAGCAAAGCTGATGTTACAAATAAGCCCTGATAACTTCTATCCTGGATTGCTCCTGAATTTTGGAGTTGGTCAGTAAAAACATGACTTGTGCTGTGACACTGATGAGCGAAGGTCAACACTTCCCTGAATAAATCCATAGGGAGCTTTTGTGGTGGGGGGTTCTTTCCTCCAAGAGGACAGTGGGACTAGAGGAGGTCAGGAAGGTGTCAGGATGGTGGGACAGAGGGGGTCCAGGGATTGCCCAAGCATCCTTCCCAGTGGTATCTCTTCCAGGAGAGTTTGCTGTCAGGCATGAGCCATGTGGAGGTGGAGGGGGAGTGATTGCTCAAACTCCTTGGCAGAGGAAGCAGAGGACGTTGAGTGATACGGTAACTGGCAGTGTCAGAACACAAGGAGAGATGCTCCGTGACACAGAGCTGTGCATCACTGCCTCGGATCACTGAGGAGGTCCAGGGCTTGCTTCAAACACCAGACAGGCTCCTGGAGGAAAATTCCCCTCCAGCTGTAGCACGCATGGGTCCTAGCTCTGGCTCAGTGCACTGCGAGCTGGATTTGAGCTCGACTAGTTGTGCTCATCTCATGCTCCTGCCCTTCGTGCTTCCCAGAGCATGATCAGCCTAGTGAAACTCTCTGTACATCCCAGGATGAAATCGTTCGGTGTCCAGCAGATCCAAGACATTTCCAAAAGCAATGACACTCTGACTCTTCATTTTTTCTTCCCCAGACTTTTTTGGCATCATAGATAATGAAACCTAGTGTGTCTGGGATACCTCCTGTAACACGTGCATGGAGCGAAAGTACTGCCATAAAATACAATTACCTCGTGCTGAGTGGAAGGTGTTATTTGCCTGCCCCGCTGAACTGCTGCAAACTGTTCGTTGTTTTGATTATTTTCAGGTTTATGCTTTGTTAAAGACGGGAACTTCAGGTGGAATTTAGAAAACAACCCTTTGGCATCAGTGTCACTGAATCAGGGGAAGCAGAGGTTAAATGATTTACTAAGGTGCTGTTTGTTAAAAATACAAACACCTTGCTCAACACTTATTGTGCCTATCTGTCGTGGGTTGACAGGTTTCTAGGTGAATTTCACCCTGCCAGGTCCTGTGGAGTGGCAGGGTGTCGTGGGCCAATGACATTGGCCCTCATACGCCCTCTGCGAGATACAGTATTTAAGGAGCTGGACACTGGGAACTTCCTCTTTGGCTTCCGGCGTTCCAACAGGTAACAGGGG
>VZTF01009536.1:58768-99279 GCA_013397755.1 Cnemophilus loriae | reverse complement strand
ACCAAAGATCCTGTTTTCAAGCCTAAAACTAACCTAAACCAGCCTTGAAGTTTGGACTTGAGCCAGGGACATAAAGAGCATGCGCAGGGAAGTAAGGTAAAAAGTTCAGAAGGAGGAAGACTCTTTTTACTTCATCTGAAGAAGACTCTTACTTCATCCCAGAGACCCTGCCCACGACCACCAGATGACACTGCGCAAGCGCAATACAGATGCAAATGAATTTTGGGTTCATTATAATACGAAGCGAGGCTAGGCGGGGCTAGGAAATGAATATGTATAGGTGTATTGGGAAACTTAATGAATATGGAGTTTGTAACCCGATTTATACCATGATGAATGCAGCTGTGGGCACGCATGACTTTGGAGGAATTATCCCCCATGCGTCCCAGCTGGAATAAACATACCTACTTTACTACTTATTGCAGTAGTAGAGTCTTTTCTGCGTATCAGTCACTATTTCTCCTTGTGCCTTGAGCTGCAAGTGTTGAATGTGGAACCAAAAGATTTTTTTCTTTTCCCTTTGCAGGTAAAAATCTCTACACCAATGAATATGTAGCGATCAAACTGGTAAGTAGAAGCTTCAGGTGTCTTTAAATGACTTGTACTTCATGTTAAAAATTCAGACCAAAAGCAAGTTTTGGGCTCAGTGCTGCTCTCACCCTCAGCTGGGAATGACTTATTAAAACTAAGACAAGTTCTTAAAAGCACTAAAAGCGGGGAAAGAACCTATCCTTCCACCTGCTGAAGGCTTTTGGTACCTATAGGGTCTGTAGCTGTCTTAGAGCAGTGAGAGCCTTGTTTCTCTGCCCCGGTCCCAGTGAAGGACACTGGTAGTGGGTTTGCCATCTCCTGCCGCTCCATAGCTCGAGCCTTTCCATTCAGGACTCCATGAATTCTCCAGTTGTCAGAATGTTTGGTTAGGAGCGTGGCACTGTGCAGCCTGGTGGTCCGTGTTTTTGGAGTGAAGAGGCAGGAAAGAGGGTGTTCCTTTGGTTAAAATTCTGTGGGGGAGCAAAGCACAGCTCGATCTGGTGTGATGCCGAAAGACTGCAGATGCAACAGGCAAAACAAGATCCAATTTGGTGAAGATCAGTCTTTCCTCTGGCTGCCTTGAGTTGCAGAGAAGATACAGTCTCATCATCTGTGGAATCTGGGAGATGGGGAACTCCCTCACTTAAAAAAGTAGCTCTTCCGCATTTATAAACTCACAGCCTAGTAGTTTGTGTTTAGGCCTTAACTTTTCCTATCTGTAAACTCAGACTTTCATTAGTCCCTTGGTGTTTCAGATTGGATGTCTTCACCTGATGTGCTGAGTTCTCATGTGAACACTCATTAAACATGATCCAAACCCTAAAATCTGAGGTTAAAGTTGTCGTGCTAATTTGATACTGCAGCAAACCCTCCAGTTTGTGCAGTTGATGCCGTCTGGCAAAATGACAGGAATCACTCTGGTGACAGAAAATCAGGATGGACTTCGTGCATTAATTGTGATCACATTCGAGTGCCCCAGATTCCATATCTCTGGCATTCTCCTTACGATGTGTAGTAGATGAAAAATAATTACAGCTTTGCAGGAGGGACTTGTTTTCACACCTGTTGGCAAATGTCAGATGTTCCCTAAAGTAAATAAATAAATAAATGCCTGCAGAGGAATTCAGGAACATGGAATCCCAGATGTATTTGGGTTTCCTGGAAGGGATCTTAAAGCTCATCTCATTCCACCCCCTGCCATGGTGGAACATCAAGGACACCTTCCACTAGACCAGGTTGCTCCAAGCCCCGTCCAACCTGGCTTTGGACTCTTCCAGGGATGGGGCAACCACAGCTGCTGTGGACAGCCTGTGCCAGGGTCTCACCACCCTCACAGAGAAGAATTTCTTCCCAATATCCCATCTAACTCTGCCCTCTGGCAGTGGGAAGCCATTTCCCCTTGTCATGGCACTCCAGGCCCTTGTTCCAAGTCCCTCTCCAGCTCTCCTGGAGCCTGTTTAAGCACTGGAAGGGGCTCTAAAGTCTGCCTGGATCCTTCTCTTCTCCAGGGTAAGCACCCCCATCTCTGCCAGCCTGGCTCCATAGGAGATGCCCTTGATATGGATCCACATCAGGAAGAAGGATTGTTGCATTTAGGCCATAGAAAATGTGCTGTGTACTCAGACGAGGTGTTTTATTGAGGCAATAATGCTTCTAATTTGCTTCCAAAGATAATCCCACAAAGTGGTTGCATTGGAAACCATAAGGAGGTCATAATCTAGGTAAAACACGGCTGTACTAGTCCAAAGGGTGTTTTTTTCTCTCAAAAAACTGGCTGCAGTGACACCTCTCAGTAACCTGAAGCTTTTCCATATGGCAGGACTAAATGGCATTGCCTCATGGCTGCCTCAATCTGACCTGTTTTTCTTCATTTTTCTTACTGTTTTTTTTCCTGGATAACTAAGTGTTAAAGCAGTTACTCTGCAACACATTCCAGTTTCATTTGTCCAGTTGTGATCCAGGCTTAAAAATCTCAGGTCCTTCTCATGTGAAGGGCTGGAATTGCCATCCGATGGCCATCCAGGTGTCCATATACCTGCTCCATTTTGGAGAAGTTTAAGGAGGGAACAGTAGGAGAAATGGCAGTTTCTTGGTCTCCTAATCTTAGACAAAATTCTACAGGAATAAGAATGACTCAGCCTCCTCAGCAGCAAATACACTTCTCTTACATGTGGACTTAACTGCTGTTTTCTTTATCCTTCAAATAATTTGTGGATTAGTGGTGGAGTAGCTGTAAGATGTACTTATAGGCAGCATTTTCTTTTATCTGCGTTGTTGGACCAAGTCAAAGCACTGCTCCAAGTCCTTCAAGCTGCGATATCACCTTCCGCCACTGCAGCCCTGCTGTCTCAGCTATTCCTGCCTCCTATCACAACATTAGAGCTGGGAAATGAGGGAACTGTGTGATGGATACCAAGAGCCCATCAGAAAGTGCTGTGAAATTCCATGCTAACACCTCATGGTTTCTTTTTGAGACTGAGGAGTGAATCTCCCAGTGGAGATCGTTCCCTGTGTTGATTTGTGTGGTGTCACCATGTAGCTCCCGGTCCTGCTCTTCAGCTGACTTACTTGATCAGAGGCATCTGGTTTATTCTTCTGAGGGTTTCCAAACCTGCATTGCCCACAGTAGGAATTTCTTCCCTGGGAGAAGGCAACCTGGTGCCATCCAGCTGCAGTCAGAGTGCAGGTACCAGGCCATCCCCTCGCAGCAATGATGATGCCGTTGGTTCGAGCTATGGATTTTCTCCGTTAGGCAGTAGCAATTCAGTTATTTTTGCTACAAACACAACATCTGCCAGTATCCCTAAGCCTTTGGCCTACAGGACAACCATCTGTGCTGGTGTGATCTTCTCGGAAGCTGACATGACTCTGGCAAGTGTCCAGAGCTCCAGCTCCAGCAGCTCCTGAAGAAATGGCTCAGGGCTGCCTCCCCCGATTTTGTCATGAGCAGCATCATGTCCTGCTACATCAATCCTTCCCCTTTACATGTTTGGATAAATAAACTACTCTCTGAACAGGCTGAGTTCCTGTTGCCCTGAATCCCTGTGGTCTGCAGGTGTCTGTAGACTCTCCCTCAAGCCACCAGCAACAATTATCTTAATTTAAATGTGTCTTATATAACAAACTTGTTTGTGTGTTGCTTTGCCTTAGGTGCAGGTTCAGTTTTGCCTCCAGAATATTTTTCCACATTGTTTGCTGAGTATTTGGTCATATTTGTCTTCTGAAGCTTTAAAACATCAGGAATTTGGTGATCTTGGAGGCCTTTTCCTACCTCAATGATTTTATGATTAAGTTAAGAAGTAGCCAGGAGCATTCGTTCCCCTTGCTGGGAAATGGATGGGATGACTTGAGCTGGTGAGGAACAGCCTGGCTGCAAGTCAGGTGGCCTGAATTCCTGTACAGAATTCCTTCTCCACACTTAGAAAGAAGCCTTGACTGTGGAGTTCACACCCAGTGTGGACATCAGTCTTACAGTGCAGACTAGAGGTAAATGAAAATTGAGGCCAGTATTAACTCCTATCTCCAGGCTGCCTGGGCAGTCGGTGAACCCGCATCCATGCCTATCCCAAGTGCACAGTTTTATTGCAAATGTAATTACTCCAGTCTCTTAATCCTCTCCATATTAACTTTATATTTTTAGAAGCTCTGTAATCTTGCACGTTAATGCCTTGATGGATCATAGGCATTAAGTCTTGTGCATAAAGCGCGGATGAGTAACAGTTGACAAATGGGATGGTTTGGGTGCATTGCAGACTTAACCATTTTATTTTTTTGTATTTTGTGGATGAAAATAGAATATTCTTGAGTGCTTCAAGATGTTTGACTGACACCTGCCACAAGAAGGGGGAGACTTCTTCCTTTTTCCCAGCTGTCTGGCTGCACTGTGGTGCTCACTGTGAGCGACTGTGGTCTGATCTAAAACACACTTGTATGACTCAACATTTTTCAAAAATACAGGCTGGAGACCAACAAAAACCCTGTGGACAATCACAGTGCCCACAGAGTGAACTGGGGCTTGAGCTTTTGCAACCTTGACTTCCCTCTGCCCAATGTCCAGGGTTGTTCTTCAAGGACCAGGAGCTTTGTGGAATGATTCTTGAATTTCACTGCAATGAGTGAGCTTTGTATTTAAATGAGGATGTTATTTCTCCTCCATAGGGCAAATCTTACTGCTTTTTGTTCTCTTCTTATTTAAATGACATGTAATGGTGAAGTCTGTTGTTAGAATTTCAACAACATGGTGTTGAAACTGCGGTGTTTTAATTATGCACAAATCATCAAGTACAGAATAGAACTTCTTTTAGTCAAACTGATTTTAACCTATTTATTTATTTCTGTTCTAGGAACCAATTAAATCCCGGGCACCACAGCTTCATTTAGAATACAGATTTTATAAACAACTTGGAAGTGCGGGTGAGTAAACCTACCTTAAGCTTATCAAAAGTTTAGGATTTCCTTATTAAATCAAGCACTACCATAGTATTTGTTGTGTAAATCTGACTTGAACTTAGGAATCTGGGCCAATTCCTTTTAGTCTCACACAAGTTTTTGGAGAGATTTGGTGAGAATGGGATCATAATGATGATACTGGGTAATTGTGTGGAGCTAAGCCCTCGAGTTTGTGAGGATTCACTGATACGGAAATACCCCTGTAAGTGTGTTTGTAAAACATAGGAATTGTCAATGGACGGAAAGTTATTTGTGTATAGAACAACAAACCTTAAGTAGGTTATCTAAAGTGTTTAAACCTAGGAAATTGTTTTCATTTTTACTTGTTAAATCATAAGAGTGTCCAAAAGTCCCTGGGCTCCTCTGTGCAACCATGGTCTACAGCAAATAGGAGAAAAATAGAGCAGGATCAGCCAAAGGTGGAATTTTTTATACATTTTTTTCTGGCAGTCTCTGATTTCCGTGATGCAGAGCTTGAGTTATGTCTAGTAGAGTTTGGATTTTTCCTCCCTGAATTTATGGTTGTTTTTTAAACCTGAAGAGCCTTTTAGCATGTGCTGTTTCCCATGCCAAGGATTGCCACAGCCTCGTGCAGGGTGTTCCACTGCTTAAGGAAGTCTCTGGGAAGCAATGGCCTTCTCTGCTCATTCTGTGCCTTGATCATGTATTGGCTTTGGGTTTTGACAAGTTTCTCACATTACTGTAGTTTTTTTATACTTCTGATTTTATTTTTCCTGTTTTCCCTGAATGGACCTGGCTTCCACTTGCAAAGGATGTCTGATGGACATCCAGAAATACTTTGGTAATAATATATTACCAAAATACTAAGTTGAACTTCCTGCTGGCGTTCTGTTGGTGCTTGTGACTTCTCAGACCCCAGCCCACATGTCTTGTGACACATGAATGAATCCCAGTCTGCTTTTTCTACACCATTTGGCTCCTTCCACTCTTTAAAGATATTATTAAGGAATTATAAAACTGATGAAAATTTGAAGGAATGGCTTTGTTTTGATTAGATTAAGTATTTTTAGGTTTTCTCCTGTTCCTAAAGGATTTAAGCTTTCCATCCTCTAATACTTACCCACTTAGAGCATTCATGGAATCATGGAATGGTTTGGGTTGGAAGGGACTTTGAAGCCCATCTCATTTCAATCCCTGCCATGAGCAGGTACACCTCCCACTAGCCCAGGTTGCTCCAAGCCCTGTCCAGCCTGGTCTTGGACACTTCCAGGGGTGGGGCAGCCACAGCTTCTCTGGGCAACCTGTGCCAGGGTCTCACCACTCTCACAGTGAGGAATTCCTTCCTAGTCTCTAATCTGCTGTCTTGGAGCATTTGTCAAGGGACTGTTGAGAAGCCTCCTGAACAACCTGACTCTATTTCTCTCTCTGTGTGGTCCCACGGGTCGCACACTTAGCTCTGATGAGCTGTTGGATGCCATTAGAAGCTCTCGTGCTGCAGTTTTGCTAAAACAATTGGAAATTGGCCAAGACTGGAGTGGAGGATGTGAACTACAGTTCTGGTCTCACCATGAAACCTGGAATCGGAACAAAACAAATTTTGGTGGAGTCAGGCTGCCAGGAGCAGGGAGGCTTGACTTGGTGCCTGCACCAGGGATTAGGGGAAGAGTGGCTGGCTGGAAAAACAGATAAATAAGTGTCGACATTGGGGAAATAGAGGGGTTTTTCTCAGTGATGTTGTTAGTTCCAGGCTCCCCTTAACGGTACTTTCTCTGGAACTGCTCAAACAGCCAGGCTGGGACTTCCAGTAGGGATGTCTGGTTACTTGGAATTGTCGTACACTTGCCAAACGAAGACTAGAAGTGTCCAAACCCATGGTGTGCATGACTCAGAGAGAACAACATTAGCGTTGCGTGTGACATTCTACTCAATAAATTAGCCAGTTAATCCTGCCAAATGACGTGGCTGGCTGAAGCTCCCACTGTTAGCTGAAGGAGGGAGAGCAGAGGGAGCCTGGCTGTGACACCATGGGAGCCACCTCGTCCCCTCAGCAGCGCAGTGGTCACATTCAACTGCGTGTGCAGCCAGATGGTCCCAGTGAGTTCTGAGATGTCAAAATTGTCTTCACCTGCAGGTTTGGGAGAAAAATTGGGGTTTTTTTTCCTAATGAGAAGACTTTTAATGGTGATTTCCTTCTTGAATGTTCAGAATAAACATTTTTAAATGTGTTACTCTTGGGTAGCAGTCAGAGGAAAACCTAGGCTGGAAGGGACTGACCTACTTGGCCTGTGCCTGAAGGATGTATTTGGGTATCAATTACCTACTTCACTTGACATCATCTAAAAGTAGTGGAAATAGTCTTTTTTTCCTTTTTCTGAGCTATTCAGTCAAGTTTTGCATTTCCCTTGGCACAGTTGGACAAAGTAGCAAATAGCCCAGGAATTCAGAAGCTAAATCCTGAGATGAGCTTCCGTGTGAGATGTTTCCACATGAAGAGAGGATATGATAACTGCCTCTTTCTTTAGCAGTGACTCTGTGGCTCCCTGTGCCACGTGCTCCATCAGCTTCGATGTTCCAAGACTTTCTGACAGGGCACCGAAGTTGCATCTGTTCCCTCCCAGCAGCACCAGTTTCTCTGCCTGCCATGTGGCTCAGATGAAGATCCCTAGTCAGCTTGGATTAGCAAAGGAGCAGACTGGATTTCGTGTGTCTCAGACATCTTAAGATGCTTCACACTAGATTAAGTGATGGAGCAGGGAGAAGTTTGTCAAAGAGATCTAAACTGTAGGAATGTGGCTCTTCTTGGTGCTTCTCAGAACAGTTCAATACTGGTGGATGGATCCAGTGGATTCAGAGAAAGTCCTGAGTCAGAAGTAATCAACTAACAGACATCTCTGATGTGCTGCTTTGGATATTTGATACTGTCTCTGATGTTTTAGTGCCTCTCTGTTTTAGGGAAACTAACAGCTCCCCTGTAATTCCCTTCCTCTAACTGGAGGAATGTTTGCGCATAAAAACAGATTTTCATGATTATTCCTTGAACTTTTCTCCCCCCAGAAGTCAAGCAAGGCCCTACTGCACAGTGACCATCTGCCATCTTCTTCTTTCTTGCTGTGGAATTAAATATTTAATAACCTAAAATAGTGTCTGAGTGCTTTACGTTTGTGTGAGCAGCAAAACAAAAGAGCAAAGTGCGGGCATGGAGTCAGGAACCTGATGGTCAGTCCGTAGGGTGTCTCAGGAAAGGACATCTTTCCTTTAGGAAATGTAATCCATTTAGGTTTTACGTAGTGTGGGATATGATCCATTTGCTCACCAAGGTAGCTGAAGTAGTTTTAACAATCTCTGTGCAAATTAGTTGCGTTGCTCTCATCAGTCCTCTAATGCCAGTGTTGTACTGAACTGGTTAATGATTGTTTTTTGTCCTAAAAGCCCCATGAGCTGGCACCAGCATCCTGACTGGAGTTGTCCTGGCCTGAGCTATCCCCAGGATCTCGCTTTACTGGTGGTGGCACGGTCAATCCTGATGGCAGCACCTACCTGAGCATGAAGATGAGTAACACGGTCCAAGTGTGATAGTTATGCCCCAAAATTTGGCTCTTGCTGTATGCCTCTCCTTGAGGACTGGCTGTTCCAGATGTTCCCTTCTCCCCAAGGCTGGTTCCTCGACTCCTGGGCTTCTCTTTGCTCTGAGGCTTCATACAGCTGCTTGAATCTGCTGCTTCCATACCTTGGGGACAAGATGAGCTCCCCCTCCAACTTGACCAGATGCTTTTGCATCTCCAAATGCTGCCAGAAGCAGTTCAAGTCTCCAACGTGTTTCTGGTATTGGATAAGTCACTTGAGCATGTCATTTGTCCCCTGTACTTGAAGTTTGTGGAATAAACTGAGTTATTTGTCCATGGTCAAACCGACCCAGCTCCTGGCTCCTGGAATGGTTCAACTTCCTGGGCAGTCACCAAAGGACAAAGGTTTGGCTTTGCTTGAACTGCCCCCTGCTCACCCAGCAGCATCCCAGGACCCTCCTGCTTGGTTTGGGATGCATAAAAGCAACTGCTTTTCCCATGGCTTGCAGGAGTCCTGCAGCAGCTGGGTCCTGCTGGTGGCACACCAGTTTCTCAGTGATTCCATTGGCTCTGTCCTGTGGGCTCTGTTTGTTTGTGGATAACAGGAATGGTCTTTTTGTTTTGAGGCTGATTCCAGATTAGGAGAATCTAATCTTCTCTTCAGGAGCTGCTGGAACAAGTCCAGAGGAGGGCGCAGAAATGCTTCAGGGACTGGAGCCCCTCTGCTCTGGAGCCAGGTTGGGAGAGCTAGGGGTGTTCACCTGGGGAAGAGAAGGCTCCGGGGAGACCTTAAAGCCCCTTCCAGTGCCTAACGGGACTCCAGGAGAGCTGGAAAGGATTTGGTACAAGGGCCTGGAGTGCCAGGACAAGGGGAAATGGCTTCCCTCTGCCAAAGGCAGGGATAGATGGGATATTGGGAAGGAGTTCTTGTCAGTGAGGGTGGTCAGGCGCTGGCACAGGTTGCCTCATCCCTGGAAGTGTCCAAGGCCAGGTTGGACAGGGCTTGGAGCAACCTGGGCTAGTGGAAGGTGTCCCTGCCCATGGCAGGAGGTGAAATGAGATGGACTTTAAGATCCCTTCCAACCCAAACCGTTATGGGATTTGTTACCACATGTAAAGCACCTCTGGCATCTCTCCCTGTTGAGTCCATATGTAATGCCTTCCCTGTAAGCCTCACCTTTGGAAGGTAAAATGGAGTACTGCGTGCTTCCGGGTTTCTTTTGGCTGCATGGAGCTGATGCTCAAGTTTCCACATAGTGACAGCTTCTGCCTGTGCACATCGTGTGCAGAAGTCATGCATTTTTGATTCAGTAGTAGTTTATTTTTATATCAGCTGGCAGATGAGTCACACCTTCCCCCACCCTTTGCAGTCCCACCTTGGCACATGTGATTCATTTGGACACGTGGCACCGTGCATTGAGTTCTGTGCTATGGCTCTGTAGCCAGAGGTCATCCCCAGCATGGGCAGGTGACACTGGCAAGTGGATGTCAGACATCATGAGCCTCCACAGTGGCGTGGTGGGGAGCAGAAGAGAAGTCTGATACGCTGGAGAATCCCAGGAAACCGAGATCTCTGCTGTCCCCAGCCCACGCAGTGGATGAGTCACAGTGTAGAAGCAGAATGTTCTGAGTCAGGGAGGGGTATGTCAGTACATATAGAATATTGACGGATTCTGTGGTTTTGTTTTAATTCCTGCTCTGTAAACAAGTTCACCTGTAATGAAGTATGGAGTCTGTGTGTTTACTTTGGGACCTCTCTGTGTTGCACAACTCGCCAGAGCAAAGCAGTCTGTTTACTTGTCAGGAGGTAGGACCGAGGGAAATGAAGGTGGTATAAATAACCAAGCCTTTGCATAATACAGTCAATATTTGTATATATATTCCTCAGTGTGGCTGAGCTTTCTTGCTATCCGTGCTGCCTAAGGAGTTCTCCTGTTGGGATTGCCTGCATTGAGCACCTAATTTTCTGTGTTGCTCTTGCTCTACCCACACACACTTTGTATGTATTGGTGTTCTTTATGAAGAAATTCTTTCCATGCTAGTTGCACAATGCTGTCATTCACATGGCAATTATGGGTCATTTTGGTAAAGCTTGTTATAGGATGGATGTAAACAAGTCGCCTTGGTGGAGCTGCCAACACCACGATTTCACAGGGAGGTCGTTGTGCATGGCACTCTTCCCCAAGGGAGCAGGAGTAACTTGAGGCCGTGTGAGGGAGGGTTAGTGCAAGAGGTCCCCACCCTTGTTTAATTAAGAAGTGTGAACATACCCATTAACAGTGGCCACAGTCACTTGAATCTTCAGAATTCCTGCTCATATTTGCCACCTGGATGGAAACATTGCTGTGGCTGGGAGCTGAGCCAGGTCACCTCTCAGGAGGGGGCTGGTTTGGGGGGGATGGAGCTGCTGGGTGGAGATGATCATAAAATCATGAAGTGGTTTGGGTTGGAAGGGACCTTAAAGCTCATCTTGTGCCATATGGACAGGGACACCTTCCACTAGACCAGCTTGCTCAAAACTCTGTCCAGCCTGGCCTTGAACACTTCCAAGGATTACCCTTCTGCACCCAAAGTGGGTTTGGACTGGTGTGGAGCAACATGTGGCTGTCACCTGAGGTATTTTGTGTCCTGCTTATTGTATGGAAGGGTTTGTTCATACCTGTCACACTACAACACTCCAGATGAGCACTGCAGCCTCCTTATTTGAAATACTGGAAATATTTTAGATTGCCAGTGTTCAGTGACTATAAGTATTTAATAAGTGACTCATCTGTGCAAGGTGATACAAAACTGACATCCATTTACAAGGAAAACAACTTTAGGACACATCTCATGTCAGTCATTCCCTACCTCAGATACCTGCAATAGACCCGAAGGTTTTAAGATCTTGGGTTAATTTTCTACCAGCGAGGAAAAAAGTCTCCATTCTCAAATCCTGCACAGAAGTGTGCCCTTGGCCATAGGTGGAAGATGTTCAGCAATGGAGATATAGTTTCATTCTCCTGAAAATGCTTTTTTTAGGCAAAAAGTGGAGACCCTCACGCTGAGCTGCATCTTAAGGAATGGTGATCAGCAGCTTCATTGTAAAGTCAGGGTAGTCCCAAGGAGCTTGAACTTGAGAGATCCCGGACTTCCAAGGTTTGAATTGCAGAATGAAATGTAGTGGATTACTGTAAAGTGCTCAGTTAGACCCTGCTTATTTCAGAGCTGGCTTGCTGTTGATCTCCAGAGAATTATGTTTCACTATTTAAAAATACTTGGGTTTTTTTTTCACATGGACATTCCCTTGTTAGGAAGGACTTCCTGAATGTGCATATTTCAGCATCTCAGCATCAGAAGTTTTGACTTCCTTGGGCTAAATTTAGGTTCTGTCAATTGGAAGTTATCAGATGCTCTTAAAGCAAGGCCATTAATATTTGAATATGAGATTAAGGCAGTTTCCTTTTTATATTCTGAAAAGTCCTCATGCATCTCATACTCTTCCGGTATTCGTGGCAGTAATCACAAATCAAACGCCAGCAACTCCAGGCAGTGCGTGGAGGGGAACAGCAGGATGCTGGGAAGCTGGAAAATGCCTTTCCTGGAGACACTTTTCCTTGAAGCCTGACAAGGCCATAAACCTGTAGCAGCTGGACTCATCCAAGTCATCCCAGATGCCTCACTGGGTTCTCCTCATAGATAGCGATGTCCACTAAGAGCAGGTTGTGGGTTGTGGGATGCACTACTGCTCTGATGATTCAGCAAGGCTCGAGGAGAGGGACAGACATTTAATCAGGAAGGTCTCTGTGCGGCTTCTGGTACTTTCTAGCAAACCCTGAGCTGAAATATGTCCTGCTGGCTATCAGCCCAGGCTGTGCTTGGAAACTGGAGTGCCTCACCCACTGGAGCGGGGAGGTGAAGACTATAGAACCACAGACTGGTTTGAGTTGGGAGGGACCTTAATGCTCGTCTCATTCCATTCCCTGCCATGGGCAGAGGCACCTTCCACTATCCCAGGTTGCTCCAAGCCCTGTCCAACCTGGACTTGAACACTTCCAGGGATGGAGAGTCCACATGATATGTGATGTTTGAAGATAAACTTTGGAATTTATATTTATATTGAATGAAAAACCCAGCTTGGCAATGAGGACCGGGATAATTAATAAGGATGTAGGAGCCAGTTGGCTGTTCTGCTTGTCCCCCTTTCCTACCCCTTCTGTGAACTTTCTTCAGGCCATGGGGATGCTGCACTTAGAAACTAATTGAGGTCTAAAGCTATAAAATTAGTTTTCAGGGGGGCTGCTGTGTTGAGCACTGCCTTGATCCGAACAGGCTCTTTCCCCTTTGGAAGGTGGGTGCCAGATTTAGTGGGATCCCTTCCAACGCAGCAGAGGCATCCTACACACACTGGAGGTTTTTAAGGTGAAACATTGAGCTGTGCCGGGGAAGTCTTGGTCTCACCTCCCAGACCGGCTCTCCAATGGGTTTGGAATTTGTGTTTTGGAGCTGTGTCCTGCCTGCTATTGCTAAAAGATAAGCCACAGGCTCTGCCCCTGAGTCTGTGATGGGTCAGGCTGGAGTTCTGAAGTTTTGTAATAATTTTTCTGTCTGAAAGTGGCAGTTTTCCCTTTAAAATTCCATTCCTACCTGCTCCTGCTCAGCTCTCTTAAGGTGAAACAGAGATGATATCTGGAGGTAGGATCTGATTTAGCGCCTCTGAACTTCTGTTTGGCAGCCGGTTCTCCTGCGATAAGAGGGAGTGGGAGGTTTTCCCTCAGGCTGGAAGGACCGTGTGGGTAACACTTTCCTACTCATATGAAAAACCCCTTTTTCCCTCCAATCCTGCAGTAGTGATGGGACGGATGGATGCCAATCTCTTGGCTTGTCGTGGAGAGTTTATGTGCATTTGATTCTTATCCATCACTTTCTAGTTTGATGCTGCTGCAAGGGCAAACCTGCAAAAATCCTCCCAGTGGGACCAGTATGAGTACTGGGGGCCCGAGTTGCACCCACAGCTTTGCGGGCAGATTCCAGCACAGCACTGAGATGACACATAGGGCTATGCTGCCAGAAATGGCACCGGGTTGTCCCACCACAGTCTGGTGGGAATCTGGCCTTCAGCTGCCTGAGCAAGGACAAACATCATCTTCCTCCTGAGTATCCAAAGGTACGTGTCCAGTACCACTGTCTGCTTTATCCAGATGGATCTGACCCACTGATCTGCCATCCCAGTTAAAAATGCTGTTGGATCCAGGACAAATCCTGCCTGTTACGTGCTAGTTTTGCCTTATGTCGCTGTGCCGTCCTGGTGAGACTGACTGTGGCCACTGCTCAGTGCTGTGGCTGCAGCTGACCCACAGCTCAGCCTGTCAGACCTGCCCTGCATTGTCATCGTGGTAGTGTCACCCTGGTGTGCAGCTGGGGAGGAAGCAGGGAAAAGCTCTGCCTCCAGCCAGCAGACTCCTATGGAGATGAGCTGAGGAAGAGCAGGGGCCACCTGGGACTTGGTGTGACCAAACCGAAAAGGTTCTCTGGGCAGCAGAGTAGCAATTCAGCACAAGCAATTCATTTTTGCTGCTTTTGTGGCATGTGTCATCTGCCCAGAAGTAGCCTCATCCCTGGCACTGCTTCTGGCACTAAATTTGGATGCTGCTGAGCAACCAAGAACTTTTGTTGTTGATTTTTCTTAAGATTATACCTGTAATGTCATTAACACGCATCATGTCATGTGCATAACATGTTCCTGAAGGGCAGCTGAGGGGCAGTTCTGATTTCTGCTCCCTGTGACCAGGAACACCACCTGAGGGAATGGCTGGAGCTGTTTTAGGGAGGTTTAGGCTGGATATTGGGAAAAAGTTCTTCCCCTAGAGGGTGGTGGGGCACTGAACAGGCTCCCCAGGGAATGGTCATAGTCCCAAGGCTGCCACAGCTCAGGGAGTGTTTGGACAAGGCTCTCAGGCACAGGGTGGGATTGTTGGGGTGTCCTGTGCAGGCACAAAAGTTGGACTCATTGGTCCTTGTAAGTCCCTTCCAGCTCAGGATATTCTGTGATTCTATGAAATTGTTCTCAAAAGAAAAGAAAATTACCAAGGGCCCTGTGATTTCATCTCAGCTTCTCTGTTACCTGGTTCAAATGAAATGACCCAAACCTGCCACTTAACTCGCTGTCAGCAGGTAGGGCTGAGGAATTGCACAGCAAAGGAAAACTGATCAGGAACAATTTCTCCTTGGATTTTTTTTTTTGGAGGGGGAGGGAGGGGAATTTGTTTCTTTGTTGGTTTCTTTCTTTCTTTTTGGTTGGGTTTTTGTGGATGTTCTTGAGCAGCAGAACCCAGTTGGTCACACAGATGTGGTCTGGCTTTGAAGCGTCTGGCAGAGTCACACAGCTATGTGACCTGAAGTGGAGCAGAATCACGGAATAGTTTAGGTTGGAAAAGAAGCCCTTTCAAACCATCAAGTCCAACCATACCCCAGTGCTGACAAGGCCACCATGAACCTCTGTCCCCAAGTGGTCCTTGTCCCCAAGTCCTCAACAGCATCCTCCAGGGATGTTATTGACTCCACCACTGCCCTAGTCAGCTGTTCCAGTAGTTTTCTTTCATCCTTGTCCTTGTATTGCAGGTGTGTGGGAAAAGGTAATAAGGATAGAACTTAAGCTAGAACTTTTTTGGGTGGTTTTAAATAACTCTTCTAAAATTATTTACTGGTTTTATCCTTCTCTTAAGGTGTTGTTCTATGTGCCAGCTGCCATCATCACAGGAGCAAGACATTGTTGTGTTGGATATAAAATCCAACAGTAATGTGGAGATTTGAATGCAGTCGTCTCCCCCGAGCCCTAGAAATGCGAATTCAGTCTTTTGAAACTTGCCAAAAAAGCAATTTATTGTGCTGTGCTTTATTCTTTAATGTTTGTCAAGAGTTGGAACAATTTCACTTGACTAATTTAGTTGTTAGAGCTAAAAAACTGCCAGTGAATGGGCGTTTCTGGGTAAATTTCTCAGATTTTGAAAGTTTTCTTGCATTTGACCTTTCCAGATAGGGCTGATTCTCCTCCCAATCTTTTTTTATCTTTATGAATACAAATATGAGTGTCTCCTTGGTACCCCCTCTGCAAGTGCTTCTTGCTTTGGGGATGTGAAGAGTTGTTTAATAAAGTGAAGCCATGATGTCAGGAAACCAGCTTGTACCACTCAAGGAAGATGAAATGCCACCCCGTTCTAACAACACAGCAATCCTGAGATTTGTTTTTCTGCAGTTGAAGTAAAAATCAAATTGTTTGGATTTTTACCAGCAGCAAGAACAAATATGTTCTTCCTTCTGTCTTTCCCCGGTCTCTTTTTCTTCTGTTCCTTTTTCCGTACCTTTTCTTTTTGTAGATTCAAATATTACCAAAATGAAACAAAACACAGCAGGGATTAAATACATCCTGCATATCCTGAGATAAGCTGGAGTGAGGCTGGAGTCTTTGAGTCCACTTGGAACTCCTTGGAGATTACAGTAGTTCTGTCTCCTCACAGTTCATACACAACTGTTGCACCATTATGTGCCTAGTTGTCTCTTCCCATGAAAAGCTCAGCTTTCCCTGCCATCATCAGGGGAGAAGGTGTTGATTCAATACCTTCCTGTGGCTTCCCCCTCCCTGGAAGTGTTCAAGCCCAGGTTGGATGGATCTTGGAGCAACCTGGTCTACTGGAAAGTGTGCCTGCCCATGGCAGCTTCAAGGTCTTTTCCAGCTTCTGATGTTCTCCTTTGAGTTATTTCCTCTTGAGTTCAGAGAGTGTTTGAGACGCACCTTTTCCACATCCAAGGCCAGGAGTAGGGCCTTGCTCTGCCTCTCCTCCTCCTCACCCACCGATGAGATAAAGGGTAAAGTCCTGCTGCAGAAATTCCTGCTAGGCATTGGTGGCAGAGCATTCAGCGTTTGCTAGGAGAAATTATTTATTGCCCAGTCGAAGCAGGGAAAAGACGCTGTGAAAAGCCAGCAGCAGGGAGCCAAGTGTCTGGCAGCAGTTGGAGCAAATGGAGCAGGAGGATGTTCAGGGACAGGAGATGTGCCAGGGGCTCTGGACAAGTCTGGCTGCTCTTCAGCCTGTTCAGGTGAGTGAGAAAGAACTAAAAGTAGATTGTGGGCTCTCGAACCGCAGTATCAGAGCTCAAGAGAGCAAGGAAAATATTCAGGAGCTTCACAGGCTGGAAGCACTCATAGCATGGTTGTCATCTCTGTGGATCACCATCGGAGCTGCTGCAGTGCCGGCTGTCCTCCAGCTCCTCCAACCTCACTTCTCCATGTGGATGTTTCTGTGTGTGGTTGTTGGATCAGATCACTGTTTTTAGGTTCTTTCCCGAATCTTATGCCATTTCAAGGTTTGTGAAGCCTAGAAGTGGTTGGTGAGATTGTGGCAGACCTTTTCCACCACCTCTTTTTCCACCTGCAAGTGAGCTGGTGCTGGAGTCACAAATTACATTTTCTGCTTGTTTTCCTTCACATCTCAACTGCTGTTTCTCAAACAAGAGAGAACACTCTCAATCACCCAAAATCTCTGTCCTTCCCTAAGCTCTTCCAGGTGAGATTGAAGGCGAAGGACTATATCATAAAGCTTTTGCAGCTTTTGCAGCTTCCTTCCTTTGAAGGAAGATATCTCTAAAAGGCATCCAATCAAATATATGAAAGACCCTTAGGACAAGTTTATTCCCAGTAACAAGCCCAATCTCAGCTTTTCTCCCATCTTTCTATTTTTGAAGCAGACTATTCCAAAATCTGAAGGGCAGGATGAGTCTTTTTACTTCCAGCTCATAGAAATAACCTGTTAACTAATGTGCTCAGGTAGATTTACATGGGGCATGTTTGAAGAGGTTAAAAGCTGAGATCTTGGCCCAGTCGATGTTGATCACAAATCTTCTCTTTCAGCCAGGATTTTATTCTGATTTGAAAATTAAGAGAAGGGTAGATCCTCATTAGTGTAATCAGCTTAAATGGGTTGACTACTCTAAAGCAATTTGTTTAATTTGTTTGGAACATGTTTAATTTTAGCTATAGATATTCAGCCCTCTCACAGTTGCTATTTATGGTATTCATGGTGTAATTTTGTTCTGTGATATGTAAAAATAAACTTTCTGCTCTGAATGAGAGTTTTGTGACAATCTGCGGCCCATTCATCAGAACCTCTTTAAAACCACACAGAACTTTCTGTGCACTGATGCTTCTGGTGTGTGTCTTCATGTCTTTCAGTGAGAAAGAGTTCTTGCTGCCCACACAAAGCATGAGTTAGCATCAACCCTTTGCTGGGCCTCGGATTGCTTCTCCCTCCCTCTGTCTTTGGGTGTGGAATTTGGGGTTCTTCAGGAGTGTCTCCCCTCTGCAATAGAGCTCAGCATCAAAGCCTGCATAAAAGAGGGTCTGAATTCTTCTTTAATTCTTGAAATTCAAGACATCAGCTTCTCTATTTGGCCACACTTCATCAAAGGGCAGTGGAAACCAACGTCCCATGGGAGCAAAAACCATGGGTGATTCAGAAGCTACCAATATTGATCACAAGCTCTGGATGTTTTCTGGTGATTTGCTGTATGGGGATTTGGCACTTGTCCTTCCATTGATGTAGATGCCATGTGCAGCTTCCTGCACTTGCTCCCTCGTTCCTCCTTGGGTGTATTTTACTTGCTATTGATGAGGTTTATTCATTGCCTCTCGTGATGCTCACACAGAGCCTCAGGCCAGGTGCTCTTCCGGAGCAGGTGGATTCTGCTTCCCGTGCCCCCAGTGCAGGGCAGGGGCTGCAAACTCTGATTTCCCTCAGGCATAACTTTAGATTGGCATCTCTGCCCATTGCTGTTTCAGAACCAGTCCTGGAAATGGCTTTGGAATGTCTGTGTGCTTGAACTAATGTGTTTTTTGGAGTATGTTGGATGTCTGAGGAGTTTTGAGGCCATTAGTCGTGCTGTAAAACGTATGGCAGCAAGATAACATTACTCGAATCATCCAGGGCAATTGATCTTGTGATGGAAGTTTCTGAAAGGTGTTGTTCCAGGTGTTAATCTGGCTCAGATGAAGCTCTCTGGAAGAGCAGTGATCCTGCTGTTTGTTACTGTTCCCATTCTAGTGTTCAAGCTCAAGCCAAGCGTTTTTTGGGGTGATCCAATGTATTGCTCAGTCACAGAGCATGAGGAAGGATGGGAAAGTCCCTTTTGGTGGCAGCCTGGGAGCAGTGAGAGTTTAGCATCCCCAGAAACCCAAGGCCAGTCTTGGGAGTGTGGGGGAATCAAAGTCTTGAGTTTTTGGCTTTGATGTCTTCATTTCCTCTCATTCAAGCAGTGATGCTTTAATCTATAAAATGCTTTGCTAGGTTTTCGCTGTGCTCAGCTTGAATTTCTTCCAAGACATCACTCTGCTGAAATAGCAGAATTTGCCTGTGGATTCCAGTGCAGCGATCAGTCTGTGTTTATTGGGGTGATAAACTTCCTGTGAGAGTGAGGGTGGAGTGGAGCCTTTTCCATGTAGCTGAGCCAAATCACTCAGCAGTGAGACCAAAGCCGTTAAGCAAACTGAGATGATTTCTGCTTGCAGCAGTCTATGCTGTAATAAACTGGTTTTCCTCCAAAGGAGAACCTGCACATATCATGCCTGTATTTTCTTCCCTTAGCGTATTGCTCTTGTTCGATACCATGGAAAAGTTCCTAGTTCTGATGTGATTTCATGCATTAATTGCATTAAACAGATCATGATTTGTACTTTAACTGTTGAGTTGTATCTTTGAATCCTCAATATGAGACTCTGCTCTGCTGGTGGCTTTTCATCCCACAGTCTCTGAATTCAGAGCTGCCTACCTACAGCACAACACCATGGCTTTGTGTAACCTTTCCAGTCTTCTCCCAGTGCAATTACTCTCCATTAAAAACCTCAACTCCAACTGCCCAGGCAAAAAAGTCCTTTTTCCTCCATCAATCTCTCTAGTTGGCAACATCCTTCTTAAGTATTTATGGATCTGCTGGTGATATTTATGGAGTTCCTGTGGTTCACTGTGGCAATGGACTCGGCACCAGGACATGATGCTTTTCGCTGAAATAGAGCCAAGCTATGTCATAAATTATGCAGATGGACTGTAACAAAATCAAATTTTATGCAGAATTTCTTAGGCTGACCCTTTTTACTATTCAGAATGGCTCTGGACCTGCCTGTATCTTAAGTTTCATCCAGTCTTATCTGCCAACACATCCTTTAACGTGTACATCAAGTTCATCTTTCGAGCTTTTTGTCTTCCCAAAAAGATGGTGAATGTTGAGTTGAGTTTGAGTGAGCTGAGGGTGTGTTGCCCTGAGTCCCTCCCAACTTTATTTCCGTAACTAGTGTGGAGCTGAGGATCCTTGGCTTGGGCTGGGAGCTCCACAGTGCTCATCAGTGATGCTCTTTTGGATCCAGGACATAGCAGTGCAGCCTGGCTCTGGAAATCAGAGAGATGTTACAGCAGCTTTATCCTGGCAAAGGCAAGAGAGAAGTCCTTGACTGCAGGGCTGGCAGTCAGGGAAAACCCTCAGAGAAAAATCGAACCCTAAAAATATGCCTGAAGCCAATGATGTCTTCTGTATTCTGACATTTAGGATGCTTTTTTAATGTCCTTCACTAAGGCCTCACCTTGTCAGAGCCCCCACAGAAAGCAGAGCCTTCCTGAGGGTTTAAGACTAAGAGGGTACTCCAAGCTCTTGGCTGTAAGCTGTGAGTAGGTAAAGCTGAAGGAATTGAGGTGCTTCCTTCCCTGCATGAAATCCCCACCTTTTGGGTCTTGCTGCAATCTGTCTTCCTGGTTCTTATGCTCAGTAGGAATTTCATTTTAATTGCAATGCTCGCTCCTTACCAAGTGAGGCTATAAATGTTCTCATCTTCCCCTGCTCTGGGAACAGGATCCTTCACCTTCCTTAAGAGCCTTTCTGCAATTTTATTCTCCTGCATACCTTAATTAGCAGAGTCCTAATCCTAATTCCTTCCTCAGTTCCACTATGTGAGACTTGTAGAAATTGTGGTAGAGGTACTAATTGTCTATCTGTATCTAGAATCTGTAATGGACTCAGGTTTAAACTTTGCATAAAATATTCTGTTACTCTCTTATTCTCTATTATTCTTCTATTATTCTCTAAAAAACAGAGATGCTGATCTTGGTGTTAGAGGTGATTTTGTAGGTAAGTCCTCATCAGACTTTACTGAAAACCCAGTGGCTCACCATGAGTCACTTCAAGAGCTGTTGCAATTATTCTAGCCTTCAACACTAAGCTGATGCCATTAAATTGCCAATTGTGTTGATTTGGGGATATTTGAAATCATCTTGGATCTGCCTGGATCATATCCCATCATTGTTTGGCTTTCTGAATTGCTTCTGCATCAAACCATCCTGTCTTCCTAGAGGATTTAATGACTGTTACTGCTTCCTAAAGCATGGAGCTCTGTTAGGAGCAGCAGCCTCCCAAATCCAGGTTAGGTCAATGTTTTACATGGGACACAAAACGCTGGTTAGACAGAGAATGCCTGCAATACTCCGTAATATCCTATTAATGCATCGTGATGACAGATTCCCCGAGCATGTGAATTAATGAGATTAAAACCCTCCTTGGGTAATCTTTGTTGAGCTGCATTTTGTTCTTTTGGAGCAATACTTGGGAGCACAAGTTCTGTCTCTGTGCTGCATTTGTTACATTTTGGGCAGATTGCGGAGTTCTAAGTGCCATCAGGTGGATTAACGGGGCTTCCCTAAATCTGGAGTAGGGCATGCACTTGTTGTGTTGCTGACATGCTCCAGCCTGAAATACTTCCCTGTCTGAGCACCTCACAGAGCCGACACCAAATGTGCACTTACTTAGTTGAGTATTTTGCTATATCTAATATTGATCACTTATGCAAATCCAGGTGTGTGCCTGCACTTGCTTAAAACATGCCATAAAATTAATAATCACAGTGCTTTCAGGTCTCATGCTCTATAATTTATGGATCTCTGTGGTAAAAAAGGCTGCACACGTAGCAGTGCTGCCCGTGCTCAGCCTTTGCGCTGAATAGCAGGACACCGTATCTTTGGGCATTCAAGCAAATATCTTGTTTTGACATAAGACAAAGCCCTAGATTTCAAAACAAAACCCTTCTGTTGTTTTGGAGCTGCTTACAAGGTGTAGACTGGAAATACATAGATATTTAAACGTGTTAGCCAGCTTGGTGCTGGTGCTGCGATGCCGAGTGCTGGTGCAGGTGCTGATTAGCAAAATGAGCAATTGGGCCTGCACTGAATTCCTCCTGTATGGGCTGCTCTGGTTTCCTTTTTGACTCAAAGGTAATTCCAGAAGTGCTGTGCATCTTGGAGTCTTCCAGCACCAAGACTGGCTTTTTCCCTTTCCTTCTGATGCCTTTCAGAAAGCTGATCCACCCAAAAATCCCCTGCCAGCTGAGTACCAACACTGTACTCCCACAGAGCAATCTGTTGGGTGGGAAGATGCGCTCTGGCTCCTACCAGTTCAATGTTGATAGTTGTATGTGTGCATATGCTAATGACCATGATCACCTATTTTTATGTGGTGACTGGTCAAAATTTAAAACTTTTCCCTATTTTAAAGGAAAAGGTTTTTTTCCTTTTTACTGAGTGTAAACTTTGTGTAAGGTTGTGCTGAAAAACAAGGGCTGGGTGTTATCTTTGGTGACAAAGCAGCCCTGTTTTGGCCATGCTTCATGTTCTTCAAGGACTATCATCTTCCTAACTGCTCCAACAAGTGCCAGCCCCCATCTGAGGATGTTCTCTGCCTGGTGTTTAGTGGAACACAGGGAACTCCGTGTCTTATTCCCTAAATCCAAGCCTTTAAGCTGCCAAAGCTGGATGCTTTCAAGTGGTCTTGTTATGCTCTGAAATCCATTTGTCTCTCCAAGGGTGTAGCTGAGCAGATCCTGCACTGGTTTGGCCTTCAGTTCAGTCACAATTTGTGCTGGAACTTATTTCCTTGCTGGGCAGTATCAGAGAGAATACTCAAGTGACAATAAAACTCTGCCTAACGAAAGGTAGGCATGCAGGAGGAGGGGGATTAACCTTTTCCCATTGACTGATTCCAGTTCTTTTCCCATTCTTCCAGCTGAAGGGCTCCCCCAGGTGTATTACTTCGGACCGTGTGGAAAGTACAACGCCATGGTATTGGAGCTGCTTGGTCCAAGCTTGGAAGATCTGTTTGACCTCTGTGACAGAACATTCACTCTGAAGACAGTGTTAATGATCGCCATCCAGCTGGTGAGTGACGGGCAGGGCCCTGCCCTGGGGTCTCCTTGGGTACCCATCCATGCTAGAGTCAGCACAGTACAAGGTTCAGGGCTGAGGGAATCTTCTTTCATCATAGAATCACTGGGTGGTTTGGGTTGGAAGGAACCTTCAAAGATCTAATCCCACCCTCCCTGCCATGGGCAGGGACACCTTCCACTACCCCAGGTTGCTCCAAGCCCCGTCCAACCTGGCCTTGAACATTTCCAGGCATGGGGCAGCCACAGCTTCTCTGGGAAACCTGTGCCAGGGCCTCACCACCCTCACATTCTTCCCAATATCCCATCTAACCCTGTGTTCTGGCAGCAGGAAGCAATTTCCCCTGGTCCTATCACTCCAGTCCCTTGTCCAAGGTCCCTTTTTATCTTTTTTATAAAACTTCTCAGGAGTGAGAAGGACTCCTACCTATGAAGGGAAGGTCAAATTATGTTTATGAAAAACCGGCTCCCTGTGCAGCAGAACCAGTGAAGCTGGATTCCTACGGACTTGCGTCCCATGTCCCCTACACGCCCCTGCCCCAGTACTTGCCCCAGCTCCCTCCCTCTGTTTGGACATCCCAGGAACACCTCATTTCTCATTCACTCCGTGGGACACACAGAGCACAGCACCCTCCCACACTCCTACCAGTTCTACTCGTTTGGTGCTACTGGGCTGCCCATAGATTGAAACCTCATGGGGCAATGGGAGCTGAGCCCTCCTTAGCCGAAATACCAGCATTTGAGGGCTCTGCCTTGGTCAAATTTGGTCAAAAATTTGGTCAATCAAATGGGTTTAAATTACTGACACTTGGAAAATAATAGTTCTATGGGCAACATCACAGAGCCTTTAATGTTCCTGAAAAGGAGAGGAAATCAGGCTGGAAGGGATCCAAGCTTGGATTTGGGTTTGTGTTAAAAGTGGACAATGTGAAAGCTGAACATACTAAATGTGGTGAGGAAACTTCCACAAGTCAGTGGGTCCAGCCACTCAGTTTGGCTTTTTTGGTTTTCAGACTGGTTTGCAGATTACCAAGTATCTGAATATCTGCAGATATCTAGATCTTGGATAGCTGCACCTTGGGATCACCCGGATACCCCACAGCAGAGTTGGGATTGTATATTCACATTAATAGCTCCTTGTATAGAAGCATGGTAGGGAAGAGGAGATGTAAGGGATGAGGAACACAATCCTTTCCAGATAAACTGAAGTTTGACACAGCAGAATCTCAAATGGAAAACTGAGGTCATAACTGCAGAAGTTTGAACAGCACCAGCCTGGTACTGAAGCCTCTCACAGCAGAGCAGTCAGGTTCTCTTGGTTTTGAGTGTTTCTTTGTCAATGGAAAACCAGTTTATACTATTGGCTTTGATTAAATCAAGTGGTAGCAGCTGGCAAAGCCTCAGATATGGCTTGTGTGACCTTTGGAGGGAAAATGTAAATATGTAAATTCATTCCCAAGGGACTGCTGGGGAAATCAAGACTGTCACAGCCATGGCTGCTGCCTTTTGCCAAGTCCCAGGACTGCAGCTCAGCTCTGGGCTTGGATGTTCTTCACTGGCATCACCTGTTGATCTTGTGACCAGGCTGCACCTCACCGAGGCACTGCTGCCAGTTGGAAAACATATGCTGAGGCTGATGCAGGGGGACACCAAAAGCAGTCAGAAATGGAGGAGTTGATGTTCTCTTAAAGGATCAGGCACTCCTTTGGCCATGGGGAGATGTTGTAGGGCCTTCTCAGTCTCCTCAGGGAGGTTACATGAGTTGCCAGCTTGAAGTGTGCACATTTAAGGAGACAGATTCAGTATCCTCAGGGGTGGCCCATCACCTGGCCCTGGGAGAAGTGTTTTCCAAAGGGGCTGGCACTTACTGCTCAACTGAAATGAAAAACCCTTTGCTCCAGCCACAAGGCTTTATGGAAAATTGTCTTTATCTTTCTCCCACACTAAATGATTGTAGTCACTGTGTCAACACTCCGGTGTGAGACACATCAGAAAGGAAAGCTGGACTCTCAGACTCCATGGGTTCACCTCCATGAACTACATTTTGTTCTTGCTTCTGACCGGCCAAGTCTGCTTAAGCTGCTGTAATTCTAAGCATGGGCATTTGTCCCCTGATCTTTCTCCTCATACTTAGGATGATCCCCATGTCTGTAGGAGCATCCAGTCCCTTCCCTTTGTGTCCCGTGGTCAATTTTTAACCAGAGACATCCTGGAAAGATACTTTTTAATATGTATTTCTGCTTGGCTGGTGTGAATGAGCTTGACAGGTTGCAGCATCTCAGGACTGGGATGGATCCTTTACAGATGTTAGAAGACAGAGGAGTTTCTCTAGGAAAAACAAGGGCAATGTCTTTTAAGAAGTGCCACATGGGATTACGGGAGAATTCAAACATAGTTTCACATCAGGAAGGCTCTCCTGGCTGAGGGCGAGAGAGACTGGATGGTAATGAACCATCACGAAAGACAGCCTGTTCGGGAATTGTTCAGACTGGAACTGCTTCTTCCATACTCCACATGCAGCTGAAGACATCCAGTGGATCAGATCCAGTGGGTGAAGCTCCTGAACAAAGCCAAGCTTGGCAATTAAAATGTGGTCACTATGTCAGTCCCTACAGCCCATAAATTGGGGGAGAATGTTTTTTTTTTCAGGCTTCCATTTTTCATTCTTGGCCAGGTCCAGCCTGTGTGATGCTCACTGACAGCTTACAACAAGCTCTCTTGTGCCACCAGGCACTGGGAAAATATTCTGGATGTGACCTGGACCAAGTCGTGGCAAGATGTTTTTCTACCGGTGACCATCAAAATTGCCTTTGAACAAGATTAATTTCATTCTCTGCTGATCTGATCTATATTCAAGCAGGTGATGTGTGGAAGAAGGGCTCAAATTTATCAGGAAGGTCTAGAGATGGAACTGTTGTCAAGATCAGCCCCTTAAGAGTTCCCTTTCTGGGAGGAAAGAGTTTGTTACACTTGCTGCATTGGCAGGAGGAAGGCAAATGAAAGCACGGGTTTCTTTGGCACCTGCTAAATGTCACAATATCCTCTCATTTCTCCACCCCAGCACAGGGGTCCTGCTGTGTGCCAAGGGGTTCTCCTCCTAAGGGTTTCTCAGACATCTGAAATGGATATTTATGGCTCCAAGGATGAACTCAGCCGGCCGTGGCCATGGAAATCCCTCTGTAATTCACAGTCTTCCATCTACCCTAGTGCTCCCATGCTTGCTGTTTTTCCACTGTTAGAGCAATTCCAAGTTAGTCCCAGTTCCTCGAGTGGTTTCTCTGCCCATAAAAGAATGAATTCAGAGTATTTGAGCCTGTAGTTCAAACCCAAAGGAGTGGGCGCTGCACCTCTGCATCCAGCACGCTTCTGGAGTGGGAACTCCACTTTTCCTCTCCTTCAGCCACGTGATGGTTTTGATGCCGAGGTTGTGCCGCAGCACCGCTGCTTATGTGTGCTCAGGCAGAGTCTGGAAGGGAGATGCAGCCCAGACACTCCACATCATGGGAGCCACAAGCAGGGAGGGTGTCTTGTCAGAGTGAATAAAGCATGGAAGCTACTCTAGGAAACATCTTTCTGACTCGGGAAACGTCTTTCAGCTGCCATGGCTGAGCAAAGCTCTCCAGCATAAAGCGTCCAGGAAGGTGGAAGTAAAGTAGTAATATGAAAGACCCCACAGCAGCTGTGTGTATGTGGTGGAAGCAGAAAAGGCAGGTGGGAGGAAAAAAGGCAGGAAAATAAGTACCCTTGAGTGCTGCTGGAGCATATTGGCTCATCTAACACCTCAGCTGTCCAGGTTGTTGTCCTGCCTGCTGCAACTTGCTGAGGGTTTTTAAAGAAGGAAAAAATGGGCCCTTTTCAGATCTCTGATTGCTGTTGGGATTTCAACAGCTGAGCTGCTCTGGTAGCAGGAACAAATCAAATGAGCCAGTTAGGCTCTGCTTGGAAGCTTGTTATGTGTGGAGAGGCAAGGAAGCTCTTTGTTCCACTTTCAAGAGTTGCATCTTCATTTGAATTGCCTCCCGACGTGGCTTTTTGTCTCCCAACCTGCTGCTGTGTCCTGTAGGTGATTCAAAGTGTGAAGAATGACTGAAGAGCATCTGCTCTGCTCTGCACCAGCCTGTAATTGATTGGCAATAATGGCTGTTAGCCGTGAAACCCATTTTCTCGGCACATTGGAATCAATCACTGTGTCGAGGGGAGGGAGCGGCAGCACGTGCTGTTCCCTTCTTTGAAGAGTCTTTGAGCAAATTCTATTTTTTAAGCCTGATCCACCTGCAGCCAATTTTTTCCTGTCTGCTGCCCTCCCTGTATAGCTGTTTATTTTATAAGGAGGACTGCCCCCTCCTGCCTGCTACTTCTTTCCGAGAGGTGGAAATGCAGCAGATTTTCCTTAAAATAGGGTACATGGTAAGGGCCTGGGAGTGTGATGAAGGGTCACATGCATGTGAACTTTTAAAACCTGGTGTGAGTCCAAGATCTGTAAAGATAAAGAGTGGTCTCGGTTTGCCATCTAGGAGTGTGTCTGGATTCAGTGAGAAATGAAGGAGTAGTCAGGGTCTGCCAGCCCAACAGAGTGAGCAGGGGCGTTGGAAGGGCTGACAGGGGGGTGTCTGCTGCTTGGCTGGGGGAGAGCTGGCTCAATGACCCAGAGCTCCAGCCTGCAGAGCTTTCCTACCAGGATCCACCCAGTGGGGGTGACCAGCTGGTGGCCCTCACCCTGGATGTCCCCAGGCGTTCTGGCACTGTGCTGTCCCTCACAACGGTGTGGCAGTGACCTCTGGGGACTGAGGCTTGTTAGTGCAAAACTGGGAGTTGGTGGAGCTTTGCAGAGGTTTTATAGCATTGTCAGCCCACAAATATTTGGGTCAATCCCAGCAGCCTTTCCAGAGAAGCATCTTGTTTAACAAAGCCACCGTGCCTTCTGGCATGCAGGGCAGCTGCGACCAGGACAGCCATAAATGGGGGTTCATGTGTGTTCGTTTGAGACGTAAAAAGACAATTAAAGGTAATAAATGAAATTAAATTGAGAATTATTTCCAGTTGGAATCATCTCTTAAGTTCAGGACGCAAAGGAGAACTGCTTGACAGCCTGTTCAGACATCACCTGCAATATGTTTGGTTTCAAAAGCAATTTTAATGATGAACTTCTGAATAAGGTGTGTTGTTAGAGGCCCTCCATCACCTCAGAAGTGGGGTTCCCGCCCTTTCACCTTCCCATTCAGTCAAACTTCCAGAAAAACAGTAGTCAAAAGCTGAAAAACATTCCAGCTATTCCTAGTTGACAGCAGTGAGATTAATTATTATTTTAGTCAGCTTTGAAGATCGTAAAGCTTCTGCCTGCCCAAAAATCCCCCTCTATGAAGAATCTGGCATGTCTAAGACAACATATGGGTCGAGGGAGGAAGGTGGTAAGACACAGAGCAACAGGGGAAGGCGGTGGGCAAGGGAAGAGCTCTTGGTAACTGCTTTAGTATGTTTAAAATCAATACAAAAAGGCTGCTGCAACTCCCGGTGGCATCCTTCCAAGAGCTACATCCCAGTGGTAATGCCTCAGAAACAGCCTTTTCCATTTCCGTGGGAATAAAGCAGGGAGCACAGCATAATAGCCTTGGAAAGGAGGGTATGACGAATTCCTCTTCCAGCTTTGCTTGGAGCCAGAGCTCTGCTCACAAATAATGTTTCCCTCATCGTTTTGCAGATCTCTCGGATGGAGTATGTGCATTCTAAGAACCTCATCTACCGGGATGTCAAGCCGGAGAATTTCCTAATTGGCCGGCAGGGCAATAAGAAGGAGCACGTCATTCACATCATAGACTTTGGATTGGCCAAGGAGTACATTGACCCGGAAACCAAAAAACACATTCCGTACAGAGAGCACAAGAGTCTCACTGGAACGGCGAGATACATGTCCATCAACACACACCTTGGCAAAGGTCTGTCTGTATGGGGGGAGCTTACAGAGTCCTTCAGGTTGGAAAAGCTCTCTAAGGTCATTGAGTCCAACAGTTGACCAGCACGGCTGTGTTCACCACTAAACCATGTCCCCAGGTGCCACATTCACACACCTTTTGAACACTTCCAGGTGTGGTGACTCCATCACTGACCTGGGTAGCCTGTTCAATCCTTGACAACCCTTTCAGTGAATTATTTTCTCTAATATCCAACCTAAACCTTCTCTGGTGCTGCTTGAGGCTGTTTCCTCTTGTCCTGTCCTTTGTTCCCTGGGAGCAGAACCCAACCTCCCCCCTGGCTGCACCCTCCTGTCTGGGAGTTGTGGAGAGCCAGAAGGTCCCCTCTGAGCCTCCTTTTCTCCAGGCTGAGCCTCCCCAGCTCCTTCAGCTGCTCCTGGTGCTCCAGCCCCTCCCCCAGCTCCATTCCCTTCCCTGGACACATTCCAGCTTGCCATTTGAATCCTGTAGACCTCCCATAGTATCTTGGCTCACAGCTCTCTTGCGCCCTTGGAGCTATTTGTGAACCTCCCAATGCCGTTTACAGTTGAGAGACTTTTTTTTTCTCCCTTGTTTTGAGGAATCAAGCCAGCTGAAATGTTGGAAGCCTCATAATTACAGTTTTTATTAGGAACTAAATAACTGGGAGCAGCCCTGCACTGATAAAAGACAAGCAGGCAGGCAGTGATTGCTGCACTGAATGATGGACAAACAGATTTTTATAGCACAGCACTGTCCCAATGCCTTCCACTTCCAGGTGTTAGAGTTGGATGTTCCCTGACCTAGTAATTGGTTGGAGAAAATGAATGATTTAAATAACTTTAAACTTGGCTTTCATCTCCTCTCCTCGCTGCTTTCTTTCCTACCAGAAGATTACATTTCTGTGGCTGAAAGGAAAAAAAAAACTTACTAAATGTCTATATTCTCTTAAGTCCATACAGGCGGTGAGATAATGGAATATTCTCTAGGAGGCCTCCTGGCATGTTGGCTCCCACTTGGAGAGCTCACTGTCTTTGGGGAGTAAGGAGGGATGAGCCTAGCTTCTAATTTTGGAAAGTGAAGAGTCAGGCAGGGATAGAGGAATGGGAAGCTGCTGGTGCGGGTGATGTGGAGGGAAGATGTGTTTGTGTTTGAAGTGCACCGTGTGCCTTCCTCAGGACCCATTTCCCACGGTATTTCAGCTCCCGCCATGGCTCATGCAGGAGAATGGTCCAAGTCAGTTCTGGGGGTGTATTTGAGGAGGCTGTCCCAACCCAGAGGGGTTGTGAGGAGCTGATGCTTCACTGGTGAGACCAGCCCAGGTGGAATCAGTCCTTTGACATTTCAAACTCAGGAGTCTGACTGCAGTTTTTCTGAGAGACAAGTGCCCTCAACCATCTTCCTGGAAGTCCATCTGCATCACTGCACTAAATCACCCAGGGCATCTTCTTTTTTTCCCCTTTTTATCAGGATAACTGCAGGAACTGTCATTTCAGTTCCCTTCTCCCAAGTGTTCCCACTCCCAGCATCTCCTGTGGGTTAAGTGGCCGCAGTGTCATGGGCTGGATCTGTTCAGGATCATGGAGCGTGTTGTTTGGAGCAGGTGGGGTTCAGAGGAGGGGAGGTTGCACCAAATGAGTCCACAAGCTCGGTGAACCCAAGAATGCAGCTCAGCTCAGCCCAGCCCAGTGTTGCCTCCACATCTATTGTTCTCTTCTATCCTCCCCTGGGGCTTTGGACACATTTTGGCAGCTTGTTTTAGGATACTTTTTCCTTTGGCTCCATGCCTCTTTTCCCCCCCTTCATTTATAATTATAACATCTGCATAGCAGCAGCAAGCGTTCCACGGCGCTGGAAGGAGCTATTTTTGATCTGCTTTGATGAGCAGCAGAGGCAATTGCGAAAGGGTTGGCACTGTGCAAGGGTAGATCCCTGCAGCTGGTTGTGAGTATCCCCTGTTCCCATTTAGTCCGGAGGAAATGATCCAGCACCACATGGCACCATTGACACTGGCAGGTCGGAGAAGAATTGGAGCACTGCTTTATTCCTCTGCAGTTAAGAGTTGTCCGTTCTGCCTCAGGTTGGGATGTGTGTGTGTGTTGTGCAGCTCCCATGTTATCTCATGGCTTCTGGCTGATTTTACACATTTTCTGGCTTTCTGAAACAGCTTCTAGGTGGTTTTGCACAAGATCTGAGCTGCAGACAGCGAGTGAATGTCCCTGTGGTACCTTCATCTCAGAGACAGGTGTGCTACTGAGATCTCAGTGTAATTTCTGCCTCTGCAGCAATAATTTGTCATCTCTTCTCTTTTAGAGCAAAGTCGTCGAGACGACTTGGAAGCCCTTGGCCATATGTTCATGTATTTCCTCCGAGGCAGCCTGCCCTGGCAAGGATTGAAGGTAGGTTTGAGCTTTAGGTTTTGTCCTTTAAAACTTTGTCTCGTCTCTACCCAGAGGAGAATCCAATGAGGAAACATTGGCAGAATCCAGTCAGAAATGCTGTCCTCTCCTTTGTGTCCTTGAAGCCTAACACTGAGGCATTAAGTTTAGCTACAGGGAAGATTTTAAGGTAGAAATACATTACCTGGCACTTCAAGTTGCCAAATTGGTACAATTTTGGAGGGAAGGTTGAACAGAGAGACAGGGACATCAATGAGACAGCTGTGATTGGAAGCTGCCCCAAACTGGAGCATGACTGGGACATAGTGATTGTTTCTGAAATTCCAGTTACGGCACACAATCCCCCAGCTGCATCTGTGATCTATGTTTATAATGGGAGCAGTTTGATGGGTTTAGATGCACAGATGGACTACAGCTTGAAAAACTGGTTTTCTGGCACAAGTATTGGACTTGGCTTCCCTCCAGAGACACTGGACATTCAGTGCTGGGGAGTTTATGAGATGCTGTGTACAATGTGGAGAGCTGCGAGTAATTGAGTTGCTGACTGCTGCCAACATCGATCAGCTGAGCTAACAAGGAGTAAGTCATTTGCTGGCTCCAGAGCTGTTGGAAGCTGCATCTTCACTTCTCCATCACCTCCCTGATGATTAAGCTACTGTGTTCAGCTTTGGAATAGCAGGGAGTGAAGGGACTGAATGTGATCAAGTTAGGTTTATCAGGGAAGACAAGAGCTCGTGTTGGAAAAAGGAGCCAAGGCTTTGGGTTCAGGAGCTGCTTGGCAGAGCTCTGCAATGGTCAGTGAGTTATAGACCCAGCTGGGGTGATAGACCTTGTTCAGCTGTTTTTCACCGCCTCTCCAGAGGTTAGTCTCAGCTCAGGCTCATCAGGCACACCCCAGAAATGTTGGCAATAGCTCATAAAAGCTAAGAAGGGTTTTTCAAGCATGAAAGGGATTGTGAAAGAAATCAGACTCTCTCTGATTTTATGTCCACGCCTCTCTGTAAGTGTGTTATTCTAGTACATATTTTCTTTCTGGCTTAGCTGAACTCATCTGCTTTAAATTAAACCTGTAAATTATTCTAAAATAATTCCAAGTTTATACAAGGTTCTACAAAAGTTCCTCAGTTCAGTGCTGAACTTGATAAGAATTAGTTGACTCCTTTTTGAGGTCCAGGGCAAACACAGACTCTCCAGCTGGATTTAGAATGTGTCATATTTGCTCGTCTAGCTTTTCTCAGCTTACACTTTTGGTCTGTACTGTCAGGGCTGTGTCTGCAGAGAATGTCTACAGTGCTAATTATGCTGCTGCCAGGTCTAATTGACATATTTTGAAATGGAGACAAGAAACCCCACTTTTAGGGTGCCAACTGGAGCAGAGTTCTCTGCCTCAGGGTGATTTAGGTGAGAAATCCAACTGCAAATGACTTCATTTCCTTGTTGACTAGATATTAAACCAGTGCTGAGTGATGGATGGTTTGGGGGGTGAAAGGAAAGGCTATGTGGGAGCAGCCTGGGATTTGGGAGAAGTGTGACTGATGTAGAGTCATTATCAGTGTGGTGACATCCTGTAGCACAGAGGAAAACCCAAATTGCTATGTAATGGGTCTGTTTTGCAGTTGTTTGTGAAGGCAGCTCGATGGCCCTAAGCCTGGGGAGGTCCTGATGTGCCATCACAGTTCATGCACCTTTATTTCCTTCTCCCATGAAACCTTTCTTGCACAGTCCTCAGGACTGGGCTGTGAGAAATGAGCCTTGTAAGCCACTAATAAGGGTCCTGCCTTTTATGAACGAAGATGTTTTGAACATCCTTGGATGTTATCTGCCGATAGCCTGTGAAATATTCCTACTGGTGTAGTCCAGGATGCTGTTCAGTTACAAGTAACATCTCCTAATGTCACCCAGAATGGGCCTTAAATATATTGTTTTTCTTCCCATACAGCATGTCCTTTCTCACATGGTTGAACTCTTTCTCCACAACTGTTTTGTCTTTGTGCGCTGCAGGCTGACACCTTAAAAGAGAGGTATCAGAAGATTGGGGACACAAAGAGAAACACTCCAGTTGAAGTTCTCTGTGAGAACTTTCCAGGTAAAGCCCTGATGGGATTGTGTGAGTGCAGCTGGAAGTGGCCATACTTTGTTAAATAGGATGGGCCTGCGCTCCTCTGTCAGAAAGTATTGGATGACATGTATCCATCATGTTGTTCCTCAAGCTGACAAACAACTGGAGCTGCTGCTATAAATTAGCAGGGCCTGAGGTCTTAAAGCGAACAAAACTCTTCTCATCAAGGAGGCTGGACAGTGCTCAAGTGTGCCTGCTTTACTTCTTGGCTTCCTTCCGAAAGAGCTCCTCCTTATTTTCCCTCTCCCAAATGACCGTGTTGGAACTACAGAGTTAATTCTTTTCCAAATGGAAGGTTTTACAGGTGTTGCAGGTGTAGGTGGCCAGCTTGGAAGATGGGATGGTGTGTCTGTCCACGAATTCCACCTTCTGGGAGCAGTTTTAAGGAGAGTGTTACTAAAGTGTGCTTCTAGCCAAGCGCAACAGCTGATCTCCAGTTAAATAAACATTGGAGCTGGGAGAGCAGGGTGCAGAGCTAGAGCCTTCCCCAGGGTGCCCTGGCCACAGAGTGGGCCTGGGAGGTTTTGGGGGAGGTTCCTGAAGTCTTGACACCAGTGAGAGCACCCACAATTAATCCCATTCCTGTAGGAGCTGTTGTGCCACACGGCTCTTTCCCAGCATGAGGAGCAGCAAGCCTGTAACAGGATCATTGTTCACTCAAGTCACTGTAATTCCCCAGATGTGTCATTCCAAAATCCACCTGCTTCCAAGCAGAACAGCTTCAGGTTGGCAGTTCTCATCTTTTTCCCTATACTCCTCCTCACAGCTCCTTCAGGGCTGGACTGATGGGAGATGAGAGAACTGAGTTCTGTCCCTTCCTTGCCTGAAACCGGTTGTTCTCCACCTTCCGGAGGTACTTTATAGAGGGGATTCTTTCTTCTCCTTTTTTTTCCCCTCTTCTACCTCCATGGAAGCCACAAGCCACAGAGTTAAGTATCAATAAGCAGTTCTATTCTTATTTTTGTCAGCTGAAGACAAGGCTATGAGCCAAGGGAGAGCTGGGAAGGGGCAGGACATGGGTTCCTAGGGCTCAACATTCTGTGCATGCAAAGTGTGACCCAGATGCAGGAAAGCAATTAATTAGCTTAACACCAAACCCTGGTCTGTAAATTAACCCTCTTCAGGTAAATTAACCTTGGAGCCTCCCCCTCTAATCTAGTTTTGAATATTCAGGTGCTGCCAATGTCATGACGTCGGGCACTGCCGTGCTCTGGGCAAACAGACCCTGGTTCTCAGGGATGCCTTGGGAGCCCACCAGTATCTCCTGTTTTCCTTCCCCAGATGAATGTCTATGGCTATTTTGTAGAAACATGGCATCACAAAATCCTAGGCTTGTTTGGGTTGGAAGGGACCTTAAAGCTCATTTAGTTCCACTCCCTGCCATGGGCAAGGACACCTTTCGCTATTCCAGGTTGCTCCAAGCCCCATCCAACCTGGCCTTGGACACTTTCAGGGATGGGGCAGCCACAGCATCTCTGGACAACAGCATTCTAAATGCCTGTGAGCAGCCTGTTGTCAGGTTCAGTGAGTTTATTTCTCACTGTTTATTTTTATACAAATGTATAGAATAAATCAAGGTGTGGAAGTCAGATTTGAGCAGCGGTGGGACTTCCATCTTTGCTTGAGAAGTGTTTGAATTGTTTTTTGTTGGGGACTGTTACTAAAAGCTATAACTTGTAGGAAAAAAGCCAGAGGTAGCACTGGCAGCCCAGACATTGGTTTCTGACAACTCATTTGGAAGATTCAGGATAAAAGCTGCTGCTTTTTTTTTTCTCCTTTTCTGACAGAGGAGATGGCCACGTATCTTCGCTATGTCCGGCGATTAGACTTCTTTGAGAGACCAGACTACGATTACCTACGGACCATCTTCACGGAGCTGTTTGAAAAGAAAGGCTACACCTTTGACTACGCCTACGACTGGGTCGGCAGGCCAATTGTGAGTTGTCCCTGCAAAATCCCATGCCTTGCCTTCCAGGTGCTGCTTCCCCACCACTGTCTTTTTGTTCCCAGTAATCCCAATTAATGCCAGTGAGTTTAGGATCAAATCATTCAATTCTCAACACAGTGAGATGTCCTGATGTTCTGTTCAGGAGGTTCTTGCAGTGTCTCGAAGTTTTCCTGAGGGACAGAGGCCCCATCCTACCTCTCTGGACATTCAAGCCTCATTTTCCGATTTGTGACGATGAACATGATGAGACTGAATTCCCTCTAGTCTAGCACAGGATTGGAGACCAGTATCTAAAATCCATCTTAAAGCAGGAGAATCATAGAAACCCCCTGTAATGGTCATGTTCCCATCAAAAGGGTACAGGAGATTGAGGCAGGGTTCTGATGGATGTTCAGTGAATAGTAGAATCCCAGAATGGTTTGGGTTGGAAGGGATCTTAAAGCCCACTTTGTTCCAACCCCCTGCCATGGGCAGGGATATGTTCCACTATCCCAGGTTACTCCAAGCCCTGTCCAACCTGGCCTTGGACACTTCCAGGTGTGGGGCAGCTACAGCTTCTCTGGGCAACCTTGCCAGGGCCTCACCACCCTCACAGGGAGGAATTTCTTCCCAAATATCTAATCTAAACTTGCTCTCCTGAACTCAGAATATCTTGGAGGACACTCAGAGGCCAAACCAGCTCTGTACAGCACATGGCAAGGAAATGTGGGAGAAACCAACCTCCATTTAGCAGTTCCATGCCTCCATGTGGACCATGACCCTGATCTCATTGCATCACTTTTATCATCAAAAGCCAGTTAAACTCAGGAAGACCTTGGCCAAAGGATGTGTCATGGGGAAATACGGTAGAAGAATCTAAAACTCTTTGTTTTGGGTCATTCTGCTCACAACTCACCCCAAAGACCAGTAATGACATCTGTAAATTAATTGTCACTGGTACCAGATCAAATGCCATCAGTGCTCAGCTTGGTACCACTGCTGGTGCTTTACTGTTACAACTATATTTAGCATTCCCAATGCTGACTGTGCTCAGCAGAGTTCCTAAGAAATCATTCCCTTTGTGAATCAAGATTTTCTCTTCATTTTTCTTTAATTACAAAGGCAGTTGATAAAGAGCACCTTGTAAGACAAGTGTGCTATTGCTGACAACCACGGTGGTTGCCATGGAGATCTCGATGTTGGGAGCAGAGATTATGACTTTGGTAAGAAGAGAGCAGATGAAGCTTTAATTTTAACACATCCTGTTTCTATGCAAGCGTGATTTTTACAAGTGGTGAGACGATGGCATGAGGAAAACAAGTCTGTATATTTTCAGTTGTAACAATTCTGTATGAGACGCACTAGGTGTGATCTGACATTGAGACAGGCACCTAACTGTATCTTCTTAATTAATTTTTTTACAAGACATTTGGTGCTGGTGTCCACCATCAAATCTCATGTCTGTAAATCACAGGGATTTTATAGCCCTGGCTGTAATTCTCCTTGGCTCCTTTGGGCAGTGTTTTGATGTTTTTCTGCTTCCTACTGGCTTGACAAGGTGGGTTTGTACATGTGAGAGTCTTCGCCCTAACCAACACCTTGTTTTCCAGCCTACTCCCGTGGGATCTGTCCATGTAGATTCTGGGACGTCTGCAGTGACAAGAGACAGCCACATCCACCGGGATCGACCATCACAACAGGCCCTTCGCAATCAGGTGCATTGCTTGGCTCCTCTCCCAGTTCCCCTGGCACTGGAGAAGCAGAAGCCACATAGCGTTATAGATGGCTGGGGCTGATTCTTGATCATAGCAAGGACAATTCCTGCTTAATTTAGAGATGGTGATTTGAGGAGAATTTTGTCAAAGCAACGGGTTGTTGAAATAAGGTATTAACCAGTGGAATTCCTCAGTATTGTGAGCCAACCAGAGTCTAGTTCGGAATGGGGTTGTTTTTCTGTAGTTTGTGGGTAAGCAGGTTAAAGTCAATGATCCAGCCTGGTCAGACTCCCTGACTACCACATTTTTTGAGGTGCTTTTACTCATAGCACGTGGAGTGTGGAGCAGACTGAGAGTTGTGCTGATGGCAGCCTGTTCCCAAGTGCCCTCTGCCCACAGAGCGTGCAGCTGTGACAGGGATGTGTGTCCCAAGAACATCTATATATCCTTCTCAGAGTGTCCAGTTCACAGAGTGAGTGTTGCAGAGCACAAAGGACAGGCAGGGCAGAACCCTCAGGAAGGCATCACGGTCTGGATGAACTGCCACAGTGAAGCTGAATTTCCCATTTTTTCCTTTTTCCTTGTACTGTTTTGTTGGTGTTGAGAGTTTGGATTTTCTGTGTTAACAGAATTCTCAGACTTTCAGTAGATCTCCAACTGCAGCTCCCAGCTGGAGCTGTTGCTGCTCTTATTCCCAGGGAGTGGTTCCAGGCTTATTCTGCTCCTCCAACCTCCATGTTCTGCTCAGTTCCTCAAGCTAGGGTTTGTGGGTGCGGAACCGAACATGGGGTGTAACAACCTGTCTGAGCTCAGCCTTCCTGGGCTCTGAAGGGTCACACAGCTAACATAGGGTAGGATACATTCCAGTCCATCAGCTACAGTCGAGATGACCCGTCCTTGATAGTGCTGCTGTAGGAAGCTGGGTTGTTTGCAGCATGTGTTAGTGCATGGTGATTAGTGTGGGCTGGTGTGTGAGCCGTGATACAGTTATCTCCTTTAATAAATTCCCTGATGAATGCAGTAACCCCCTGGTTTTGGGGGGATTGTCCAGCCAGTCTCCTATTGTCCACCTTGACCACAGACCTTCATGCTGTGTATGTGTGAGGCATTATGTTTCCTTGACAGCACAGTGACACCTGGCTTCGTTTTCAGGCATTTTAGTTCACAAAGGCCCAAAGAAATCCCAAAATATGCAGGCAGCCTGCAGGCCTTGCTCTCCTGAGCCACACAGATAGTCCAGATGCTGGATTGCACAGCAGCTTTTGTTATATTTTCACTTAAACTTTACTTAGGATGATGAATTACTTAATGTAACATGGGGGAAATCAGGTTATTCTCACCAAAACACAAACAACACTCCTCTGAGGGATGTTCCTTTAAAGTCTTGAGCAAAGCATTTCTCTAAAGGAAAAAGGCAAAAAAATAAACGTCTCAAGCAGTGAATTGGAGGCGTAGGTTTGGTTCTCCAGATTTAATGACCTAATTTTTGTTCTTAGTTGTAATAACTGCAGATTCTCTCTTAAAATATTTGACTCCCAGTAAAGAGCTAATGTGGGATCTCCTCTTCATAGCCTTTTCCTCTAGAAAGTGAAGGGTTTTAATCAAAGATGAGTGAGCTCTTCCCCCTCTGTCTTTAGTCTTGCCGTGTTATTTGGAAGCTGGTAGGAGGGTGATGAGTGTTAATGGGAACTTGATGCTCCCAAGCTGTGTCAGGGGACATTTTGGTTGGATATTAGGAAAAGGCTCTTCCCCCAGAGGCTGGTCAGGCACTGAGCAGGCTCCACAGGGAATGGTCATGGCCCGAGGCTGCCAGAGCTTCAGAAGTGTTTGGACGATGCTCTCAGGCACAGGGTGGGATTGTTGGGGTATCTGTGCAGGGCCAGGAGTCGGACTGATGGTCCTTGTGGGTCCCTTCCAGCTCAGAATATTGTATTCTTTTCTATTCTATTCTATTCTGAATTTCACAGCATCACTTTCTCAGTGTCACTCCTTAGGTTGTGTTGGGCTCAGCTCAAGCCAACTTCAAATCCAGTTTGTCACATACTTGGCTGTAGAGCTAAAAGAGACAAATCTGGCTCTTGTGGCTACTGGAGCCTTTCCTGGAAATTGGTTCCAGGCTCCCAGGCAGGAGCCTGCTTCTCCCAGCACTGATGTAGCGTCATTCCCTGGGCTAGTCAAGCCACGTGGAAGAATAGCACTCAATATGTGCTTTCCACTAGCTCGTAAAACCTGCATTTAAATTCTCCAGTTGTTCCTAATCTTGTGAATTACAGCCATTAAAAAATATTCCAAGGGAGATGCTTCTTTGAATGTCACCAAGGACAAAAGGTGTGAGCAGAATCTCAGGCTGATGGGAGGAATGTGTAGTGAGAAGATTTGATAAATGAAATGATCTTAAGGTCCCTTCTGACCCACACTGTTCTATGATCCTATGACAAAACCACCGTTGGGAAATAGCACTTGGTTTTGGTGCCTGCTTGGAAGAGCAGCCCTATGGGTCACTCCAGGAGGCAGTCAGAGCAAAGGGAACAATCGTGGATGTTTTATGGAGACTTCTCTTTTAATTCGCCTACTTTTTACATATGCTTCTGCTCTAGTTGAATGACAATTTACTAGTGATTGTTGAAGTTTATTCTAAGGTTTCTGGAATCTTTCTCTGGGTGCACCTTTACTGCTCATAACCTGGGTTTATTCACTGGAGCCTCTTGTTTCCTGGCCAGATCTGTGGTGTCTCATCCAGCTGAAGCCTGAGGCCAACACAGATCTTTTTGTCCCAAACTTCCCAGTCTTGGGAAGTGTTCTTCCCACTGGTCAGTTGGGTTCAGGTTTGCTGAGATACTCCTGAGTCTTAGGTGAGCGCTGGATGTGTTGTCATCAAAGCTGGGTGACTGTCTTGATTTGAAAGACAGGTGTCTGCCAAGGAAGGCAGGAACCTCCCTTGGAATGGAAAAAATATGACCCCCTTCTCTCCAAATTATTATAACTTTGAAATTAAGGGGCTTTCAGGCAGAGATATGGAAAAGGAGTAACAGTTCTTTACTAGTATGTATATGTATAACAAGACAAACAACAACAATGGCAGCAACAACAAACAAAAGCAGAAACCCAGTACCAGCCTTCTCTCGGCTGCAGGCCCTTGGTGTAGTTGTGGTCACGGCCGGCAGGGGCGCGGGTGGCTCCCGGCCGGGCAGGGCAGGTGCGATGATTCCCCCGCGGCTGCAGGGGGCGCTGTGGCGCCAGCTCAGCCCCCTCCCTCACGCAGTAATGGCGGGCCGGCCGGATGGAGGTTGCAGGCTGCAGGAGGAATCTCGGAGTGGCGGCTGGAATGGNACAGTGTAGCGAAAAACCCAAAGCAGTGGCAGAGAAGTGGCAGGGCTAGGCAGTGGCAGACGGGCTCCCGAACACCGCCATGACAGGCTCCCTTGGAGGGGGGAAGGGGCTCGGCGTCCCGGGTTTTCCCCTGAGGCACCCGAGTAGATGGTGAGGGTCCTTTTCTAGTGAGGTAGGGTGTTAATAAGGTCCCAGTCCTATGACTGCTCTTACGAGCAAAGGCTCACCCACAGTAAGGAAGAAGCAGTACAGGGCTGGGCTTCAGTGGTGGCAGTGGATTCTCCCCACAGTAAGCAACAGGTCGACCATTCTCTCCCGATGCCAACAGCATGAGGGAGCTAGGAGCTGCGCCCCTTCCCCCCA
>VZTF01009536.1:43536-58759 GCA_013397755.1 Cnemophilus loriae | reverse complement strand
TCCTCCTCCTCCTCCTCCTCGCCCCATCTTTTGTTCTCCTAAGTATCGGTAGTTATTGTTTCTTAGCAACAGATGGGGCAAAATTCCATGAGAGAAAGAAACTAAAGGAAAAATCCTAACCCCCAACAGTGACCCACCAGAGCTTCACCTGCAAGTGCAAAGTGATTCTTCTAAGAAAACAAATGAAATTTTAATAATTTAAATCACCTGACGTTTTCATCTATTGGGGGCAAAGAGGAAACTTATTAGCCACAGTTTCTTATCTACTTTTCTGCAGAAACCCAAAAAGCCCCCAACCCTCTCTCCAGTCAAGCAAGTGTGGTGGATGTTTTCTTCTGCACTGCACAGCGCGTGGAACTGCCTTTGGGTGAAATGAAATGTTTGGCTTTGGTTTATGTCGCAAATTTTAGTTTAAAAAGATGTATTTGGGGGAGGTTGAGCTTGTGAATCCCATCTTGCTGCTGTGCCAAGTGCTCTGGTGTATGTGGCCTGACAGACATAGTTAAATACTGTCAGTGTAACTGTGGCTGTGCTGAAATCCATGGAAGTGAAGCTGTGTAAAGAAGTTAGTTCCAGAATAGATCTTTCCCTTCATTCAGCAGCTAGAGGAGATGAAATCCACTCCCACAGCGGATCACTGCAGCCACCATGGAAGTAAATAATGAGGTGCACTTGGTAAAGGGGAATTTTAGCTCAGCTAAAAGTGTAAACGGTTGCTTTCTGCAAAGAAACTAACTCACTAACCAATGCACCTTTATTTCTTCTCCTCATTCACCTTTTGCCCTGTCTTCTGTTTCTCTCACGCTCCTGAACTCCTGAGCAGGCATCATCGGATCGCCGAGGGGAGTGGGAGATCCAGCCGAGCCGGCAGACAAATACCTCGTACTTGACATCTCATTTGGCTGCAGATCGACATGGAGGATCAGTGCAGGTACCTCTTCCTTCTGTTATGTGCAGCCTTTGTGTTAAACCCCCTGAATTCTCCTCAAATCACAGCAATGTTGTGGTCAGGAGAGCGATTTCACTGGTCCTGTCCCGTATGTCATGCTCAAGCCTCCCTCCTTGGGAGGGACCCAAGCTGTGATGGCCAACACCATGGCTTTTACTATTTCAACAAAAATTTTTAAGCTGTTTTGAACCCAGATTTGTTAAACTGAAGACAGAAAGGAGTCGCATTAGTAGGTCTGGTCTATAAAGCACCCTCTACCCTATCTTGGAGGTGCTCTAGGGCAGTACAGGCAGCTGAAGTAGAATTTATTGTACATAATCCCCATTAATGCTGGGAAAAGAGTTGAGCTGTTCCGAAGCAGATCACCACCAGTTTGAGGGCACCGTGGGCACAAAGTGGATCTCCAGAGGGTTGCATTGGAAGGAGATGAGCAGAGGATGTGCAAAAGACAGTGTTGGAGCTTGGCACTACCAGTGTTTTTAAATTCCTGAAAAATTCCCGTTCGTGAAGCCCTACCTGTCCTGGTTGTCACTCAGGCTCACTGAGGGACCTTCTGGCACTAAAGCCAGAGTGAGCTGGCTGGACAAGCTGGAGAGAAGGTGCAGGAGTCATCCAAGGAAACAAGAACTCTGCTGTCGCTGCCTCTTTGGCAGAGCTGTGCTGTGACAGCTGGCTGTGCTGTCAGACACAACACCCTGAACATCGGCTCTGGTGAAATGGGAATTAGTGCCTGGAGTAGGACGGAGCTGAGCCAAGGAGACAGGTAGTGCAGGATGTCCCTAAGGAAAATGCAGATTAGGCTGACATTTTTACTTACTCTTGATACTTAGTTGGGTTCAATGTGTTTTTGGCTTGATTAGCCACGGTCCTCTTTTCATTTAAAGATATTTTACTGAGTAGCAGAGAAACAAAGAAAGGAGGACCTGATGAATGTGTAGCTCTGCTCTCAGATGTGACCAGAGAGTAACATGGAGGAGTGTCCAAGGTCAGGCTGGATGGGGCTTGGAGCAACCTGTTCTAGTGGAAGGTGTCCCTGCCTGTGTCAAGGGGTTGGATTAGATGAACTGTAAAGGTCCTTTCTGACCCAAACCATTCGGTGATTGTACAACTTCAGCACTCAGTACAGAGTAGATGCTTTTATTCATATTTTTTTATGTGAGGGGAATTTCTCCTTGTGACAGCAGCACTGAAACAGCCCTAGGAATGGGAAGAGTTGCCAACCTGAACAGTTTATGAGCTCCTTGTGCCTCTGTAAGCACTGAAATTCTGCTTTTCTGCAGTCGAGAACAGGAAATGTGCTGTGTGTGGCTGCTAAGCTGCAGAGGCTGGAATTGTTCCTCAGCAGACGCCCCAGCTCGTGCTGGAGCTTGGCAGGTCAGCAGCTTCAAGTTGCCATTCCCTTTAAGGCAGAATTTGCCACCTGAAAATGAAGTGGCGGTGATGCCATGATGTTTTTTTGCCTTTTCTTCATATACCTTTTATGTATTCTAAGTGCCGTTAACACGCATACTCATAATTCCTTAAATCTAATAATTTAACATAGTCCTGATATCCTGTTAAGCCAAAAAAACAAACATCCTATAAACCTCACAATTAAAAACCAAAAAGCCCTACACTATCTTAAAAAACCAAAGTCCCCTCTAAAATACATCTTATAAACTAAAATTAAACCCATCCAGAAAAAAATACTTCAAAATGAAAAAATATCACGCTATTCATTCAAGCCCCTCATTGAAACATCTTTGTTAAATATACTAACTTGCAAAAATCTAAAATCTATAAAATTATATACACAATCTATCAAGTGTGTACATTTCGACACATTCCACCTTAGCAAAGTATTCCACCATAAAGATCCTTATTAAATACTAAAATACAAACCCTTTATCCCTTAACCATGTCTAGCTCTTAATTTTAAAACCAAAGGAAAGTCATCAGTGGCACGTGAAAAGCGAGGAGGAAAATCAAAGCCTTTTGTGAAATGGAATTTAACAAGTAGATGAACAAAGTGTGGGAAGAGCCCTGGGAACAGTGCAATTAAGTGGCAGTGCTCTGCAGATCTGCGTGGGAAGCGTGGGGGTCTGGAGAACCCGGGGCAGCCCAGGCGTGATGAGTAAGGGAAAGGGTGAAGACCAAGGAGTTGTCACTTGAGGACAGCTCTGAGCACCACATGAGTCGAGTCCTGATCTGTCCTGGCAGAGCCCAAGGGGCCTGCTTGGCAGAAACAGCAGCTCCTGGTAGGACTGAAGTGTTCAAAATTAACGTAATGTGTTGACATGGGGACATCTGCTCCAAGGGCTTCCTTCTCTTCATCCCTGGTGGTCAGATCATCCAGAGCCACCAGGAGTTCTGGGTACCACCCCCACCCCATGGGAGATGCCTCCTTTTACCTTGTAGAAAGGTGAAGAGGAGGAGCGGGTGGGGAGAATCCTTGGCTCTGGAGCCAAGAGCAGCTGCCGGTTTTCACAGCAAGGTGCAGGAGCCTGTGCTAACATCCAGGTGAAGCATGGAAGGGCCAGCCAAACTTTCGTCCCATGAAGGATGCTTTGGGGGGTTGTTGTGGTAATGGAGCAGTGATTAGTTATCCAGAAAATTATGTGGATGTCTTGGTTTGAAAGACAGATGTCTGCCAAGGAAGGCAGGAACCTCTCTTGGAATGGAAAATATGACTCTCTTCCTTCTGAATTATTATAACTTTGACATTTAAGGGGCTTTCAGGCAGAGATATGGAAAAGGAGTAACAGTTCTTTACTAGTATGTATATGTATAACAAGACAAACAACAACAATGGCAGCAACAACAAACAAAAGCAGAAACCCAGTACCAGCCTTCTCTCGGCTGCAGGCCCTTGGTGTAGTTGTGGTCACGGCCGGCAGGGGCGCTGGTGGCTCCCGGCCGGGCAGGGCAGGTGCGATGATTCCCCCGCGGCTGCGGGGGGCGCTGTGGCGCCAGCTCAGCCCCCTCCCTCACGCGGTAATGGCGGGCCGGCTGGTGGACGGGATGGAAAAGGGGCTTCCTTTACAAACCCACTGGGGCAGCTGGTCCCAGTGCCCCTCCAGATGGCGAGATGAGCTGCAGCAGGAACCTCGGAGTGGCGGCTGGAATGGCAGAGGCAAGCAGGCCCTGGAGTGGCACACAAAATGTATCAGAAACTCTGCAGTTCAGCCTTAGCAGCAGCTGCAGGGTGTCCCAGCGGGCATGAGGTGCTGGGTTAAAGTGTAGCAAAAAAAGCCCAAGGCAGCAGCAGAAAACAACAGGGCTGGGCAGCGGTAGTCAGGTTCCTGCAAGCAGCTGCAGCACGCAGCCAAGACATGAGCCCTCCGAGAAGGGGGAGGGGCTCAGGGTTCCAGATTTTTCTCCTGAGACACCCAAACNCTGCAGCAGGAACCTCGGAGTGGCGGCTGGAATGGCAGAGGCAAGCAGGCCCTGGAGTGGCACACAAAATGTATCAGAAACTCTGCCGTTCAGCCTTAGCAGCCGCTGCAGGGGGTCCCAGCGGGCATGAGGTGCTGGGGTAAAGGGTAGAAAAAAAAGCCCAAGGCAGCAGCAGAAAACAACAGGGCTGGGCAGCGGTAGTCAGGTTCCTGCAAGCAGCTGCAGCACGCAGCCAAGACATGAGCCCTCCGAGAAGGGGGAGGGGCTCAGGGTTCCAGATTTTTCTCCTGAGACACCCAAACAGATGGTGATGGTCCTTTCCAGTGTGATCGGAAGTTAATATGGTCCCAGGTCAGTGGCCGCTCTTACGAGCGAAGGCTCACCCACGGTAAGGAAAAAGCAGTACAGGGGCTAGACTCCACGGTGGCAGCAAATTCTCCCTGCGGTAGCAGCAACTTGACCGTTCCCCTCTGATCCGAGAGAGCAAGTGAGGAGTTGAGCCCAGCCCCTCATCCCCCCAGCCAAAATCTCCAGGTATCTCTGCCCTTCCCAAGAGATAAGCCCCCATCTAAGAGAGTAGCCAGCTTTCCCCTTGGCCGCTTCTTTTGTCTCTTAAGTACTGATCGTTATCATCTCTTAGGCAACAGATGGGACAAAATTCCCTGAGAAAGAAAAAAAACCAAAAATCCTAATTTCCAACAGCAGAGCTGCTTGGCGCTAGGGAGCTGGATGATTATCCCTGTAATGGAAAAGCTGGAGTGAGCCATCATCGCAGGTGTGAGGCAAAAGGAGGTGAGAGACTGTCAGTAGCTTTGGGGTGAGGACATAATTCTCAAAATTGGCTGTGTAAGGAATGAGACTTAAGGAATGAGGCTTCTCCCCACAGTACTGTCAGGCATGTACATGTCAGGACCGAGCTGCTCACCTGTAAAAATGTCAGGAGAAAACAATCAACATCGTACAGCTTGTGCATGTAGATAGGGCTGGCAGTCAGTGCTCACACCAGTGCCTGTGCTCCCAGAGGGGCCTCTCAATGCCAGGACATGTGCTGGGCACAGGAATTTGAGTTAGGGAACACACACGCTCCTGCTGTTCTGCTTTGGCTGCTTCAGCCTGGAGACTCCAAAGCACCCACGAAACTTGGCAGCCTCCTGAGAGGGTGCAAAGAGACAGGAGCAAACAGTTATTCATCAGATTTCCCATTCCCTCAGCAGCCCTTGCCAAGGAGCCTCGTGAACAGGGTGTTCCTTTGTGTTGCAGGTAGTGAGCTCAACCAATGGGGAGCTGAACGTGGACGACCCAACAGGAGCACACTCCAACGCACCCATCACAGCGCAGGCGGAGGTGGAGGTGGTGGAGGAAGCTAAGTACGTTTGTTTTACAACAGGCTTTCCACTGGTTGGTCATGATCCTTCTCCTGGGAAGCAAGTGGGGATGTTTTTCTGTGGCAAAGTCTTCAATGCTCGTGTCCCATGCCCCTTTCCTTGCATATTGCTGCTTTTGTGCATGGTGCCTTCAGTGCTGCTGCTGCTGCCGCTGCTGCTTCTCTTTGACACTTGTCATGCCTGGAGAACATAACTCTTGCTCAGAGCATGTATTGCCAGATAGACATTTCAGTAACACAGATACCAAAAGACCAGGAGCTGATCTCAGGAATCCTAGTGAGTGTCCCCCATTGCAGAGGGAGAACACACTGTGCTCTTGTGCTGAGAGTGTAGGAGTAGCTTGAGCACAGCTCAGCAAAGAGATCATTGGTCTGAGAGCTGTCACTTCATTTTTGGCTGTGAGAGGTAGGTGCCAGGTATCCAGAACAGTCTGGAAGTAACTCTTGCAGGGATGGGTAGTTCTCCCTGGGGGTTCTCTTGGTCCAGCCCTGAGAAGCTGAGTGAGAGGAACCAGAAGCAGCTTGTGGAGGAGAAAGTGCTCCCTCTAAGCCGACCTCTCCTGTAGCTTGTGGTCAGAAGTGAGAACTGCTGTCAGAGCTGCTGCTTTGACCATTTTGGCTCCTGTCCTGCATCTGGCACCATTGTGTCACCTTTTGCACCTTCTCACTGCCTCTGAACTAAACCAGGACCTGTCACTGCAGGGTCACCACAGAATTCTGGCAGTCCCTGAGTGAGGGGCCAATAGGCCCAGGGCTGCCTTTGAATTGGTTGGTGCTGAGACATGGCCCAGCTGCCTGGTTATTATTTGACTGGGTGATACTGGTGCCACTTGTCCCCCATTCAGTGCCTCAACCTTTGTGGGCACTTCTGTGTGAAGAGGAGAAGTGGCAGTGGCAGGTGCGAGGAAGGGTGTATGGATGGAAAAGGTCCCTAGGTATGTGTCATCTGTGCTGGTTGTCCTGAAGGTCTTCTGCTCTCTATTCCCCAGTCCCTTGGGAAGCACCTGTGTGGGATCTTGCCCACTGGCCTGGCCTTGATCCCAGCAGCCACAGACACATCTTATCCTCCCAGCCCAAGAAGCCTCAGATTTGGTGCAGGCTCCTCATCAAGCTGGGAGGGTGGGGGAGATCTTGAGGAGCAACTTCCAGAGTGGGCAACATTCCTCTTAGATATGGGTTGTGTGGCTGGCAGAGACCACCAGTTTGGCATCATGGGCTCTGAAGGGGGTCCTCCCAGCCATGTGGCTCCTAGGATGGGGCAGATTGTCATCCTCAACAGTTCTGATCCAACAACCCAGTGCAAGGAAGAACAAGGAACATCTCCAGCTCATGTTTGTGCAGCGAGGCCAGGTCCAGCCCCCACTCTGTGTACAGGGGAGACGTCAAGCCAGGCAGGAAGGAGCCGTGCCACCCAGGCCCTATACCACAGCACATGGAGCTGTCCTGTCTCTCTCCAGCCCTTGTTTGTGTGCTCCCAGATTGGTTCTGGAGGTGCTGGGAAGCAGAGCATAAGCTGCTTTGCACTGACAGGTTTGGAGTCTCTTGTAATTCTCAAGCATAGATCGCTTCATTCTGCTTGCCACAGGGAGGATTTTGTCTTTCCTTACATCTCTGATCACAAATCCCCTCAGGCACACAAGAAGGGCAAAGGACTTTGGGATTCTGCTCTGCAGAAAAGGGTGCCAGAGAGACCTGGCAGGAGCTGGAGCTGGAGTTGGGCTCTGTGTTTTGAGATGATGTGCAGTAGTGGGATGGGCTTTCCCTGGCACTCCACAGGCAGAGCCGTGCCAATGCTTCTGCTTGGAGTGTGCTGGAGAAAAGCTCCGGATTCCAGCTGTGGGTTTCACTGGAGGGCAGGTCCCAGGTGTAGATCCATCATCAGGTCCTTCTGCTGCTGGAGCTGCAGATGGTGGCCCGGAGTCCCTTTCTGATCCCAGCCCCAGATAAGAACCTGACGGGGCTGCTGCCTCCATGGAGAATGGGTGTTTGTCAGAGGCCTCATGCCCATGGAAGAGGTGGCGAGGGCAGAGTGGTGTGAGTGCTGGGGCGGGCGGCGGGCAGGCCTGGTGTGTGTCTGCCGCTCTGCACTGCATGCTTGCATGGCTGCGGTGACTCGCTTCCATCCCACCTTTGTGAACTAATCGCTGTTTCTTCCTTTCTGTGTTTTTTCTCTACACTCTCTGTAGCTGCCTGAAAATGCTCAACTTGTGGTGAGTCCCTCTCTCCAGTCCACATGCGAGGGGGAGCGGACCAGACTAGACTGGGGTTGGCAAAACCAAACCCACCAAACACTAAAAAGGCACAAAGTCAAAGCCAACACAGAGCTGTTTTGATTTTAGGAGCATTTGCAATACTGGGGAGGGCGTGGGCTGTGTCTGACCGGCCACACTAGGCTGAGGGATTCGGCTGATCTCTGAATGGATGGATGCAAAATTGGATTTTAATCCTTTCCTATTTGGCTTTCCATCTCCCCCAGACGTTTACGTCCATGAACAGCTGATGCCTGATGGAGCTGGGCAGAGTCAGGCCTAGGCTGGCTGAGCATCTTGCAGGAATTCCTCACGCAGATGGTTACAGAGGGAAAACCCTGCACTGGGTATCAAGGAGAGGGGCCAGTCACTTCCTTGAAAGTCTCCTCTTGGAGAAGCACAGGCCAGAGAGGATGGAAGGACAAGGCCAGGGAGTCACAGAGCCCCTACTAAGAGAGGGTAGGTGGGAGGTGGTTCCTTTCCAGCCAGCTGAGGTGCAGGTGAATGGGCTTCTCCAGGAAAGAGGGGGTGGAAAGGTTGGGATTAGCACTGGTCCAAGCCCATCTTCGGGCTTTATCAGGGTTTTGAAGCTGCAGCTGTAGTGTCTCAGGTTGTTCCAGGAGGTGCCCCTTGGGGAAACCATGTACCCAGTAAACGGAGGACAAAGCAGACACTCAGATGAGTTTGTAGGTGCCAGGGTGGGCTGATGGGTGGAAATTGCCACAGAGCAAGGGGACCAAGCCTGTGTGTGGCAAGGAATGTCCTTGTTGGATGGGAGACTGACTCTGCCCTGCTCTCCACAGGCATCGCCTCCAATACCTCTGGCATCTCTGGCTTCTCTTTATGTCGTAGTCTGGGGCTGTTCTCTTGGGCATCATCTGCATGCAGAGAGATCACATTCTGTAATTGTCAGCCTGCCTTATCCTTTTATTTTGGTGTTTTGCCTCTGCCTGTCTGAACTGCCAGGACTTCCTTTCCTGAACCCTTCCCTGGTCCTCTGAGTAAGAGCCTAAAAAGACAGTCACAAGGAAAACCAGCCAGAAGTCAGTCAGCTCCCTTTGTTCAGTGCCCAAGGAGTCGAGTGCCGCTCAGCCCCTTCTTCCCTTACCTGCTGCATGCAAAACCATCACTCATGCATCCTCCATTCTCTCCCTGTGACGTCTGCATTACTCACCATCACCCAAGCCATGAAGGAAGGTGGCTACTGTGGGAGAGAAGTACTGCAACAGGCTAAAGCAGGAGATGGGGGCAGATGGCCCAGCACAACAGAATGCCAGAGCAGTTCTGGGGTGGGGTTCCAGCCTGGGCCAGGGGTGCTGAGGTGGCAGACAAACACCTCAGGGCGGGTGGGCAGCAATGGAGGCATCACTTGCCCTGCAAGGACAAGGGCTTTGCGTTTCTCCTCGTCCCACCTCCAAACTGGGCCTGTTCAGGAGCCTAGAGACAAATCATGGACATCAGTCCATGCAGTGGGAGGGGTCTCTCCTCTTGAGGGGCTGTGGGAGCTCTCCATGTCACAGGGAGAGTTGTTTGTTCTCCCAAGCAGTCGATCTGTGCTGGCAGGCTTGGCTCACGGCGGGTTGTGCTCACCCATCGCTTTTGCACCCCAGACTGAGGCTTGTGCACCCAGGGACAAGCACCTGTGTGAGAGTTCCTCCAGCTCTGAGAGGACAGGGGTGTAAAGCTGACATTCCATGAAGAACCTAGCAAAAAATAGTTTGGAGATGTTAGAGTGGTTTGGAATGTTTTTAGCCTACAACTAAGGGTTGTAGGAAAAAACGGTCTTTGCATCCTCATGTTTGCCTGCCAGAGGTCAGGGAGCATTTGAACAACACTCTCAGGCACATGGCTGGATTCTTGGGGCTGTCCTGTGCAGAGCCAGGAGTTGGACTCAATGATCCTTATGGGTCTCTTCCAACTCAGGATCTTCTATGACTCAGTGGTCTACTCTGGTTGCTTATCCAGGCATCCCTTCCAGCAGCCTGAAAGAGCAGTCTTCCAGCATCACCTGGGCTTCTCTAGGGACGGCTGTCCCGGAAGATGGAGAAAAACACATAGCTTGGGAGAATTCACACAGATGCGCAGAGCATTCCTGACAGTGGGCTGAGGGTAGAAAGGTAGATACATGTTCAACACCAAGGAATTCTGTAGGAAGACAGGAGGAGTATAGGATCTGGATGACTGCTCCCAGTGTATCCCACAGGGAACCCACCACTCCTCACGGTTCAGCTGTGTTGGGCGTTCCTCTCCCCACCTCAGCCTCCACTATCCATCCTTCTTGCTTCCCCTAATCCTGTGCACCACCCTCACACGGATTGGGGGGAAGAAGCAGGGGTTCTGCATCCCGGCACTGAGTGATTGATCCAAGGTGGAAGCTCTGGTTATCGTGAAAGGTTCAGTAAAGAAACCTGGTCCCTGAGCCGAGGTCTCTTTGGAACTTGTTTTTTTAGTGAACAATGGTGAAAACCATGTGTCTTGTGGCTGGGAAAAGCAGCCAGAGCTCACCGTCCCAGTCCACTTCCTCTGGGGTGGGACAGAGGGAGTGGAGCACCTGGGTCCCTGTTTTACTGCTTTCCCAGATGGCTTGTCTTCCTGCTCCAGTGGAGCCTGGGAGGGAGAAACCCGGTGGAGAGGGAGAAGCCTGGATGGCACTCTGGGGCCTGGCAGTGGGACACGCCAGCTGGCTGTGGCTGGTCTCCCAGTCCGGGCTGGTGGTGTCATCCATCCACCAGCACCTGCCCCCCGTCCTGGCAGTGTGGTGGGGCCCAGGCCAGGTGGGCAGAGGTGCTGTTGCATGAGGACAAGTAGGGAGATGGCGGGGACATCGTGGGGACATCGCAGGGACATCACAGGGTGCGGGGCTGACTCTCCCTCCTTGTCCTTTGTGCCCCAGGTGCTGCTGCTTCTTTAAGAGGAAACGGAAGAAGACGGCTCAGCGTCACAAGTGACCAGTGCCTCCTGGGCCTTGCAGGAACCACCACGCCTGCAGCTCCTGTCCTGTCTCACTGGAAGGGGCTTCTCTTTAGGAGGGAGGAGGAGGAGGAGGCATAGGAGGAAGAGAGAAAAACAAAAACAAACAAAAAAATCCAAGTGACATTTTAAACCAAAAAGAGAAGAAAACGTTCCAAAACAAACCACTCTGGGGTGGATCTACTGAATGGTCTCCCTCGTTCACTCCAAGCCTGAAGCTCCTTTTGGGACCAGGACTGTGGCTGGCTCAGGTCTTGGTCGCCCTGGGAGGGGGGCTGGCTGGCTGACCCTCCTTCTCGTTGTTTACGGCGAAGGCATCGTTCACGCAAACCTGAGGACTGTGCTTAGTTCCTGCTCACTTTCCTCCCCTCCCTCCCCTGCACTCTGTTCCTCTGTCCTCCTCCCTCCTTAATTAAGTGAAGAAATTCCATAGGCTCGATTGGCTGTGGAGAGGGCAGGAGGATGTGGGGCAGGCAGGAGAGTTGCTGGGAGAAAGGCCTGACTGCTGCAGCAGGAAGAGACAGGTTCTCTCTGTGGCTCCTTGGGAACAGTTACACTGTAATGTGCAAGCTGTGAGAAATTTGCAATCTACTGTTCCAGTTAGGGTTTTTTTTCCGGCTCCCTTGACACCTCCCTCCTCTGACAGTAACAGAGCAGTGTGGATTGTTTTAAAGAAGCTGACGTCGTTGCACTTTTTATTATTTTTAGCATTTACAGATGCACATTGTATCTGTGGATCTCTGCGTGGCCAGGCCAGCGCAGGCAGACATCTAGCGGGGGAGGAGGGTGGGGGTGCACGGAAATGCCCTTGAGTGGGGATGTCCATGACCCTCGTGCCAGTCTGGGGCTCCTGGCACCCACCTTGGGCCGTGCGCTGAGGAAAGCATACTTGAATTTCCAATCACCCTTCCTAGGTGCCAGTGAATGTCCTTTCCGTGGATTCCTACACTGTGCCTGACCCAGCTGGCCAGGAGACGCAAGGCTGATGCCCAGCGTGCGCCAGAGGGAGCAGCATCAGCTTTGCCAAGCTGGAGGAATTTGTGCTGGTTTAAGAGGTAGATCAGGATTGAGGTTCCTGAGAAACAGCCGTTTCCTGAAGCGTGGGTGTTTCTTGGTGTGGGTAGCCGGGCAGCCTTCCCAAATCCCTCCTCGGGGTGGTTGGGAACCTTCTGCAAGAACATATTAGTGGGAGCAAAGCTTCCCCAGCAGGGGAGAGGATACTTCATGCCTTAACACTGATCCCATCTCCCGATGGTCAGATAGGTTTGACTGGAATTGCCTTCACATCTTCTCTGTGAGCATGGGGCAGGCGCAAGTTCGTCTGCACCGTCCCATCCCCAGAGCAGCCACAGCTCTCCTGCACTACTTTGAGCCAAACCAATAGCAAGGAAAGGGCTTGGGGTGCTTTGCACACCCAGAAAAACAGCGAAATCTTGCATCCAACTGCAGCATTTCCCAAATTGGAGGAGATGAGGCTGCCAGGGGTTACTGTAGAGGTGGCAGGGCTGTGGGAGAACTCAAGCAGCTTTGGGGAGGTTGTGAGTAGGTTCCTTCGACTTTGTCTTTCCATGTGTGACACCAGATGAGGCTGGAAAGGTTCACTTGTCATAAATTCAGGCCTGGCTTACCCCAAAATCCTGGAGAGCATGAAGGGAAGAAAGAGAGAGACTAGATCTCCTTATCGTTTATTCTATTTAATGATAATCTGCGTAGCTTGGAGTTCACAGAGCGACATTGCCAGGAGGTTCCATTTCCCTGGCTGGGTAGGAGCAGGCTTAGAGGGCAGGAGATCAACCTGGGCAGTGAGCTCTGGGCTTGCTCCTCATGCATTCCTGAGACAGGCAGACACTGGTGTGGTGCCAGGGTGGAAAAGCCTCCTTCCTGGCTGGGATCCCCGCAGGGCATCTCTTCTCCATTCTCTGCTGCGTTCTCTCCATGCCTTATCCCAATGAGCGCAATGAAGGCGCAGAGCCCTCGGCTTATGCATGCACCTCCTTCCCCCTCAGCAAAGCGCTTTCCTCCAGCCGGGCCGTGGGCCGGGGTGGGAACAGGGCAGGAAGGGCACCACTCACCTCCTTGCAGGCACGTGCCAGGCATGCGGCCCTGTCCCCTCCTGCCACAGGGAGGACACGGCCATGGCCACATTCCACCTTTCTCTTTCCAAACTCCTCCGCTACCAGTGGCTCCCAGAAGCTGTGTCTCTGGCACAGGCATTCCCCTCTCTGCTGTAGGAAACCATGGTTTGGCATCTTGGGAGGGGGGTCCAGGGGCACAGGCACTCCCCGGGGAGCCATCCTGCCCACTGCTGACGGAGCCGGGCCCTGAGACACTTCTGTTGCTGCCCTCCCAAGCCCCACTAAGTGCCTGTCACCAGAACTCGATTCCTTCTGCATCTCCTGCCGTGTTTGGTCATTCCTCGCTGCCTCCGCTCAAGGAGCAGCTTGTAGTTGCAGCATATGTAAGTGTTTGCAGGGTGAGGGAGGGCGGGGGGAAAGGGGCCATCTCAACAGGTTTTGTTCCTAAATGTTTTTGGTTTCTTTTGTTTCGTTGGTTTTTTTTGGTTTTTGGGGTTTTTTTTAAGTGAATGTATTTGATCCTTTAGAAACTTTCCTGACCTTGTTTTTAAGTGGGTTGGTTTGAAAGCTGTTTCATGATGACCCACTACAGCTTCTCTCCGGAGATATGGTGTTCTTTTAATCCTACAATGATGTGTTTGTAGGGGAGGACTGTCCCCCCACGGCATGCTGGTAATGCTCACTTGTACCAAGCCCTCTTGCACTATAATCGTACGTTGGACTCTTCAAAAAAAAAGGCAAAGATGTGGGGTGGCTTTTTAACAAAAAAATTCAAAAAAAAAAGAAAATAAAGCAGGTTACCAGCAAGTCCTGTGCTTGAGGGAACCACTGTCCCCAGGGAGCTTGGAGGTGACAAGGAGACGCAGCCAGACTGAGCCAGCCATGCTGTGGTTGGATGTAGGGCATTAACCTGGGCAATTCCTCCTCTCCTTGCCCTGAGCGGTCGGCAGCTGGGAAACCCCAGGCAAGGGGAGGGCTCTCAGGGGCTCCTGGCGCAGGTGCTTCTGACGTGGCTCTCGGCCCACCAACGTTGCGATGCAGTCTTCTGAGGTACCAAGTGAGATGATTATTGTTTTTTTTCAATAAAACATTGCACTGCTGCATTGTTCTCCATGAATAGATCTATTTATTACCTCAGCCTGACCACGGAACTCGTATTTTGTCTTCCTTTGGCTTTACTGGGCACTGGTGTCACCCTCTTCTCCCCTTGGAGGAGACAAGGAATGAGTGGGACCTTGTGGGACCTTCTCAACACTTTGTGCTTTAGAGCCGTGAGCACTCCAGCCCTACGGAGCTCGGCCAAGGCATGGTGGCACTGATTTCCCTTCTCCCTGGGCCCGCACATTCCCACTTCAGCCGTCCCGGAATGCAGCATGCCTTTGTCCTGAGGCAGCCCTTGAGAGGGACCACAGGGAGAGGGGTGCTGGGACCTACCCCCCTGGCAAGGCTGTGGGATAAAAACTGAAGGAAGGAGTGAGAGAAGCCCAGATTCCTCTTAAATACCAGGAGAGGCCAGGCTGGAAGCACACAGGATTGTCTGTGGTGTTGCAGGTGCCCATGTTTAGCTTGGCACCATCACTGATGGTGCCGCTGCCCATGGCAGGGATTGGATACGTAAAGGTCCCCCAAACCAATCTGTGATTGCAAATCCTGGAGTTAGTTGAACATGTGAGAATTAGGTTTTCATCAGGTCTGGGTCAGTGCCAATCCCTGAAAAGATAAATTTCAAAGGTGGAGATGCGGATTGCAAGGGTCAGGGAGGGAACCTTTGAGGTTCATCTCCTTGTCAGAGTGCACTTGTCCCCAGACAAATTTTTGGGAACGAGAAATGAAAGCTCATGCTAAAAATGGTGCCCGCGAGCACGGGCACCGAGCGGTCACCGACTTCGGCCACTCGATGTCCTTCTGCGCCGTGGGCCGCGGGTCCTGCTACCGGGGACACACCAGTGACACACCAGTGACACTCCGGGACAGCAACCCCGGCTTGCCTCAGCTCCCGCCCTCCGGCCGCGTCCATTGGTCACAGCCACCCTCGGTCCCGCCGCTCGCCCGCCTCCTCTCCCTCAGTGGCCAATCATCGCGGCGTTCCGCTTCTGATTGACAGCGCCGCGGCCGCCCAGCGAGGGGCAACGTGGCAGACGCCCGCGCCCCGCCCGACCGGAAGGTGCTACCTTCCCCCCCCTGTGGCCGCGGTTGGTCGCGCCCGGGCGGGCGGAGCGGG
>VZTF01009536.1:4398-37304 GCA_013397755.1 Cnemophilus loriae | reverse complement strand
GGCGGGAAGAGCCGGGGCGGGACCGCCCCGGGCGCCCACGGCAGAGATACAGTCTCCCCGCACACCTCGGGGACGGTCCTGCGGCTCCAGTCCAACACAGGGGGAGGGGGCAGGGGAGACGCCGCAGGGACCCGGGTTACAGGGATAAGAGGAAAGGAAAGTGGGAAGTCAGCCCAAGTTGCCTTTTCTCTTTTTTAAGGCAGAAAGGGTATCGGTTTTGATAAAATCCACACGCGAGGCTGGGGAGAGGGGCAAGGGGCAAGCCTACGCCCGGGTAAGGGGGGTGGGAGCACTCCACCATGGAGTTCTGGGAAATACCACGGAGTGGGATTGCTACAGAGCTCCGCTGAGCTCAGATCCTAAAAAACGGCTGCCGCTGGATGGCTCTGAGCCATCACAGCCTAATCAAGAGCGGATACAGGTGGCCAGAGCAGTGTCCAAGGTCACCTCTGTCCCGTCACAACACGGGGGAGGCTCTGCTGCCTCCCTCGCCCTCCACTGGATGCACCGTTACCCCTCCCCCCCTACCCCGAACACCCAGAGCCTGTTTGCCCTGATAGAAGTTTTATTACAGAATTTTAATGGCACTGCAGGAGTAAGATAATTCATTAGAGCCTTAAAACCGAGCCTGAAAAATAGATATTTGCCAGATCTCATTAACCCCCTGGCTGCGGGTCTGGTCTGGAAGCAGGAAACTAGTTTCTCTTCAGTAAGAAAATATATGTTGCTAAATGAAAAATATACAGTTAGAAGAGTTACTGGCTCGCAAGCTGCTCGTCTGGGGGGGACACCTCTACCAGCTCCAGCATGTGGAACAAAGGGGTCGCTTATGTGGAAAAGAGGAGGTATAGTGTATATAAAAAAAAAAAAAAAGGCAAAATTCAGGTTTGTTTGCTCAGTCCAATTAAGAAATGGCCTTGGCTTCGGGCAGGAACGCTTCCCAGTACTTCACCAGCTGCAGGGAGGAGAGGGAGAGAGTCAGGAGCCTTCAGGGTGGAGCTGCAGTTGGGGGGGGTCATGCTTGAGAGATTCACAAACTTGGCCTGAACTTGGGAGGTAAAAGCACATCAGGGACCACTCACCTGTTGCTGAGCGTTCAATAACGTCTCAAGGTATTTTGTGACGTGGTTTCTGAAGTCCTTAGATTTCTCTTTCTGCAAGAGATAGGCATGAGGCTGGACCAACCACCAAAACCCTCCAGATTTTGGGAAGGGGAAGGAGAAACCTCCGGGATGTTCCTGTTCCTCCTGGGGTCACACGAGGAGACCAGCACAATGGCCACAGCGGATCTTTGCCCAGCCCCTGTTCATTTTAAAGGATTCCCTGTGGGGAAGCCCCCTCTTAGCCAAAAGCCCTCAGCAATGCCCCAGCTCACATATATTGGGATTTAGGGATGCTTCTGTGCCAGGAGGAGGGGCAAGAGCATGGGTCAGCCCCAAGGCGCTGAGGGCTGCCCAAAACGTACCTCAAACCGTATCACTTCCTTGCGGATGACGGCAGAAATCCGCTCAAAGTCCCTTTCGTACTGTGTCACCCGAGACTCCCACTGCAGAGACAGGAAGTGCACTGTTTGGGGGCAGGAGAAGGAACTCCTGCCCTCCTCTCCATGGGTGTTTGGAGCCACAACTGTACATGAGAGAGGTGCTGCCAGAGCAGAGCCTGCTCTTTCCAGCCCTTGTCACCACCTTGGCATGGAGGTCATGGGAAGCAGGACCACAAGCAGCCTCTCTTGAAGCCTCGCTCAAGGCTGGCTTAGCCCTTGGTGCAACTTGGCCACAGACATCTGTCCCTCCTGCTCAGGGGGTGCTCCCCAGCCCAGAAGGTTCCTTCTCCAGCCCAGAAGGTCCCCCACTGGAGCACAGAGGGCAGCAGCAGAGCAGAGACCCCACACTCTGTTCCCTACCTCCGAGATCTCATCCTTGGCCTGCTGCAGCTTGTCAGGTTTGTTTGCCCACAGCAGCCTGGCCTCCATTTCCCTCTTCTTCTGGAGCATAGTCTGGGCATCCTGCCACCGCTGCCAGGTCTTCATGCGCTGGTCAAAGGCTCCCTGGAGGGAAGGAGGGGCAGAGGTCGAACTCTGCACTACTGCTGCACCGAGAGCAGCTCCAAGGGGCTCTCCTGACAAGGGGACACTTACCAAGGAGACATTGGAGGTCCTGGACCAAAGCTGAGCCAGAACACAGATTAGGTCCTGCTCTGGAGCATCCACATCTCCCATATGGACAAGTGGACCAAGGATATGGTGTTCTGGCCTCTTGTGGCAGAATGTGTTTAGGGCAGGAAGGGGTGAGCCTGCTGGACTTGCTACTCCCATGGGATTGCTTCTTCCCAGTGCACCAGATGGGCTGTGTGGACTTGATGCCCATGTTCAGGAGCATCAGGAGTTGGGCTCTGCTGCAGCAGGCACTTGGCAGGTCTATTTTCACCACCTGTATCACAGGTTACCTGCTCACAGCTTCAGCCTTCACCTTTGGAAGGGTTGGGGTCACCCACAAGCCATGAACTTGCTCCACATCCCCTCTGGAGAACAGCAGCACAGCCAGGCCTCACCTACAACCATTTTCCAACCTAACCAGTGCACACCTGGACAACCAGCAAGTCTTCCCTCTGCCTGAAGAGGCCATGCCCTGCAGGCCCTCTGCCATGTCCTGTGCTTGAGTTTGGAAGACCTCCTGGCATCCCTAAGCCTAAGATAGGTATGAGGAGCAGGAGCAAAGGAGTCCTTACCCTTACCACCGAGAGCAGGCGGATGTAGTCCCCCAGGAGCTCGGCCAGGAGGAAGAAGTCATTGTTAGCCTGTTCATGGTGCAGCTGCTCAATCTTCTCCTCCACCTCAGCCAGCTGGGACAATGCCCGGGATAGGGCTGTGTTGTCCTCCGAGCTTCCCAGCATGGCCAGACTCTTGGCAAACTGGGCCGTATTCAATGCCAGTTCTGGGGAACGGGATGAGGGTCAGGAGATGGGCCTGGCTGCACCAGGTGCTCCCCAGCAGAGGGTTCAGCCCTTGGAGCTGCCTTTCCATAGCTCCAGGAAATATCAGCTGGAAGAGCCAGCACTGGCTCAGTCAGAGCTGGCAGCTTCCAGCCATGAGGAGAAGGGAAGCAGCTGAGCAGGAGGACAGGCACAGATTCCTAGAAGTCAGTGAAAACATGCAGAGGAAGGAAAACATCCCCACTCCCAGAGGATGTCTCAGAAGGAATAAATAAGGTCAGCTCTGCTCAGGTTTGCTACAGCAGCCTTTATTCCCATGAGGATAGGCTGAGGGAATTGGGGTTGATCAGCCTGGAGAAGAGAAAGCTCCAGGGAGACCTCAGAGCCCCTGCCAGTGCCTAAAGGGGCTCCAAGAGAGATGGAGAGTGACTTGGGACAAGGGCCTGGAGGGACAGGACAAGGGGAAATGGCTTCCCACTGACAGAGGGCAGGGATATATGGGAAGAAATTCTTCCCTGTGAGGGAACTGAGGCCCTGGCACAGGTTGCCCAGAGAAGCTGTGGCTGCCCCTGGGTCCCTGGAAGTGTCCAAGGCCAGGTTGGATGGGGCTTGGAGCAATCTGAGATAGTGGAAGGTGTCCCTGCCCATAGCAGAGGGGTTGGAACAAGATAGACTTTAAGGTCCCTTTAGCACCATGCCATCCTGGGATTCTATGATCCTACAGGACACAGGCTCCATTCCACACTACCATCCCAAGCTTGTGGAGCTGGACAGAAGAACTAGGGTGACCATTTTACATCTGTCTCCCAGAAGGAAGAGACAGAGTCCTTTATAGCACTGTCCCACCTCCTTGGAAGTGTCCCTGGGACAGCCAGCCCTGGTGACCCCCCCCAGGCACGGCACAGGGTGTGACTGTCCCAGCCCAGACGCCAGAGCACGTGGTGCTGATCCAGTCACCTTTTCGGTGGTTCACCAGCGTCTCCACCACAGCGTGCAGCTTCCGCAGCCGCTGGTCCTCACACTCCACCTCCTGCAGCTTCTCCTCAAACCACTGCAATGGGTAAATCCAGAGCTGATTCCCACAGGTGGGGTTTTCCCTGCACCCAAAGCTGGAGCTAGGAAGAGCATACAGCTCCAGAGCAAGGACAAGGACAGCCCAGAGATGCCCTGACACTTACAATGTCTGATTCATTCATCTTGATGGTCATTTTACTGACAGCATCTGTGGCTTTGTTGAACATCTTCATTATTCCTGCTCCACTCAAGGTCTGGGTGCCTACCGCTCTTGGGAGCTGGAAAGGAATGGAAAAGTTTGCTTTGCCATAGGAGATGGAGCCAGGCTGGGAGAGCTGGGGGTGTTCATCTGAAGAAAAGGCTCTGGGGAGACCCTAGAGCCCCTTCCAGTGCCTAAAGGGGCTCCAGGACAGCTGGAGAGGTACTCTGAACAAGGCCTGGAGTGACAGAACAAGGGGAAATGGCTTTCCACTGCCAGAGGACAGGGACAGATGGGATATTGGGAAGAAATTCTTGGCTGTGAGTATGATGAGGCCCTGGCACAGGTTTCTCAGAGAAGCTGTGGCTCCCCCATCCCTGGAAGTGTCCAAGGCCAGGCTGGATGAGGCTTGGAGCAACCTGGGATAGCAGAAGGTGTCCCTGCCCATGGCAGGGGTTGGAATGAGATGGGCTTTAAAGTCCCTTAGAGCCCAAGCCATTCCATGATTCTGTTTTGCCCATGAGGTAACTGCTGAGTGATCTCTCCCTACCCTTACCTCAACCCATGAGCCTTTTGTTTATTTTCTCCCTCATGTCCAGCTGAGGGGATGGTTCAGCAGCTTTGGTGGGCACTTGGTGTCAACACCAGTTCCCACTCTCATTCCCACTCTTACAGAGTCCTCTCACTTCCCGCTGAGCTTTGCGGGATCCTGCCTCATTAACTGCTCAAGTACCATTTCCTTCAGCACTTCAAAGGATACTTTACTCTACACTACTGACCTCCTCCTTCTCCAAGAACTCCCTGACGTCAGGGTCCTGCAGCATGGTTGGATGGCTGACCACTCTCCGTAGGTACCTGTGGGAGAAACAACTCTTAAGAGTTACTTTGGCTGTAGTAAACCTGGCTCTGAGCCATCACAGCGACACAGCTTGATATTTACTCCAGAATAGCAGTCTGGAAATCAGAGCCAACAACTGTTCTAATTCACCCACCAGTTTTCCTACCTCCCTGGGGAATTTGGTGATGCCACCATGAAGACCAGACCTGCCAGACCTCTCTGAGGTCACTCACTCAGTTCAGGGACAGCTGATGGGGTCATACCTCTCTAGAGCAGCCCGACGTTTTTCTAGGAACTCTGCAGAGGAGGAATCTTCTTTCCCAACTTTCACTTTGGTCATGCCTAGCACAGAAGGAAGATGTGATTAATGAGCTGCACTAAACTCCACACACAAGGTAAAGTGGTTTATTACAGACTATCAGGGTGACAGTGGAGGAGAGGAATCTTACAACAGGAATTAGACTTTGGAAATTTGAAATCTCATACCCAAGGAACTGACATGCAGGAAAGAGGCAAAACAATGGGCTGGACTCAAGTGAACAGCAATTCAGTGACACCACAGAGGTTTTACTCTTCACCAAGCAGGTGTGGAGGCATCTGTGAACTCCATCAAGAATTTAAGTCCACAGTTCCAAGTATGGAGCCAGAGCTTTGTCTGTACCCCACAACCCAGATTATTTTCCCTGTCTGCTCTGCAGCTTCCCCGTCAGCTCTGAGACTGCTGCAGACCTGTCCTCAGGCACAGAGCTCACCATCAGAAGGACCCACAAGAGCTGTGAAGGAGCAGCACTGGTGCTGTGCAGCTCCTCACTCACCTATGAGGCTCTTCTCAGGCGGCGGAGGGACAATGAACCCATTCTGGGCATGTTTCTCCAACAGCTTCTCATAGAGCCCCAGGAAGTCACTGAACCTCCTTTTGACTGAGAACTGCTTGCTCCTGAACATCGGCATGCTGGTCTGGGGAAGAGATGACACTTGGGTCACACTCCCCCAAGGGAAGCCTGGCCCTGTCAGCTCTGCCTGCTGGCACTTCTGGGATGAAGTGGGATAGTACCAGCTCTGCAAGAGGTGAGCAGTGAACAGAGCAAGTTTTGGCCCAGGTTTTCCACAGTTTCCCTCCCAGCTGGGTTCACCTCGGAGCCAGCAGCAACATTAATGGCACTAAATAAGGAGCAGCTGTTCCTGCAGCCATGGGCTGCTCAGTAAACCCTGCCCAGTAAGCCCTGCCCACTGCCTAATCCCATCATCCGTGCTCCACATGGGAATAGGGACACACCCCACAGGTCGCCTAAAGACTACAGGGCTACCAGTACTTTGGACTGAGTTTGCAGAGCGGGAATTAAGGATAACAAGTCCTCTAGTCTCTTCTTCAGACACAGGGTGCCTGTAGCCCAGCAGCCACGGTACAGGCAGCTGGAGCAACTTTCCAGAGCCCAGAGCAGGATGCCAAAGCACTCCAGCAGCTACATTTCTCATGGAAACTGAGGGGAACAGGTCCTGATGTGAATGCAATTACAGCAGCAGCAATGCAGAGAGTGCTGAGCTCAGGTCAGCTCAATCTGATGCTGCCGCTGGCACAGAACCTTCAGCAGCAGCCCTGGGCTCAGGGACTTTCCCAGTGAATGTCATTCCTGCTGCTCCCTCCAATGCTGAGCATCCCTATCAGCCAGGACTGCAAAGAGGTAACTGGCTGTGAAAATAAAGCCAGTCTCCTTTCAAATAGATTCCAACCCTATTCCTCAGATAGGCTCATCCTTTGTGGATTATAACTCCTGAATCCACAGAACAAGGCATTCAGGCCTCCTGTTTATTTAGGTCACTGCTGGCTTGGCTAAAGACATACAGTCCAGCTGCCTTTAAGCATGAAAAAATAATGGAGAATTAGACACAGAGGGGTTAGACATACCTGTGTTGACACTTTGTAGGCTACGTAGGCATTCATGCCATCCCCTACGGAAAACAGAAATGAGGTGTCGGGATCACAACATCAGCACTTTCCCCTATTCCCTGAACACAAAGCTCAAGGCTCCTGACCTTTTCCTGCCTCAGTGATCCTGATTTTGGGTTTGATAGAGCCCTGGATCTTCCCGCAAAACCAGAGGCAGCATCCCGCTGCATGGCCCTGGACTCCTGCCCAGCAGCCACTTCTCAACCTGCTTATCCCTCCCCACACTTCCTACGGGAGCCAGCGCTGACAATCACGCACTTGTTGTGCCAGCAGCGTCTGGGCTGCCTCCACACATCTGCTCAGACCCCAACAATTCGGAGGCTGTAGGGCACATGAAACAGTCTATTCACGGGATGCAAGTCAGGCTGGATGGGGCTGGATCCTGGAACACCACAGGCAGTTTGCTCCAGCTCACACAAAATTCCCTTGTTCACCTGGCAGTTCATCTGAAGGGCATCCACCAAGCTCCGGTGCTACCCTTAAGATATGTTTGATTTACACTTCCCAGTTCCAGAGATCACAAGACAAGGAATGGGAACAAGCTGCCACTCGTGAGGCCGCTCTGCTGGCTGGGATCAGATGTCACCCTGGGTTTTCTGCACCCCAGGAACTTCCACATGGCTGGTCATGACACCCTGGCCCTTCTTTCAATAGACAGAAACCCTCCTGCTTCTCATTTTGAAGCCAGAGTTGCTTCCCTGGCAAGCCCAGCTTCCAGGGAACATGCCAGAGCATGGAATAATGCACTCAGTTTCAGGTTAAGGAAATTTTGCCTATCCTGTGCCAGCTCCACACAGGGCAGTGCTGCCTGGAGGTCATGCCAAGCTGGTCACCACAGTGCCATGCACCAAGAATCCCAAAATCTGTCTCCGGGCTTTCCAGAACCTGCCTCTGCCTTGCTTGTTCTAACCCTGGACTTTGTGCAGAATCATTTCTTTAAGATGCCAGAAGAAGCTTTGGAGACATTACTCAAGGATCAGGTTTGTGCTTAAAGACAGCCCAGAGGCTGGAGCTTCAGGGCCAAGCCTGGCTCTCCTAACCCTGTTCACCACGCAGGACAGTAACTCACCAACTTTTTCTGGGTCACTCACTCCCACAGTCAGGTCAAATTTGTCCTCTTGCTCCTCTTCTTCCAGCTGTTCAGAGAAAGTACACAGGGACAGCAAATCAAAACCAGGAAACCAGGGTTCAACCCACCCCAAACCATTACGGTGAGCTTGCCTCCCTGCCAGGGCACCTCAGGCTGGCCAGGACCATTCTATAAAGCCTTCCAGCTCCTTACTGTGTCCAGGCAAGGATCCCAAACTGGGTTTGTCATTCCTACCCCACTATCTGCCCAGATTGATGCACAAACTGCTCAGCCTCAAGATGAAACTGCAGAGCTCCGATTCACAGCTTAGATCCTCAGGACCAGATCCACCACTATTATAGCTCTGGAAGCAATTTGGACCTCCATACGAGCAGGAATGCCACCAGGCTGACCTGAGCCCCACTCCAGTGGTGTCAGTCTCAGACTCATGGCCCGAGATACAAATCAGGGCATTCAATAAGGCAATTACATCATATAAGATTCACATTTACAACTGAGTACACAGACAGGTTCCTGCCAAAGACAGTTTGAAACCCACAGGACAGTTTGGAAGAGCAATTCTCACCTCATCATAGTTCTTTGAAAGGCTTCTAGAACAACTTGCAGCTATGTCTAATGAGGGCGAAGGATTGGATTCTTTGGCCACCTCCTTCTTCTGGTTGTTCTGAGTGTTGTCAAGGGACAGCTCCACAGTGGCATCTGTCAAGAGAAGTTTGCAAGGGTCAGCCTCTCTCTTAGGGTTTCTGGAAAGGCAATTACAATATTCTCTGGTTTATGGAATCTAGGAAGTAACAATAGTCTTAATCAGCAAAGAAATCCATAGGGAGGACACATCTCTCTTAGGGTTTCTGGAAAGGCAATTACAATATTCTCTGGTTTATGGAATCTAGGAAGTAACAATAGTCTTAATCAGCAAAGAAATCCATAGGGAGGACACCTGTAAGCACTGGGAAGAGCATAACAAAGCATCGTCACTGCAGTAAGAGCACTTGATCAATCCTGCTGGAGAACATTATGTTAATCCAATGAACTTCTTATTCCAGAAGGAGCCAGACATCACCTCTCACTGATCACCTCCTTGCTGTGTGCTAGAGCTGCACCCTGGAGCGGCTAAAGCCAAGGCGGATTTTACCTGGCACAAGGGCCAGCCTGGGAAGAAAGCTCCTTCCCAAGCCACTTCTCCACCTGGAGGATGTAAAAACTTCCACCTCTTAGCAGAAGTATCCAGAATTGAATCTCAGCCCATCATGCCAGGGTTGGGGAATATCTGACCCTCCTCATTTTCCCCTGCTGAGGGGGGTTGTGTTTTCTGTTCCTTGGGAACAGCCAGGTCTCTACTAGAGATGCTTCCTCCACTGGCATGGAGTCAGGAGAAGGTGGAGAAGGAAAATCCTTTAACTCTGAGGAGACAGTCACCACCTCAGGGCTTAAGGCAACAAAAGCAACCCCCATTTTAATCCTCTTCAGCTCCCAAACAGTTAGTCCTGTGGCAGGATTATCCTAGAGACCTGGAGGCTGCTCCAACCTTCCCAAACACAACACCAGAGCACGAAGACTTGAACATATGTTTGAGATAAGGACTTATGATCTGCTTTTGGTTACAGATATTTTAGGACTATCGCTCCAGGCCTGGAGCTGAGAGAGGCCCAGCACACACAGACTCACCTGCAAATAGGTCCTGATCATCCTGCTCCACATGAACCCCATTCTCTTCAGAGGAGCTACTCACAGGGAGAGGAGATTCTGCTTTCAGGGCCGGGGAGTTGCTCTGTGAGATGATTAAAAGGTCAAAGACACAAGGTCATTTACACGGAGGGATGGAGGAACAAACATGTCACCTTCCTCATCACCTCACCCTGTGCCCCTACACTCACCCTTCAGCTATGTTTGTTAGTGATGGAGAGCAGGGAGCAGAGACCCCCCCCATGCCAAACAGCCCCCTAGACCCCCAGGGTCCTTCAGACTAGTGTCCAAGCCAACAAGAGAACTGGTACCAGTGGTGACCCATGACTAAAGAGCTCACACAGCTCCTCTGCTCCCCCAGGAAATCTTCAGGCTCATAAAGAACCCCATCGCGCATGGACAAAGTGGTTTTCTACCACAGCTGCTTCCCAGTTTGCCTTAAATTTAGTTCCTCAGACATGAAAGCACCACACTGTTCCTACTTCTCCATCTGCTGCTACAGAGGAGCCATGGCCTCGTTAGATCAGCCCATGACATGACACCAGCCATCTCTGGGGCCGGATTCAGCACCCCCCAACATCACGTGTGCTGCAGAGGTCCCCCTGCGCCAGCCTGACGCTCACCATGGGGAAGTGGAACTTGTTTGGGAAGAGCTGATCCTTAAGGGCATCCTTAGAAAGGGCTGTGGTCACACAGGGATCCAGCCTCTGTCAATAGACAGATGAAGTCCAGCTCTAGTTCTACTCAGGTCTGACCCAAACGTTTCCTTGCTGGCGACGTCCAGGTGCTGTTGAGCCACCTGAACACCAGCAGCCAGGTGGATCTGCCTCCCCTGCTTCCCAGAAAGTGTTTTCCTAATGTTCAAGGGCAGAGACAAGCAAAGCCATCAGGTCACAAGAACAGCCAAGTACTAGTTATGACAGTGGCTTCCACAACAAATCCAAACATCCGATAAGCTGCTGTGGCTCACCAGCCTCCCCTTCCAGCACAGAGATGTATGATTCCCATGAAACCCCATGGCAGTCAGTGCTCACCCCTCTTGGTGGGCCACAAACCATTGAGCCACCTACTACATCCTCCAGTTCTTCACCAAAGAAAGGTCCTGAGAAATTCCAGACCATCTCCATGACCTGGTGCCTGCCATAGGTACCAGCACCTTCCTCTTGCAAGGTCCAGGGCTGAACTTTCCCAGGTTTCCAAACATCCAACCCAGCTGCTGTTTTGCCCAGAGCAGTATGTTTCACTCTCACAAGGTCACAATCTATCCACATTCCCCCATATCTACCTTCTTCCCTGCTGCAAAGCCACTGGAAACACAATCGTGGCTCACGGACACCAGGCAGGAGCTGCACCAGAAGCAGGGCAGAGACAGCTCTGACTTTGTGTCAGCGGCAGGAGAAGCTTGGCCAGGCCATTCCCAGCAGGCTCGTTTGGTCATCACAATCTCCTGCTCAAGGCCTCCCTAGGCTAGAAAACTGCAGAATGTTCCTGGAAAACTTCCTGCCACAGACACCAACTCCTCCTGCGGTGCCAGCTGGATCAAGCAGGCTGGAAAAAGTGTGGATGAGGTGGAGAGAGGTGCCTGAAGCTCACAGAATCAACCTCACAGCATTCCAGCCTCCAGGCTGCTAGAAGAGCTTCTGCAGCCCCTCTAGCTGAGATGCTCACTCCATGAAGACGCTGATCCCAAGGACTAGAGGCCAGTGGCTGACTAGGGAAACTCAGCTGGCTGGGATTCACCTTGAGAAAGCACCAGTCGGTGTTTTAACTCTCCTCCTGTCTGCAGCAAACCTGGGACAATGCCAGCACGAGTTAATGCCAACAGCCTTCAGCAACCTGGACTTCCTGCACAGGAGACTGCTGGAAACAAGGAAAGATGCTGACATCCTTCACACCTCCACCTTCAGCATGGATTTGTGCAGCAGCACCTGGTCTGCTGAACAAGTACCACCAAACCCTCCAAGACCCTCCTGCAGCCCAGCACAAAGCACTAGTGAGCAGGGGATACTGGATGCCTCCTGTCACCTCACCCCCCACACCACCCTCAATCTCAAACTGAAGGTACCATGGCAGCCACGCCAGCATCCTCTGGATGTTGAGGGGACCAGAGCTGATGATGCTGGGGAAAGGCAGATGGGGCTTCTCCTCCCAGTGAAGCCTCACAAGCTGCACAGCAAAGAGGCTGAGCTGTGGCTGCCACTGTAGGATCGTCGTGAGGGACCTTGACACCTCGTTCTACCACCTGCCATGGGCAGGGACACCTTCCACCAGAGCAGGCTACTCCAAACCCCATCCAACCTGACCTTAGGCAGTAGTTCTGCAGAAATGAAGAGGCTACAAACCCCGGGGAAACGGGGAGCAGCCGAGCACAAGCCCTTTCTCAATCCCATAGCCACAGGAGCCGCTCTGTGACCCCCACCTGGCCCCGCGGCTCCCTCTCCGCAGCCTCACAACGAGGTTCCCCCAGAAGGGACACAAGTCCAGAGGCATCGCTCTCCCCTTATTCTGGAGGATTTGGGGATGTTTCGCACTATTTTCACCAAGCCCAGAGGAGGCCCTGGGCAACCCCTCGCACACGGGCCCGGCCCAGCAGCGCCCCCGGGGCGGCGCGCTGGCCGCGGCCGCACTCACGTTGCCGGTGAAGATGTCCTCGCCGTCCGAGTCGCTGTCGGTGGCCCCCGGCCCGCGGTGTTCGGGGAAGGGCGGCGGGCGGCGCTCGGCCGGGGAGGGCGAGCGGGACCCTCGGCCGCCGCCCGACGCCATCGCCGTCGCTTCCGCCCGCGCCCGCCCGGCCGGAAGCGCCCGCCGCGCCTTAACCAGGGGGGCGGGACCTCGGCTGCGGACGGGCTTCGGATTGGGCTCTGTCTCTGCCCGCCCCGCCCCTGCTGCCAGCGACAGCCAATGAGCGCCGCCACTGGCAGGCCCCCGCGTCGTCACCATGGAAACGGGGGATGCCGGCCGTACCATCGTGCCGGCAGAGAGGGGAGCGTGTCCCCTCTCCCCGAGAGAAGTGGGTGAGCCCAGGGCGCTGTGTCCCCTCAGCGCCTCGACTGAGGTGGCTGTGGTCCCTCGACAGCCCGGGGAGTGATCCCGTGTCTCCTCGACAGCCCGGGGACGGTCCTGTGTCGCCCAGAACATCCCGAGTTGAGCCCCTTCCCCCCAGAAAAACATCCCAGGAGGAGCCCTCTACCTTGATGATGTCCAAGATGAGCCCCGTACGCTCTGAAGACATCCCGGAGTGAGCCACATAATCTGGAGATGTCCCAGCATAAACCCCATACAACCTCCAAGATGTCCCAGAATGAGCACTATACCGCTCCAGACATCCCAGGATGAGCCACATACTTTGAAGATGTCCCAGGATGAGCCATATTCCCCCCCAGAATGTTTCAGGATAAGTCCCAGATGCTGACGATGTCACAGGATGAACCCCTTACACTCACCAAGACATCCCAGGATGAGCCCTAAACCACTCGAGTCATCCCAGGATGAGTCATCTACCCACCAAGATGTTGCAGGATGAGCCTCAGAAAAGCCTTAAAAATGCCCAGAATGCATCGCATATCCCACCAACACATCCCAGGATCAGACCCATATCCCTCCAAACATCTCAGGATAAGTCCTATACCACCAAGAACATCCCAGGTTAAGCCTCATACCCTGGAGATGGACCAGGATGAGCCCTATAACCCCCCCCAGAACATCCCAGGATGAGCCCCAGAACCTGAAGATGCCCCAGGATGAACCCCATACACCTATCAAAACGTCCCTGGATGAGCACCATACAACCTCCAAAACATTCCAGGGTGAGCTCCGTAACCTCAAGAGATCCCAGGATTAAGCCCATACTCCCGCAAAACGTCCTAGCACGAGTACTATAGTCCCCAGGATATCCCAGGATAAGCCCTGTGCCACGCAAGACGTGCCAGGATGAGCCCTATAACCCTCCAAAAATCTCAGGATGAGCCCTACACTCTTCCCAAGACATCCCAGGATGAGCCACATACCCCTCAAGACATCTCAGGATAAATCCTATACTGTCCAAAACATCCCAGTAGAAGCCTCATACCCTAGAGATGCCCCATGATGAACCCCATACACCCACCAAGACATCCCATGATGAGCCCTATAACCCCCAAGACATCCCAGAATGAGCCTTATATCCTAAAAAGGGCCCAGGATGAGCCCTAAAATGCCCTCAAACATCCCAGGATGAGCCCTATACTCTTGAGACACCCCAAGATTAACTCCATGCTACCCCAGACATCCCAAGATGAGCCCTATACACACCCCCCAAGACATCCCAGGATAAACTCTATACCCTCCAAGATATCCCAGGATGAGACATGCACCTTGAAGATGTTTCAGGATTAACCCCATACAATACCCAAGACATCCCATGATGAGCCCCATACTCTCAAGACATCCCGGGGTGAGCCCCATACCCACCCCCCACCAAGACAGTGACAGCCCATAGTCATGGGTCACCACCATCCTGTGGGGCCAACAATCCTCTCAGGAGAGCAGCAGGAGGAGCTTGGCACAGCAGCAGGAAAGACAGAGCCAGATGAGACACCCTGGACTTCCATCAGCTATGGATTAAGGGAGAACATCCAGACGCAGGTGAATGATCCGAGGGTCCTTGACCTGCAAGACACCCCTCAGCTGGATTCATTCCTAGATGCTGCCCTATGGAGAGGCTCTGTTTCCCCAGGTGGGAAGCACTGAGTGCTGTGAGCCCCTTGGCTGTGGGAGAGTAACAAAGAGATGGGTTTTCCTTCTGTTCCATCAGGTGTCTCTTGTAATGAAGCAACAAAATCTAGCAGAGATCTCCAACCTTCCATGCTAGACAACTTGGTTTCATACATGTTTGCAGCCAGGTCACGCTTCCATCCTTCATCCACGCTGGCTCCCAGGCAAGGAGCAAACAGAAAACAGAACACTGCTTATCCTTATCTGAAGGACTTGCCGGTGTCCTCCCCAATACCTGCTATCAATGAGCAGCTGCTAATTCCCTCTTGCCTGAAATTCTCTCTGGGATTTGTAACAGCAAGGTCTGTTCTTTCACTGGCAGGTGAGACCCCACACTGGAATCCTCCCAGATTGCCTCAGGGGGTTTGGAATAAGGGGGTCACTCCATGGAGAACCTGCCAGCGTCACTCTTTTGAAGAGGATGGCTAGGAATGAACACGGCTGTCCCACAAAACTCCCTAAGGATAAAGCGTGAGGAGCATATACATGCTTTAAAATGAGCAGGAGAGGGAGCAGGAAGAGGTACATCTACCAGAAGGACTGGGAGGTCCTGCCAGCTGGACTTTGCACTCTGAAGCAGAGGAAACTGAGCTACCTTGATAAGTAGCAGAGACAAATCCCACCCAAGCCCTCACAGCCTTATTCTCTGTAAATTCTCCCTTTGGCCCCTGAAGGATGCCCTTTTAAAGGAATAGTTTCATCCACTTGGGGTTGGAGCTTGGGCAGTCTGAGGATGAGACAACTTTCTGCTGCAAACCTCTTGAATACACACCAGGCTTTGGGTGCCAGGTTTAGACCTCTGGATGGGGGAATGTGGCCCAGTCCCAGCTGTGCCATAGGATTAGGGGAAATCCCACCATAAAACCAGGCAGGAGCGACCAAGATTCCCACAGTGGGAGCAGACACTGCATGCACTCAGCCTCAGATACAAAAGTGAGGATCAGCTTAGGGTAGTCAGAATTGCTCAGAAAGATGCCTCAAGGTACTTCATTGTGACCACAACTGGAAGACTTCAGACTAAATAGCCTTTGGGAGCTCATCAGAGACAAGAGGTGCTTTATTACCCACCCACATATGTTTAAAACCCCCCCACCATATCCTTCCCATGTGCTGCCAGATGCCTGCACAAATCTTTACTTCCCTATCACAACAAGCTCTGACTTATCTTCCCCACCACATCCCTTCTTTCCCAGCCCATTCCCCTCCCTGGGTGCTCAGGCATGTGGGGCCTCTGATCCCCTTTCCAAGCACTCCTTTCTCCTCCTCGATCCTCTGAGCATTCCTCCCCTCTTCTCCTTGCCCTTTACGAGATCCTGGTCCCAGGCCAGGGGTCTCTCTGCCCAGCAATGCTCATAGGACCACTGTGCATCCAACATAAGGTGCCCCGAGGAGTCAGAGGAGCTCATTAATCACCTTTTTATTTTATTTCATGCACTGTACAGAATGTGCAGTCCCCCCCAGGTGCTCCCAGCGCCCCTGTGCCCCACCTCAGCCCCTGCCATGACCCAGCACCCACCACGGCCAGGGGCGAGGCCAAAATAAGTTACACCCACCCACCCCCGTGCTCCCAGGCACCGGGACAGGGCGGCATCAGCCCCTCGGCGCCGGCCCTACCACTGCCCATGTCACCCAGAGTGCCCTGCACCAGGGTAAGTGTTCACTTCCAAAGCCACAGCATCGGGCCCTGCCTGTTCCCGGCACCACCGGCTCCGGACCCCATCCCCAGCTCCCAGGGCTCAGCAGAACATGTCAGCCTCCGTGGGCAGTGGGGAGCACCTGCAGGGAAAGGATGAGGTTGCCGACCTGTCCCAAAGAAGTGGGAGCAAAGGCACCAGGATCAGTTCAGCCCGGTAGATATCTGGAGATAATTCCAAGAGGGGATGGAAGCAATGAGCTCCTAAGTGCTGTCTGCTCCTCTCCTGAGGGATCCCCAGGAGAGGCAGGGAGCCATTCCTGGCAGTACTCACTCAGCCATCTTGGCTGCCAGGTGGTAGACAGTCTGCTTGTCCAGGTAGCGGCAGAAGAGCAAGACAAGGTTGCTGGGCAAGAAAAGAGGCTCTGCCAGCGAGGCTGTAGGCAGCTGCGACAGCTCCTGGGACATCAGGTACACTGTGTCTGTCCTGGGGGCACCAGCACAGGGGGTGAGCACCCCACCGAGTGGGGACAACTCCCTCCCCCCAGCTCACACAGTCCCTCACCATGTCTCGAAGTCCCCTCTGCACGGCTTCAGTGGCACACGTGAGGACAGCAGCCTCTCTCCATGGCTCAGCAGAGAGTAGAGCAAGGAGATGCCAAACTGCAGGAAAGCACCAGGAGTGTCACAGCCAGCAGCAGTGGCACCCCAGGGACACAATCAGGCTCAGGGCCACGTACCTGGTTCTTCAAGGCCATGGTGAGGGGGAGCTCCGAAGACTCAGGTAGAGGCCGGGTCAGCTCCTGCAGGACCTCAATGAGTTTGCTGAAGGTCATCTCACCCACCACCTCATTCAATGGGCTGTAGAGCAGGGGGAGAGACTGGGCAGGGCAGAGAGGAGAGCAGCAACCTGAGATCCTTTGATCTGTCACAGCCACAGCCCCACCCCAGCACTTGGCGGGGAGGGTCACTGCCACTAGGACTTGCTGGTGGCTGACTCCAGGAGACCGTCTCCTTCCCAAGGATGGGAAGAGGCTCCTGTCTCATGCTAACCCCACAAGATAGGCCCTCCCTCATCACCCAGGGTGCCCCCCCCAGCAAGAACAGAGGAGGAAGGAGACAGCCCAGGCCATCTCTGCCCTGGCTGGAGGCGCTTGCCTCATCCAGCAAGTCTTTCTTCATGAGGAAGGGCAGGTGGTGGGTGATAGTCAGCAGGATCTTCTCCCTTTGCTCTTGGGTCAGGTGGGGCAGCAGCCGGGCCACAAGCTTCTTGCCCTTCCGCACACACAGCAGTTGCAGGAATTCATCTTCTGCCTCCCTGGGAACAAAGGCTCCATTGGCACAAATCCCAAGGGACCTGGAACACCTCTGTCCATCCAAAAGGACCAGCATCAGCTCCACAGAAGGATGAGCCGTGGGTCATGAGCTGCAGGGTCAGCACAGGCTGCAGTGACACACAGAAGGAAGAACCCAACCCTCCTGTGACCCAGACCTGCTCATCAATGAGCATCTCAGGTCCACAACAACCAGGACATGCTGTCTGTTCCCCTCTCCCCATGGCACAGACTCACTCTTCACTGCTGCAAGCCTTGATTTTCAAGGCTTGGTAGATACTCTCCACTTTCTGGCTCTTCTGCTCCTGCTTATGGGGCTGTTGCTCCCCCAGGGCCAGAGACATTTTCTGTTGCACCTCCTCCACTTCCAACAGCTGCAGGAAGAGCTGGAGAAAGGGCACAGGGTAAGGAGCAAGCTTGGAGCATCTTCTACCAACTGGCTATCCAGGACCCTGCCTAGGTAAATGTCCCCTTAGGGAAATCCCTGGATGAAAACAGAACACCTGGACCATCCCGCCCTGCCCCAAATCACCACTGACTCACCTTCTCGATCCTGTGCAGTGCCCGCAGCCAGTGGGTCCCTGCGGCCTTTGGGAGGGGAGAAAGGAAAGCACAAGGGTTACAGGCATCCCCAGACACTGCCACCAGCCCAGCGCTGGGCCAGCTGCTCCCTGGGGATCAGAGGTGACTTCAGGACACAGAGCAGTCCCATAGGGAAACCATGGCCAGCAACAACTGGCCAGAACCCATCCCTACCCCTTGGCCAGGCACAAGCTGCCACTGCTGAGGTGGCACCTCCTCCAACTGTGTGCCCCATCCCACTGCTCAGGGCAGCTCCTAAAGCAGCATTCCTGGCAATTCAGGGCCCCAGCCAGCCCAGCTTCCCTTCACCTACCTCCTCCTCCATGAGGGCATAATGCACAGCATCAATGGCTCGGCGAGGGCTGTAGCAGGTGGACACCGTGACCTGGCCCAGCGACCCAGCAATGCGCACCACTGCGGGAGAGTGGGAACATGGTGACACCACATCCGAGAACTCCTCGCCCAGCCCCCTGACGCCTGCCCCAGCCCCTCACCAGAGTCATAGGTCTCCACTTTTTGGATGAATGGTGTGACCAGCTTGGGGGGCTTGTTGCGCCTGCCCAGCAGCTCCTCCTCCGCCTGTTTGTGCTCCAGACGGTGGTAGTAGGTCTGTAACAACAGGCAAAGCCAGGGGTCCCCTCCACCAGCCTTGGAGGGTTTCTCCAGCTCCCAAAGCCCCACCCTGAGGAGAACAAGCTGCAGGTGCTGCCAGCACGAGCTCACCTGGTAGTAGTAATCATCATCCATGTTCTCACTCTGCAGCTGCATCATCTGCACCTTGACGACCCAGTCCTTCTCCTTGGAAGTCATCAGCCCAGCATAAGGGTCCACTTTATGAGACCACAGTTTCTTGGGGGAGACACTGGCACAGGAGAAGACCTCAGCCCACTGTGACTACCCAGAGCACTCCCTGCATCCCACAGATCCCCATACCTCTGCGTCTGCCTGCCCTGCTGCTGCATCAGGATGCGCTGGTGCTGGGGGTGCAGCTGGGTCATGTGGCTGGGTGTGCTGCAGGGGACACCAGATAGGGGTCAAGGGGGGTTTTGGGACACCCCCAGAGTAGGGTGACCCCCAGCTGCTTTGTAGGGCCCCTCCAGTCCCACCCCAACACCCCACTCCTGCTACCTGAAGTTCAGCTGGCCCGTGGCTGAGGGGCTGAAGAAGAGAGCAGGGTCCAAAGAAGAGGACATGGGCCTGAAGTGTATGCCCAGGGGCTGTGGTGGGCTGCCCACGGTTGGGGACCCAGGCTGGAAAGGGGTCGGAGGTGCATACCCTGCTGTCTGAGAGGAAGAGAGGAGATCAAGGGTCTGAGCCTTCCCCTCTGAGCATCCCAGAGGGGTCAGCCAGCCCTGTGCTGGCTTCTGGCTGCCCTCCCTCTGTCAAAGTGCTGTCCCCAGATACTGCCACTCTCCTTATCCCCTGTCACTCCAGGGCCACCTCAGCGGGACCATGGCAGTGGCTAAAGCCCACCACATTACCTGGTTCGGAGTGAAGAGTGGAGGGGGTCTGCAAGTTGGCAGAAAGGGTCGAGGAGAGCACGGGGAGTGAGGCGACATCAGGGGTGCCTGCTGCGGAGCAGGAGACAGGAGGTATCACTTGGACAAGCCTGTCCTCGAGGCTGCACCTCCACGGAGGGGAGGCAGAGAAAGAAGGAATGCAAGAGCACCCCCAAACCTGTTACCTGCTGGAGAAAGCACTGGGGGAAAGGCTTGGGGGACATCAGTCTTAAGTCAGGGCGCTTGAGCCGGGGAGAGGCCCCATAGCCCCTCGGCACAGGGGAGCCAAGGAAGTCAAGGGCCATGTTGGTGGATGGTGGAGGTCTCTCGAGGACCTGGAGGATGGCTTTATCCTGCGAGGAGGAGGCAGCAGCAGGTCGCAACAGGGCACAGCTGGGAACAGTTTAATTCCCTCAGCAACAGGCAGCTCACCAAAACCTTTGGTCATTGCTCAGCCAAGACCATGCACCAGCTGGGCTCCCACCCTGGTAGTGTGGAGCAGCTGGGGACCCATGGAAACACCCAGCATGGGAGTCCCAGTCCCCCCAAACTCAACAACTTTGCCTTCAAACCCAGGCTCTGTGGGCACCCACAGCCTTGGCACCCAAGACACATCTGTGCACCTCCAGAGACATTTGGCTATGCCCCAGGTGTCCCAAATTCCCTGTGTGACCCTTGTCCTAGAGTAGCGGGGAGCCCTTGGCCACTCCCTGAAGGTCTGGCTGGGGGTACCCACCTCCAGCATGAGGTGGCGTGGGACACTGCCAGGGCCAGAGCCCCACGCTGTGGGATCCACGGCCAGCTGGAAAACAGGGAGATGTTGGCATGAAGCAAGTGAACAGGAGGAGAGGGCAGGGGACACCACTGGGGCCACCCAGCTTCATCACCAGGTGGGTGGGGACATTTTTACCATGTCCTCCTTGCCAAACTCTCCCCAGCAAGTACCAATCCTGCTGTCCAGCACCGCTGAGTCCTGGCTCTGCAAGGAAAGGGGAGTTAAAGGTCTGCCTCCCTCCCCCAGTGCCCTCTGTGGGGCAGGACCCACAGGTTTGGGGATGGAGGGGGGAGCAGCAGGACCCCCCGTCCGCTCACACATCACCTCCAGCGTGGGTTTGCTCCGGACAGCTCTCATCACTGCTGGGTCTCCCAGTTCGCTAGGCTCCTCAAAGCACTCCTGCTCTTCCTCCTGTTCCTCAGTCCCCAGCTCCTCTACCTCTTCCTCCAACTGAGAGTTAACCTGCTCCACCTCCAGCTCTATCCCACTTTCCTCCTGGGGCTCTCCCAGCTCCTCCAGCTGCTCAACTGTTCTTCCAGTCGCCTCTGCCAGTGCTTTGGCCACCTCAGGGCTTATCTCCGGTGGCACCAGGAGTTTTGGGACATCCTCCTCTGCAGAGTCTCGGTCTTGGAGGGGGGAAACAGCGCACAGCAGGGTGGGTGAATGCCCGGGCAGTGCCCACCAGGGTGTCTGCTCCCCCCATGTGCTGGCAGGTCTCTCTAACACCAGGGCTGCCCTGAGGTCTTACCTAACCCAAAAGTCATCTCGTTGTACAGGTCGAGCTCCTCATCCTCCTCAGCCATCTCTTCCAGCAGAAGCGCATCTTCCACCAGCAGGAAATCCTCGAGAATCTGGATTTGGAAGCAGCAGAGTCCTCGCTAAGGGAGAGGTAATCCTAACATGCTCCCAAACTGAGGGACACCCAAGCTCCCCCTCACTCTGCTGGTGGTACCAGGCAGCCCACGTGGCTCACAGCTGGAAAAGGGAGAAGCAGGAGCCAGCGGCACTGCCAGAGAGGACAGGACCCGCAGGCTCAGCCCACGGAAGCTGCCGGTACCAGCGAATACAGGCACGGAATGGCACCAGTGCGGCTGGGCTGAGACCCCATTAGCCTTCAGAGTGAACACCCGCTACGAGGGCGCGAGCGGCACGCGAGCACAAGGCAGGGACGAGCATCCCCCCAGCACCTCCAGGGCAGCGTCTGCTCCAAGACCGACCGTTCCGGGGAGCGCCAGCCCCGGAGAATGAGCACCGCGGAGGGAGCGGGACGCCGGGAGGCGGCAGCGGGCAGGGGGTAGCGGAGCAGGGCAGGCACTCACAATGCGCTCGCCGCCCTCCGCCATCCCGCGGTGCCGCCGCCTCCTCCCGCTCGCCCACCCTCCGTCCGTCCCGCGTCCCTCTACGGGGCCACACTGCCCCCGCCACCCCTTTTATGGGCCGCCACCGCCGCCCCGGCATGCGCCTGCCGTACAGCATGGCGGCTCCCAGAGGCGTCCTGCGCCTGCGCACTCGTCTCGCCGTGCCCCTGCACGAGGAACCCCCGGAGCCGAGGGAGGAGTGAGGATGAAGAGGTTTAGTGACCCCCCCCTGCGGCTCTCGGAGCACAGAACACCCCAACCCGGCTTTCTCCACTGCTCGCGTCGCTCCTTGACTGCCATAGTGTTCTCAGAGCTGACATCCTTATGAGGAGTTATGGAAAACTGGTGGGATGTTGTCTGTTGGGATTGAATATTTTGGTAGGTAACACCGGGCACAGGTGTCAACTCTAACGCTATAAATTTCTGCATCCCACAAAGCATAGTGGGTTGCCCTTATGCCCCTGAATACCAGGAGCACCTTGGTCATGTCAACCATTCCCAAATAATTCTCCCAATATTCTCCTAATAAAAGCAGAAATGTCCCAGAAGTGAAAGATTTAGCTACTCTAACCAAATCATTGTGGCTTTTTATAAACATGATGTGGAAGAGTTGTGCTCCTCTCTACAGGGAAATTCTGACAGGTGGTGTGGGTTACAGTAGAGTCATTGCCAAGGATTCACATCCCAAGGGCACGGAAAGGATCCATGTTGTGCTATTGTCTCCCTGAGCCGAGGGGAGTGTCCACTTGGGCAGAGCCAGATTGACCCGTGGGTCAGCTGGACCGGGGTGGTGACTCCTGATGTGGTGACCCTGATAACAACTCCGCCACCGATGGAGCACTCAGGGATTATTTCTGCTGGAGCCCTGAGATTCCTGATAAGGCTCTGGCCGCAGCTGCATCTGTTTATCTCACACTGAGAAAAACATTCCGTGTTTGCAGCTGCGTGGCCGGCACTGCTCACTGGGCAGCCAGCAAACCCAGCAGGAGCTGGGCCAGTGGGAACTGATAACAAGTGTTTTTAGGATTTTCCTTTGCTTGGCTTCTCCTGATTTACCTGCTGCCTTGGGATGTTCTCTGTACACGCTTTGTTAATTTAATTTGTGTTTTAATGAGTTACACTAAGAAAGCAGGTCCTAAAGGGACTTAGTGTTTCGGTACTTACACCATGCTGCTGTTTACTCCCCCCTAGTAGTGACTTTCCTTTCTTTTCCCTTTATTTTCCTTCCAAGCAGCATTACTGGGACACTCAGTGGCATTCCTAGCCTAGGCGGGCTTTGGTGCTTGCAGTTCTTCTGGAGGAGGCACCAGAAAACCTGTTTCTTTGGTGTTAGAATTCTCATGTTTTATGTCAGGGGGGTCTGTGCTGTGCTCGAACAACAGTCAGTTTCTCACCCTACAGCTGCTGGAATGAGACATTCCACACAGGTGTTGAAAGAGATTCATAAAGGAAGGTGGACAGCTTGCTCCACCATAGGCTGTTGGTGTAATACCGGCCCTGGATGCAAAATCTTCTGCAAGAAGTGGCTTTTGCCCCCATTTAGGTTGGAAAAGCTCTCTGTGACCATCAAGTCCAATCATTCCTCCAGCACTGCCAAGGCCACTACTAACCCATGTTCCCAAGTGCCACATCCACAGGGCTTTTAAACCCCTTTGAGATGGGGACTCCACCACTGCCTGGAAGCCTGTGGCAAGGCTGGACAGCCCTTTCAGAGAAGAAATTTTCCCTAAGATCCAGCCTAAACCTTTCCTGGTGCTTCTTGAAGCTGTTTCCTCTTGTCCTGTCCTTTGTTCCCTGGGAGCAGAGCCCAACCACACCTGGCTGCCCCCTCCTGTCAGGGAATTGTAGAGAAAGAAGGTCCCCTCGAGCCTCCTTCTCCAGGCTGAGCCCTCCCCGCTCCCTCAGCTGCTCCTGGTGCTCCAGCCCCTTCCCCAGCTCCGTTCCCTTCCCTGGACGCGCTTCAGCCCCTCAATGTCCTTCTCGTCATGAAGGGCGCAGAACTGACCCCAGAATTTGGGATGTGGCCTCAGCAGGGCCCAGCACAGAGAACGGGCGCTGCCCTGGGCCTGTGGCCACACCGAGGCTGGTCCAAACCAGGTGCCATTGCCCACCTGGGCTCACGTCCAGCCGCTGCTGCCCGACGCCCCCGGGTCTCTGCCCGAGTCTCTCCCCCCACCCAGCGCGGAACTGAAAGCGAAAGCACCACGCTGGCTCGCACAACCCCGGAGCTCCCGTTCTGCCCGGAGACTGATGATGCGGCCGCCGCTCCGCGCCATGATTGGCCGTGGGTTCCGGAGGATATAAAAGGCGAAGTGTGGGCGGGTGGCGTATCATTCCGGGAAACGGCGGGACAGCGAGGAGCGGCAATGGCGCGGGGAGCCCTGGTGCTTGGCGTGTTAGCGCTGCTGGCGCTGATCGACCTGGAGGCGGCCGGTGGTGAGTGCCTGGGGCGGCTCGAATGGTCCGGCCGGGGGTGAGAGGCTGCGGGGTCCCGGCGGGTCCGGGTAACTGCGCCCGGGTGGGTGGGCGAGCGTTGGCATCGAGGTGATGCCCACCGCACCCCGCTTCTCACACGCCCTCGCCCCTCTCTCCAGAGGCGCCAAAGGTCGAAGTCTATGCCCGTTCACGCGCCGAGGAGGGAAAGGAGAACACCCTCCACTGCTTCGTCACTGGCTTTCACCCACCCAAGATTGACATCGAACTCCTGAAGAACGGGAAGCCCATTCCCGACGTCAAGTACGGGGACTTGTCCTTCAACGAGAAGTGGCAGTTCCAGCGCCTGGTCTATGTGCCCTTCACCCCCACAAGGGAAGACACCTTCCTTTGCAGGGTGGCGCATTCCAGCATGGCGAAGCCACAGATTTACCGATGGGGTATGCTGTGCCTTCCTCCTGCATCCTGGAGCTCATTGCTTTATATCCATGCTGTCTCTGTTCCTTTTCCTGGGAGGCAGGGTATTGTAATGGAGTGGGGTTTGAAGGTCTTGTGTTAGCGATGGAAAATTAACTTGGTTTTAGCTGAAAAGGCTATTACACATACCTGTGAAGGATTCAGGGAGAACACACGTTTGTGTTAATCCGTAGGGATTTGGTGATGCTGTGTCATCCGATCTCTGCCTTGGTGAACTTAACTAGAAGGTGATGGGTCATGCAGTGAATTTTGGCTTTATGTTGTGTGACTATAAAGAAGGACGCAGCAGTTGGGGCTGATGGTGGTGACCTAGCCTCAGCTACAGCTGTGGACAGCTCTCTGGTTACCACACTGGGGCTGTTTCTGGGGGGAAACCTTGTGGGGACAAGGGAGAGGAGGTGCCATTTGCCCCCAGGTCTAAAGCTCTGCGTTTCTTTCCTCCAGAACCAGACTTCTGAGCTGTGTCTGGGATAATCCATGGTGAGTTATTCCGATGCTGTGTGCCATGCTGGTAAGGGAAACACAGACCCATTTCTAGGGGGGGAGGATTTGAAAAGCTGAGGAACAGAAGCAACCACACCCAAAAAGTAGATCGTTTTTGTGCTGATTCGGGGCACAGAACTCTTTCCGCACCCTTTCTGCCCACTGTTTTGGTCTGGTTTTGGCCATCCCTTGCCTGCAAGAGTCCTTTGCTCCAAAAAAGGAGAACTTTGGAGTATATCTTCCCTGCATGTTATTGCCGTGTCAGCTAGATACCACAGAGAGTTGTCGCAGGTCCCCTAAAGCTTCCTCAGGCTCCGAAGTGCTGTCTCCTGTCAAGGGAGGAGGAGGAAGTTGCTGTACCCGAGATCCCTGTGCCTTAGGGTGGGTGGCAGGCTGGTTAACCCTGTGGCAGAGCAGCACCATATGGGATTCATGAGGCACAGACCAAAAGCACTTTTGGGTTTATTCACTGGTGTCTCAGTCTAAGGGCTCCAAGTTCTTCAAACTATCTACATGTAACTGATCTGGATTTAGCAACAGGGAAATTCTAGTTTAACACTTGATAGGGAAAAGAAACTGAATATGTGGCCCAGCTGATGTAACCCTGGTTGAAACACCATAGTTATTTGCCCTGTTAGAGGCTGGATAATGATTAACTGTGCCTGGGACAAGCCTTGAAAGGACTTCACATGAAATGCCCCAGCTCCTGCAGAGCTCGAAAAAGTTGTATACAGTCACTCCTCTGGTTTGTCACTCACCTTTGGGCAGTGGCGTGCAAACCTGGCCCTAAGGCAGGGTTTGGAATGTGCTGTGCCCACACAGCACTATGGCTTCAGTTGGTGGGACACTGGTGAGGGATGCCAAGTGTGGCTGGAGGTGGGACGTGGGTGTCTTCACTGTGGTCTGGGGACGAGGATTTACTGAGCTGGCATGGAACAAATTGAGAGCAGGACAAACTCGCTGAGGTGGAGAACAAGGATCCTCTTGACTTGTTGAACTCTGAACTCTACCAGGGAGGCGACAGAAAAGCAGTTTCTGCAGGATTTTTACCTGAATTTCACTGGAAGGTGGTTCTGCAGGGATGCTGCAGTCAGAATGCTCTGAGGAAACTGGTTTTTAGTCTTAAAGTAATTACAGTTGAAGATGTCACTAGAGTGACTGATGTCAATCTATTCTCTCCATGCAGGTCTGAGAAATTCTGCTTGCAAGTCAAAGTCTTCTCAAGCTTCTGTCCATTCTTCATCATATCCACAAGAGTGATCAACTTCCTTTCAGAAATTTGCTAATAAGCCTTGTTAAAAATATCACTTAGCCATAGCATCAAGGACGCTCTGCAGGCTTTTTGAGCATGTAGCTATAAATGCCCACATTACTGCTTAAAAAACAATGGCAGCTCTTCACTGCTCCAAATTTTGCAGAATTTTTATACCTTAATAAACTGCTAGTCCTTAAAATGTTTCTTCAGTCATTTGACAGCCAAGCTGATTTCACAGGCTCTGATGGCCACTGGGTTGTGGGTGGATATGTAGCCTTGGTGTCATGATGGTCACTTGCGCTTTTTTATCCCACTGAGAAGATGCAAGAGCACTTTTCCATCAATAAAAAGAGAAAGCCAGATTTTTTTTTTGCTGATGTGATATCTGCCTGGCTGGAGGCTCCTGTGTGGCTCTGAAGGGAAGGCACGAGGTTTAAAAAAAGGGATAAAGAACGTTGGGGACAGAGGGTGGGACACAGAAGGAGTGATGGCAGGGAATGGTGCCCACTCCAAGGGGGAGAGCTCCAGCTGATGCATCTTGGAGTGTGTGGTGTAAAGCTGAGCCGGGGGGAAGCAGATATGCGTGTTGGTGAATTTCAGTTCTGGTTTTCTCTCTGCACTTGACCCCGTGGAGAAGCGTGGTTGGGGCCAGTCCTCTGTTGTACCGTGGGGGATTGACAACACTACCCAAAACTGATGCTACTCCCATCAGATCGTTTTTATTTTATGAAGAAATCAGAATGATTTCTTGAGGAATATTGGATCAAAATGGATTTAACCAGGATCACATGTATGGGATCAAGGGTTCCTGGTGACTCAGGGCCTCCCATGTCTCTTCTTGGGTATATGAAGATTTGAAGATTTGCTGTGATTGTGTGACAGAACACCCACTTGAGATTTTTGAGGGATATTGTCTTGTTTCATTAAAGCTTTTTTTTGTTTTTGTTTTTGTTTTTGTTTTTTTTTGTTAGGGATTAGGATAATCCAGGCTATTGCAGTTCCAGCACCCATGTGGGAGGTTGCTGAGGGGCAAGGCCCTGTTACGGGGATCCCTTTGGGTTCATCAGAGGGGTGTTCGGGACAGGACAGGGGAGGCTGTCGTGGCTGGGTGGTTGTGCACGGTGCTCATCACTCAGCATGGGACAGCAGGACCCAGCACACAGCTCTGCCTGCAGCACCAGATGCACTCTGGGGACCAGGCAGCCCCAGCAGTGGTCCCTGTGTGGGAGAAGGTGGCCTGGGAGAGGTGAAAATGTTTCCGCTTCTCTCCCAGAGACCCCAGTAGAGCAGCACAAGCTGCTGTGTGAGCCCAAGGAGCTGTGGAGCATGTCCTGGCCTCCTCCCATGGATCATGAAGGCGGACCAAAGTGCTTTCCACCACCTCAGCTCCACCTTTCCTATCCTCAAGAGCACCAGAGTAATGGATGGGTAACCACTGCACGAGGAAAGCTTCATCCTAATTAGGACAGGAGTGGAGTCGACTGCAAAAACTGAAGATTCTGTGGAGGCAGTGTGAAATGACCCTGTCTCCAAAGGACACATCATCATCTTCCCACACTGGGGAAGTCTGCCCTGATTGCATCTGTGGGATTTTTCTGTTCATACTTAAGAAATATTTTGATGGTTTACTCAAAAATCCCCTGTCTGTGGGAGAACAACACATGCCCACACCAGAGGCTGATTTTCTTTAACAGCTGGATTTCAGAACCATGTCCAGAAATACCTACTCTGTTTTATCCGGCATCCTTGGGGTTCTGAGGTACCCAGGATGTTGCTGCACTGCTGCTGCTGACGACAGTTCCCAGGGGATGGGGTATCCTGAGGGATATCTTGGGAAGCTTGAAGCATGAAACAAGCCTCATTTGTGCTTTATGAAATACAAGCAATTTTTCTGCAAGCAGTTTCCTGAGTCAGCAAAATATAAGGGGTTTTTTTGAGAAAAACTTCTAGGAGAACAAGGATCGGGTCCAACTCCTAACCCTGCACAGGACACTCCAAAACCCCACCCTGTGCCTCAGAGCGTTGTCCAAGTGCCCTTTGAGCTCTGTCAGGCTTGGGGCTGCCTTGAGGAGTTGTTCCAGTGCCCGGCCACACTGTGGGGGAAGAACCTTTCCCTAATATCCAGCCTAAAACTCCCCGATACGGCTGCAACCATTCTCCCTGTCGCCGGGTTCTTCCACCACCGCTTCCCCTCAGGGCGGTTCCCGCCTCCCCGCAGGGCGGTTCCCGCCTCCACCCAGCCCCTCAGGGCCCTTCCCGCCGCCATGTTCCGCGGGCACCGCGCTTGGTTCTCGCAGAGCGTCAGCCCGGGCCCGCGGGACCTCTGGGGTGAGGGGGCTCGGCGACGGCAAAGTCCAGGGGAGCCCCGGGGCACCGAGCTGATAGGAATCCGCGGGGGAATTGACAGGGGCACAGCCCTGTCACCACTCACGGGGAATTAGGAGGGGAGCACAGCCCCATCATTCCTCAGCAGGGCACAGCAGTGGGGGCACAGTTCTGTAACCCTTTCGTGGGTCTGAGACCCACACAACAGGGCAGAGCATGAGTTTAGCCAGTCCGCGGTGCCCCCACACTGAGGAGAAGCCCCGAACAACCCTCAGGGGACCAATGGGAGTCCCACAGCCATGGGGAGCTATCACAGCTTCCACCCCTGCGGCCCCACAACCAGCTGTCCCCATCCCAGGTCACTCCGAGGTGGGAAGCCCCTGGATGCCCACCCTCATCTCACTCCCTGTCCCCTGCAGCAGACCGTGGCGGGACGATCGCCCACTGGGTGGATGCCGACTACCTCTTCAGCAGCGATGCCGCCCACCCCGACACCCGCAGGTGGGCAAAGGAGGCTTTAATGTATTTAGTGGAAAGTATTTCATGGGTACTGGCATCCCGTAAAAATCAAGGGGGTGTTTTTAAAGTCATGGCGTGTATCTGCCAGGATCTTAGTGGCCAGTGGGGTTAGGAAAACTCACACCCACACTAAGCTGTAGATAGGCAGAATAGAGAAAAACCATTCGTGTATTGAGAGGAGCTTAACTGTGATATAAATTAAATAAATTATGCGGATTTCTTGCTGGCTGTGAATTATCTGCTGGAAAATCAGCATCTAAAACAGAGGTGATACAAGTCCCAAGGAAGGAACCTGGTGCTAAAAAGCCAGTGTGAACTAATGCTAAAGGGAAGCACTGTGGTAAAAATGGATGGGAAAGGGCTGAAATGCTTAATATAAAAAAATAGAGAGCTATGGAACATTTGTACAAATATAAGGAAAGTCTTCAGGATCTTCCTCACTTCCTCAATATCAGTGAATATTTGTATTTATTCATTATTTAGTCATGTAAACATATTTATGGGAAAGGAAGCTGCAATGTTTCTTCTAGGCTTTACTAGGCTGGACTAAGCAGTTTCTTTTTAACACACCAGTGCTTAAAACTGGCTTAGAATTTTGGAATCTTTCAGTCACCTACTCTAGCTAAGTGAGGGGAATTCCGATAAACACACAGAATAACAACTTTTCTTCTGCAACTACATGCTACTGGACCAGGCTGTTCCCCCAGGGGAATTCTGGATAATTTTATATATATATATATATATATATATATATTCAATGTATATAGTTAGATAGTTTCTTGTGAAAAAATGTAATCATTATACACATCTTTAAACCCAGCAAACAAGATTTAATTCCCCTTTAAGGAGGACAGTGAGGGCTGGAGCACCCTCCATCTCCACTTCCTTGTTCAGCTGTGTGAGCAGGGACCAGCATGGTGAAGGATAATTATAGAAAAATCCTGGCTTTGCCCTCGCTGAAGTAGTTTCACCTCAAGAGCAGAGTGAGACCATGTAATCCTTAAAAATACGTTTACCCTTGTCCCTCCTCCAGGCTGCCCCTGGGAGGTGCCGGCAGCCAGGACTGTAACAGGACGTGACTGGTAGAGTCTCACAGTTAGAAAATCACAGAAAATTAGGTGCTTTTGGCAAAAATATCAGAGCAGGTTTAATGACAACACCCCTCTAAACGTTTTGGTTTTGGTTCACTTCCAGGTTCTCCTTTGGAAACCAGCTCTCTTTCTCTCTCTCTTCCAGCATACACGAGAGCCTCAGTTACTTGGAGGGCAGAGCCACGGTCTTTCACTCCCGTTACCTCTCTGTGTGTGCGGGCATTGGTGCAGAAGAGAAGCCCTCGGTGGTTCTAGGACACTTTGTCCTGCCCCCTGCCTGCCTGCAAGAAGGTCAGGCAAAAAATCATCTGAGGATTTTTCCCCAGGGAAATCCCCCATGAGTGCAGCCTTGGTGCAAAATAGAACTGACAGTTACTTGTCTGCAGGGAAGGACTTTTCCTTCTGCTTGAGAGTGGCTCTTCCTCCCAGAGGGCAGAGTATGATCCACCTATTATCACAGAATGGCTTGACCTTGAACATTCCCAGGGATGGGGCAGCCACAGCTGCTCTGGGAAACCTGTGCCAGGCCCTCACCACCCTCACAGGGAAGAATTTCTTCCCAGTATCCCATCTAACCCTGGCCTCTGTCAGTTTGAAGCCTTTCTCCCTTGTCCTGTCACTCCAAGCACTTGTCCAAAGTCCCTCTCCAGCTCTCCTGGAGCCCCTTTAGTCACTGGGAGGGGCTCTAAGGTCTCCCTGGAGCCTTCCCTTCTGCAGGTGAACACCCCCAGCTCTCCCAGTCTGGCTCCAGAGCAGAGGGGCTCCAGTCCTTAGAGCATCTCTGTGGCCTTCTCTGGACTCTCTCCAGCAGCTCCATGTCCTTCTGCTGTTGGGGACCCTAGAGCTGGAGGAGCACTGCTGCTCCTGAGCGGGCCAGAGGGGCAGAATCCGCCCCTGACCTGCTGCCCACAATGTGGGACGAGCCCAGGACACATGGGCAGGTCATATCCATGAGTTTCTCATCCACAAACACCCCCAAAGTCCTTCTCCTCAGGGCTGCTTTCAATCCATTCTTGCCCACCCTGAATTTGTGCTTGGGATTGCGCTGACCCAGGGGCAGAACCTTGCATTTGAGCTTGTCCCTGGAGGCACCTGCAGGGCATCACACTGGCAGCAACTGCCACAGTCCTGTTCTTTGATGGTCTCACAGTCACTAGTTTTGTTGTTCTTGGCAGAAATCAGAAGTAAAATTGGCCGGTTTATTTGGGAGAAGGCAGATGCCCTTGAAGAACAGGTAAGATAAAAAATTTGTACTACATATGTATGTGCTGAAGGACAAGCTTGCGCTAACCAGGGAGCTTTCACAGGAATTCAGGGAAAAATCATATATCATCTTTGGGAAAAGGGGCAGGCAACTCAGGAAGCGTTTAAAGATGTCCTTAGGTCATGCAGAAAGAAGAAAATTAGAGAGGTGAAAGCTCAGTTAGAACTTAATCTGGCCACCTCTGCAAAGGATAATACTTTTATAAATACTTTATTAACAAAAGGAGGGACAGGGAAAACCTCCATTCTTTATTGGAGTGTCCATCACCAAAGACAAGGAAAAGGCTGAGGTACTTAACACCTTCTTTGCCTCAGTCTTCAACACTAAGACCAGTTGTATCAGGGCAAATGGCCCCCTGAGCTGGTAGACAGGGATACGGAGCAGAATGGACCCCCAGAAATCCAGGGGGAGGCAGTCAGTAACATGCTGTGCCACTTAGATGCTCACAAGTCCGTGGGCCTGGATGGGGTCCCTCTCAGGGTGATGAGGGAGCTGGAGGAAGAACTTGCCAAGCCACTCTTCATCTTTTATCATTAGTCCTGGCTCACTGGAGAGGACCCAGATGACGAGGTATCAGTGTGACACCCATCCACAAGAAGGGCTGGAAAGAGGATCCGGGGAATTACAGGCCTGTCAGTGTGATCTGTGTGCCAGGGAAGGTTATGGACCAGATCACCTTGAGTGCCATCACACAGCACATACAGGAAAACCAAGGGATCAGACCCAGCCAGCATGGATTTAAGAGGGGCAGGTCCTACCTGACCAATCTGATCTCCTTTCATGACGAGGGGTCCCGCCCAGTGGATGAAACAAAGGCTATGGATGTGCCTACCTGGATGTCAGCAAAGTCTCTGACACCATTTCCTACGGCATCTCCTGGAAAACTGCAGCCCACAGCTTGGACAATTGGTGTCCAGTCACCAGTGGTGTCCTCCAGGGATCAGTGTTGGGCCCAGTCCTATTCAGTATCTTTACTGATGGGAATGAGGAGATTGAGTCCACCATTAGCAGATACACAGACACCAAGTTGAGTGGGAGTGTGGATCTACTGGAGGCTAGGAAGGCTCTGCTGAGGGACCCAGACAGGCTGGATGGATGGGTTAAGGTCATTTGTATGAGGGTCAACAAGGCCAAGCTGTGGGTCCTGCACTTTGGCCACAATAACCCTTGCAGAGCTACAGGCTGAGATGAGTGGCTGGAAAGTGGCCCAGCAAGAAAGGTCCTGGGAGTGCTGATCAACAGCAGGTGGCCAAGAATGCCAATGGCACCTGGCCTGTGTCAGGAGTAGTGTGGCCAGCTAGGACCAGGAAGCGATTTTTCCCCTGTACTGGGCACTACTGAGGCCCCAACTTGAGTGCTGTGTCCAGTTCTGGACACCTCAGTTCAATTCAGGAAGGACATTTTGGTGCTGGAGCAGGTCCAG